>JBBBVU010000006.1:20089666-20100531 GCA_037177055.1 Atherinosoma microstoma | reverse complement strand
GATAGATAGATAGATAGATAGATAGAAAGAAAGAAAGAAAGAAAGAAAGAAAGAAAGAAAGAAAGAAAGAAAGAAAGAAAGAATTAATTGGCGTTTGATTTCTTCCAGTACACGCAAATGCATCACGTCTGCCCCCTGTCCAATCAGAACCCTTCCCAACCCCCAGATCTTAAGTGTAATTAAATGTGTTTTCCATGTAAACCTCAATTTGGAATTATTTCCATGTAAATGCAAAGGAGAATACTTTAATTCCAAAGTATTTAATTCTGAATACTGTGACTACACTGTGTTTAAAAGTAAGACCAGAAAATCTGTTTCATATCTGTTTTCATAGATTATATTTTCAGGTGCATTCTGAAATAAAAAAACAAACAAAACAATCCTAATCCTAATTCAAATCATTGCAACAAATTAAATGGAATCTTAGTTTTTTTTTTCTTTTTTGTGTGTTTTACTGGGCCGAGTATGTCAAAAGTGCAAACAGTTTGCAATCCACCTGTCTTTTCCCTGTCATGGTGAAGTGATTAAAGGTTAATCCCTTAAAACATTCTGAACTCCTTCATGTAGATGCTTACATGCATTTGGCTCACTTTAATGGGCCGATAATCCATTAGTACCCCAGGGGTATTAGATATCCATGTTCCTCATCTTGAACAGCCAACTTTTTTTTTCTTCCTCTCCTTTTTGCAGAGCCTGAGAGGGAGGTCTGCCCCTCAGTTTGTCTGACTAGCCTATCCTTCAGTTTAAAAATCTTGCTGCTTGTTCACAAGCCAATTGGATCAGAGCATCTTATCAGGCAGAGGCAAGTCTTCTCTGAATATAAAGCATTCGTACTACTGCCCTCTAGGGATTCAGTCCAGGTACCAAATCTCATTCGTTAACAACAAATGTTATCAAGGACCTTCTTCTGTGTTTGCTTTCTCGAGGGTTGCTACAATGCACAGACTATCTGTTGAGCTGACACCAGAGTGGTGTGTGAGGATGTACTTCAACAGAAATATGATGAGTTTTAAGATTTGTACTCTGTTTGCATGGGATGTATACTTATTCTTGACAAGCTAACACACTTGGAGCCACATGAGAATAGCTGTTGTTGACGGATGGCTGTTACATGTATATGGAAAGAGGACCTCTATCCTTTAATGTAAAAGCAATTCCTTTCACGCCTTTGAGGCGTTACCTCTCAGGTTTTTGTCATATATAAAGAACATCATTTTAACATAAATCAGCACATGCTTTTATCAGGAGCCATAGCTAGTCTGAAAATGGATAAAAAACCACAGGCAATCTTCTAATTGAGCAAAGGAAGCCCTCTTCAGACATGGGCTGCCCCTGTTAAGTTGGATATTGACTTAACGCAATGATTACAGAAGTCATTTTTCTGAAGCCACTTTTACAGAAGTTTAGGACAGTGTCCAGATGTTGCCCATTTTTGCCATATCACAAAAATAGTCAAGATTGAGAAATTAGTTTTCAGATGTGATGTGGGCTGCACAGTGGTGTGATGGTTAGTACTGCCTCCTCAGCAGGTGAAGAGGGTTTTGAGCCAGCCATTTTTGTGTGGAATTTGCATGTTCTCCCTAAGTGTGCGTGGATTCTCCAGCTACTCCAGTGTCCTCCCACAGTCCAAAGACATGCATGTTAGATTAATTGAACATTCTAAATTCTCCCGAGTGAATGCTAGTGGTTGTTTGTCTCTTTGTGTTGGCCCTCCAATAGACTGGCGGCCTGTCTGGGGTGTGCCCTGCCCCTTGCCTTGTAGCTGCTGAGATGGACTCGCGCCTCCATAACAGGCAGGTGATGAATGGATGGATGGATGGATAGTTTGTTAGATGAGCTCAAACAAGTTTAAAAACTCAGAAGTGGTTTATGATACAACATATAATATTCAAATTACAATTCTTTATTTACAACATGCCAAGAATGGCCAACAAGGCAACCAACTTATCCAAATTTATTTTTATTTTTGCATTGATTTCAAAGTGGGCATTTCTAAAATCAACAACAACAACAAAAAAAAACACAAAAAAACCAGAAAGGCAAGCAGCAAAGCCTTTAAAGCAACAAACAACAGCTTCTGCACTTACTACTCATTGCCAATCCTTTTATCTGGTAAATAAAATGTATCTATAGTTATATCTAATGAGGAGGATGTGCAAAGTCATAATACCACCAGATATGATTAGCTGAGAATGAAACTTATAAGTTGGGTTAAGACATTTTTTTTCTTTTCCTAACCTAATCAATACTTTTTGCTAGACTGTAGTTTAAACCATTTTTTCTTTGTTTTAAATATAATAGTTAAAGACATACAATGCATGATATTTTAAACAAAACAATGGTTGTGGCGAAAAATAATATCGATGAGATTTAACAAATGTTACGTTTTTTTTTATTTTAAAGGTCATTTACATGTGCCACCCTTTTTCTAATATCTGGTCTTGCCCTCAAACTGCAACACAAATAAATCAAATTTCTAAACTTATTTTTCTTTTTGGTTGAGCTTGGAATTGCATCACAGTGTGTACAGCTCTATCAGGCTGCGCTAAGCAGAATGGTTGGATTTCTTTCCTCTTGAACGCCTGAGGAAAATAAAAGGTGCCAGTTTGAGTCTCTCAGATCTTTACACCCTCCTCCAGAGCTGCTCTCCTTCTCACAATAAACTGTCCCTTTTTATGCGTTTTAAGTTCACCCACTTATAATCTGGATGAGATAGCTCCCTCTCCATAGCTGTAAGCGGTATAACTCTTCCCTGCCTTGCTTTATCTCCATGTTCCTACAAGCCAGCTTGAATGGGGAAACCATTATCTCTGGGCTCACAAAGGAGCCAGACGTCCACATTCAAGATGTTCTATACATGATATATTGATCAATTCGCAGAGACTAATAGCATTGTAATGAATAGAGAAGGGGACTGAGTTAATGTCTCCTGGGTTCATGCAAACTGCAAACTGCAAATGAAGCACTCAGTGACACAAAGGGTCTGGTCTGTTGAATCACAATTAGACCCTGGCCTCAATAAAAGTCAAGAGGTTGTTGCTCAGACCTCTACTTAATTTACTGCTAACTCCTATGACAGCCCAAAGAAAAGGCTGCAGTTAGTCCAGGTATGATGTTTAAGACATAATATGATAGAAAACAACTTTGAGGGCCACGTTAAGCTTTTTATAGCTAGATGACAGCCCTTATTTAAGGATCACATAAAAATATTTTGTGAGTTTCTCAGGGTGAGGCTTTTTGTAAGTAATGTATGACTATGATAACTGTAAAATAAACCCTTAGTTAACCGAGAGCCAGCCAGCGTTTTCTCTGTTACTACAGACTTAAGAGCTCAGGGGAGCTCCAGGGGAGGAGAGATGAGCCAAAGCGGAGGGAAACAGAAGAGTAGGGCCAAAAACAAGATTAGCCCTCAAACCACTCTGAGTGAAGCAGCTTTCAACAACTAACAACTGACTGCACTGGAAACCATAACTTAAATACATATTTGCACAGAGGAAACTGGTTAACCACAACTTAACTAACTTTTTGCTGAGATGTTAGAAATCAGTCTTCATAAACAAGAGGAGCATTGCCAGTATTTAATCCTTTTACACCAAAATAACTTAATTATGCTGTTTTAAGGGTTTTCACTATGATTTTAGAAGGGGAAAAAAGCATACAACAGAGGAACAAAGAAAACTGATACTTTATTTTAATAGACTGTCATCCTTAAAGGATTGGTTTAGGAGGTTTCTGACAAGATGTTCCAATCTATTCCTTATTGTTGAACAGAAAAAAAAAACAGGAAGTGAATAAATAAACACAACAACAAAGCCATTCATACACACAAAAAAGTTTAGTAATAAGCTAGCACTGTAATTCACACCAGCTTGCAACTAATCTGACAGTGGTGCATTATTATGCCTGTCATTTGTTTTGCCCCTATCAGTACAATGACGTGCACAGTGGATACAACCCCAGGGATATATATTTCTGACAATTGCAACAGATAACAAACCCACATTAGGCAATATGTAACTCCTGTGTCAGCTTAGCAGTCAAGAGCCTTTTTTCAAAACCAGCCAGCACCTTTTAATCTTCTCCTCTTCTTTATGAATAATGCTAAGTATATTACTCACTGACAACAATGCCTCCCCTCTCAATTTATGTTCCAAGAACCTCACAGCATGAGGGACAATTTGTATCTTTTTGAGCAGGCTCTCAGCTATAAGTTCAGAAGCAGGAGGGAGGGGATCTGTAGGCATTTGATATGCTTGGATTTAGTAGGTAAGACAATGGAGGCCTCCAGAGTAATGTGTGATTTTATTTTCCTTTCAGAGGCCCCTGGAGTAATGTTATGAGATTTCCCCTTTTTTTTTCTTTATAGAAACCACTCGCGGCAAAGCCCACCTACAGCTTGATGTGTGAACACGCCTCTTTTTTCTAATCTGCTGCCATTCATTGGGAGAGAGAACTAACAAAGATGACTTTTGACAACCCGAGAAATCAAACTGCAGCTGTCAGAGCTTTTCATGAGGAAAGAAAAAAACACACACAGAGGAAAAGGACCAGCCTACACAGTCAGCTCTCTTCACATTTAACCACCCTCCCCACTTCCCCCTTTAGCTAACACTTACACACACCAAATCATTCCTGGAAGCCTCGTCCTTCCCTGTCTCTGCTTCTGCTGCTCAACAAGAACTTTTGCTGACACTTCTCTCAGAAAGGAGGGTTTAAAACGGAGATGCGGGAGAAGGAGTAAAGAGAAAGAAGGATGGAGGAAGGGGTTGAGTGAGGACAGAAGTGACACAGATAGAGAGGGGGAGAAAAAGCAGCTAAAAGGATTAAATAGAGAATTAGCTCACGTTTCAGAGAGTTCTCTTTGCTGATCTGGTGAGCATTTCAGTCAGAGAACCTCTGTCCTTTACTTCACTCTCCTTCCCTCCCACCATCCTCTCTTCTACTCTATTTTCCTGTTCTCAATAGGTTGGTAGAATTAGTGAGACTCTTGGCAGTCACTGCGGGTGTCACTTCACAGGTTCACTAAAGGCACCGCTGCTCCTTTTCCTGGGACTTGAGGTCGGGAAGACGATGAAATCACTGCATGGTTCAAGTGGAACAATGGCTACCCTACAAAAAGAAGAAAAAGAAAAAAAAAAAACTTGCTTGGGGGTGGTGGCTCATGAAAAACTGTTGTTCTGGGGCCTGATGCTCCCTTGAATAGATTTGTTAAAGTCCCTGTGGTTGGACTAAGCAGAGCGCAGGTAGGAGGGGGGAGACCAAGGGAAACCCAAACCAAGAGCAAGCTCAGAACATCTCCACTTTGTGAGGACTCTCTTTTCCCTTACCATCCAGCGCACACTTTGATGGCTTTTTCTTTCTTTTTTTTGGGAAATGGCCACCAAATCTCTCTCTCCCCCCCTTTCTGTCTCTCTTTCCTCTTGTCCTACCATCCTCCTCTTTCTCCCCCTGCTTCCCCTTTTCTTCTATTTCTGCCATGCAAAGATAATCAGGTTTATGTAAAGTATGTGTGCTCTTTTGACAGCCTGCAATACCTCATTAATTCAATCACACCAAGCACCATTGTTCCCAAAGTGTTTGAAATGCGTACCAGGGAAGGGGGCCTTTTTTAATCCTGTCAATCAATGTTAACATTTTTCTAGCTGTTGCCATGGCTGAGGCCAGAGTTCATGAAAACAGAGAATATGAGCCAACAAAACAAGAATAAAGACTTATTTGAGATCAGCCTTTTAAAAAGGACATCTACCATGCACAAAAACACGAGAAGCAAATGTAGACAAGTTTGGACACTATAGCGTGGCTGAGAGGGGGTGAGAGAAAAGAGCATTCGGAAACCAAACAGGCACCATAAAAACTTGACCCAGGAGGGCTCTGGGAAAAACCTAGTGAATCGCTCTCCGGAAGGGCCGTGGTTTCTCCCCCTGCGTGTCCTCCAGTAGCACAATAGCTAATACATTTCAACACATGACTCTAAGTTTTTCTCTGTTGTAATGCTCTGCTGGAATGCTGTTACTCCACCACGGAAAAATTACAACTCTGTGGGTTCATTTACAACAGTAAATGCTTTGACCATTTATCAAGAATGTATATGCACCTTCAGATCTGTACCTTAAACTCCCTTTTTAGCTAAACTGATAATGAGCAAATGCTCTGTCATAATTTATTAACATCATTATAATGAATAAATACTACACATATGCTGTACCATAATGTAGGCATCTGTTGCAGGTTCGTACTCACATGCACACACATGTTGACATCCTTGCACATTTCACAGTGAAGACAAATGGTCATGTCTGCCCTCTAGTTGCCAATAAGTCAGTAACACTGCTGGACAGCCCAGAGAAACAGAAATGCAGAACACAAAAAATGAGGGCTATCTGTTTACTATAGCCCACTGAGCCACTGAATGGTTGTTTTATTAAAAAAAAAAAAACTTTTAGAACCTAGTTAACATAATTTACAATAAGAAATCTCTCTATAACCCAAATCAATGTCAAAATCCAGCATTTAATATGTTTTAGATGTTTATCATGGGGAATTGTTGCTGAAAGTGGTCACAACCAAAAGTACAACTTGGTTTCCTACACACCATCCTCATTAAATCAGACATACAGCTCATCATACGATAAACAAATAAATAAATATCATGTCATTTAAGGGTAGAAAGTTGCAGTGTCCCGTGGATTCCGATCCCTTCTTCTCTGTCCATTTACAACCTAATCTGTAGTGAGAAAGTGAAAAAGTAGAGTGAGAAGGAGGCAGATTAAGCCATTGAAGCTCTGGGGGTTCTTCCTACGCATCACTGACTCCTTTCAGGCCAATTTAAACACTGTTTGTTTATTAGTGTCTTATGCTCGGCATTAGCGGTCTAGCTTATCTCGGCACACACACAGAGTGGCACAATACGGCACTGCTCAAAGCCCACATATGACTGTGTGTGAGAGTGTGTAGAAGCTCAGTTGTTCACATTGTTGCTCTGACCTTGTTTAAGTAGTGGAAGACCATGTGAGACACGAATTATTGGACACTGATGCTCTTATGCTTTGTGTAAACATGCTCAGCATACCCGGTTGCTACACAGCATCTGTGGCACTGACAAAAGACTTAAAGGTGCGCAGAAGAGATTTGGTTTAAACTAATCTCTCTTCACTGTTTACCATATATGCACAGACATATCACCTGCTCCTGCCATTGTTTGAGAAATACCTATGGTTACTTTATCTGATAATAACCAATGTAATCCTTTTTTTCCTCCCTTTGACCTCCACCACCTAAAACCTCCTTTCGCCCCCTTTTATTTAACCTTCTATATTGCCACCTGTCTACTTGTCTGCACCATATCACTGTGTCCAATTTTAGCGTCCTGTCCGCAATTTTTTTCTTTTCTTTTCTTTTCTTTAACAATAAAACTGATGCTGGAAGATCATTGTATTGTATCAACCTAATTGAAATAATAATAAGATCTATATAGAGGAATTATGGCTGTATCAAATAGTGGTGCAGCTGATCTCCTCAGATGTGGCCACTGCAAGGCAGTGTTGTGTGTGAAATATTTTCACCACGTTTGAAAATAATTTTACAGGAAGAGAGATAGATGAGGTTACTGGAAGAAGACACTACTGTATATATATATTTCTAATTACAAATACTTGGTTTTATTTATGGGTTTCATTTGTTATTTCATTCAAGGTATCTTCATGTGAGACAAATAGATAAAGACACCTTCCACTGCTGACTTGTTTTGGTTTGCTTCTTTGTTTTGTCTCTGTTTACAAGTGTTGTTTTGGCTGAGTTTGTTTCTGTTCATAACCACTAAAGGTCCTATTGAATTTTGTAAACTATTTTGACATGTCAGGTTCACAGTATAGTCAGTACCACTTCTAAAGGTGAACATGAAAAAGTCCTGTTAACATTAATGCAGAGATTGTATTTTACTGACATCTCCATTTACCTTTTCAACAAAAGGGAAATTGGCTCTAATCATGGTGGTAAACCAAAGAAACAATATGAAAACCTGTGCTAACCTCTCCAGGACGAACAACCTAACCAAGATTATTAAGTCGTCACTCTGACAGGATTATTTGAATATATCTATTTGCAGCAGGGACAAAAAAGATTTTTGTGAATAAACACAAACCCAAAATGTGTCAAAACCTTTTTTCCATTACCTCATTTGAAGTGGATCAACTAAGCTGTATAAATTAGTCAGCAGCTTGAGTTGTAGGCTGTGTTGCCCGGAGAATTAGTCACTTGAAAAAAACTTATAGGAAGAAGACAAAAGAAACAGAGATTGCACCACTGAGTAAAGTTTTACTCATATCAGAACTAATTTGGAGTGGCTGTTTTGAAATAGGTAACAGGGCCCAAAAACAACACAACAATAACCAAACAAACAAACTTGTAATAATTCCAAATTTAAACAGGAAAACATTTTAAAACAAACAAGGCTGTGATAAATTGGTGATATTGCTCATCCTTTCCTGCTGTGGATGTTTATATATGTTGTCTCTTATATGAAATAAACTACATTAAAAAAAAGCATTGCTTTTTTTCATAACCCACAAATTTTCTACTAGATAACAATATTACAGCATACTTTTACTGTACAATTGGTTGATGAAAAATGTTATATAATCCAACCAAATATTAACATAATTTCAATTTCTAGTGATTGCAACTTCTTCCACAATAATAGGTTAGCAGATAACTACTGTTCAACTGATCCCCTGTCCCTTTGACTGACCTTCTGGTCAGTGTTATGTAGAGTAAATTAATATATGACAACCTGTTTAAGACTCAAGCAGTTTATCAAATTTGGAAAAGGTGTCCTGAATGATAAGCACATAGTTGTTTGTTTGACATTGTTAAACAACCTTAAATTTATTTTATATCAAAGCAGGTCGTCATTGCAAATGGGAATTGGTTCTCAACTGACTCACCTGTTTAAATAAAGGTTATAAACATGGTTTATTCTACCTGAAACAATTTTATACTTATATTTAAGTCAGTTTTACCTTCAATGATCTTGTTTCAGGGTCTGTTTTGGATGTGATTTTTAAAGAATATCATAATATTGTTTAACCATTTAAGACAGATGGTCTTAAAGTTGCTACCTTCGTCATGGGCGTCGGCATTCCAGATGCAATCCCCAGTGTGCACAACATCAGGAACAATGGTGATCCTGTCAGGATGTTTCATTTTATCACAAAAGGAGTGAACTTTAGTTGAAGACTCTATGTTAAATACAATAGATCACTTGCTGATTTTAATGCCAATGCTACCATATTGAGATGTCAACTGCTTGTTTGAGACAATACTGATGTAAATGCAAAAACATGAGTCATCTGCCATATATTGAGTATATGTGTACATGTCTTCTTATTGATGATGATCAGACACAATTAATTAAAAAAGAAACAAAACACTCAAAAGTGAAATAGCCTCTTGCCAAATACATGCTAGAGTCTTCACGGTTTCTGAATATCATCATTTTATCTGCTGGAAACATTAGTGAAATGTTACCAGTCAAACTTTTTTTCAGAATTTGTGTCGTGACTTAAATTCGATTACTTTTCAGCAAAGAAATAAATGGAACACACTGCTTGTAACACACGTGTCGAAAGCCATCCCCGCTGCAGAATCTGAGACATCTTCATTCTGTGAGTGAAGACAACATCCATCAACGCTGCATGGAAATAATTTGCCAGCTTTATTCAATCTACATACGTCTTCACCCCCCCTTTTTTGCTCTACCTCCAAAACTCACTCAGATGAGACGCCATGAGATTGTTATCTTGCCTCGCCTTTGTATGAAAATCAAATTGGGAATTGCTTTTTTCCCTGATTCACTTCCATGCAAACAAAGAAGTTGTTTTCTTATTTTCATGTAAATGTCTTTTTTATAGGAGGCGACAAGTGTAATCAATCTTCCTCAAGACAAGGTAGGAGGGCCTGCCGAGAGGGGATTATTGGTGCTTAGTAGCCTGGGGATCATAAAACAAGGAAATTGAAAGTGATATTTAATTGACACTGCCATTTCCACTGCAAGGCGATGTCTCGTCCCCTCCCTTCACTACGTCTCTACCACACGGCAGGCCATCTCGCTTGCCGCAGGTGAAGCATGGGGAGGAAAGAACTCACCGGTGCAAATTTCCTTTCAAAGCCTCCTCTAGAACCCAGAGAGTGAGCTGTCAATCTCAGAACACAGCGCTGTGAAGGAGACAAGGAGGAGAAAGTTTTACGTTGAGGAAAATAGATTTCAAAATGTCACCTCATCAGATTGCTGCGCTATACTCTACTGAAGTGGAACATGGTCAACATTGTGTATCAGAATAAATAGCATACCTGTTTTATTCCGCTTTGCCTTCACAAAAAGACTTGAAGATCTGTGAATACTCATATGTTGTAAATATATTTAACATCTCTGAAATGAAATTTAGAATCTACCTTAATTTGTTGCTTGTCCTTTATGAAATTTGATGCTGAAATAAGAAAAAGTTCAACAATGACTCTTCAAACAAATCTTCCCACAACTTTTTAAATCTCTGTGTAGCTGTCACTTCAAACCACCAAATTCACAATTTAATATCCTTATAAATTAACCAGCCTTCATTCAGTTAGAACCCAGTCTCTGATCTCACAGTCGAGTGGGATGACTGCCTGCGATAATGTCTCTGAAATGGAAAGTGACACTGTCTAATTAGAGTCACCTAATGAGACCAGAAGGTGTTTCTGTCATGAGACTTCTGCAGGAAAAGGTACAGACTTGCTTCTCTGACCCCTCGGTGACAAGTTATGACCTGACCTATGAGTATCAGCATATTCTCCCATGAATTAGGTCATTAAACTAAATAAAGAAGAAT
>JBBBVU010000006.1:20036750-20048743 GCA_037177055.1 Atherinosoma microstoma | reverse complement strand
TTCAGCAGCAGGCTGCTGTCTCTGAGCTGCTCTACCAACAGACTCAGGAACTCCTTCCTACCCAGGGCCATCAGAATGTTTAACAGTACACTAGGCGTGGGTAGAGGGGCAGCACAGTGAGTAGTCCAGTAAAGACTTTTACAACCGGACTAGGCAAGATTCTGCACTTTTAATTCTTAATTTCAATTATGTATTTTATTGCATGTTTTTATTACATAGTACTTTGTTTGTTTTTATACTGCTGCTGAGTCGTTACAATTATTGCTAGCATCTAGCTTGTTAAGCAGGTGAGCAGTCGGCTAATTGGGGCTCGGCCTTTTGGCGCGAATGAGACAGACAGTGACTACTTGAAAACTGAGACAAATAACGTGGCAACTGAGGCGTAGGGGGCAAAGGGCAAGTGCTATAGCATCACCTAGTGTCTATCTGTGCATGCCACTGCTTACTAAGATAGGGGAGGTTTGATACTGGCCTGTTGCTGCTCATGAGTGACAAGTCTAAGTTGTTCTTTTTCTGGAGTGGCTTGATGACGGCTGTTTTGGGGGTCTGAGAGAAGACACCCGAAAGCAGAGACGTGTTTACAATCTGTAAAATATCTGAGGCCATGCATTCTGAAACAGTCTTGAAAAACCCTGTTGGGAAGGTATCAAGACAACAAGTGGTGGTTTTCAGATGGAAAATGACCTCATCCAGGTGTTTTGGACTGATTGGAGAAAAATATGTCATGGTGTTTATGTCTTTGAGTGGACACAGTGATGACATATGTCCTGCCCCTGGCATGGAAGTACTGAATGCCTGATTTTCTGAATTTTGTTAATAAAGAAAGAAGCAAACTCATTACAGGCCCGGTTGGACATAAGCTCTAGATTACCGACACAGGAGGATTAGTAAACATGCCAACAGTAACGAACAAGGCACGGGCATTATTGCTGTTCTTAGCAATGATGTCAAGGTTTAACTTGAACCCCTTGATACCCATAAATTTAACAGTTTTGATTAAAAAAAACATTTCCTGGGTGGTGACAGACAGAAGCTATTTGGAACAAGAGCCTTATATAATGCTGATTCTTGAATGTTTACTTCCTGAGTAGGTTTTGATTTTAGAGAGAGCACAGCGTGATTCAGACCAACCTTTCTCAAACTTAGGGTGCCGACCCTAAGTTTGAGATGACGATCGCCAGAGCATTGTTTAAAAAAGATATAGCCTACATTTATCATATAAATTTGGGGATTTTTATTATCATCCATTTTCTGTACCGTTTAGTCCAATTCAGGATCGCAGGGGGGCTGGAACACTTAGCATGTTAGAGGCACAGTACACCCTGGATAGGTCTCCAGTCTATCGCAGACAAAAAACTACTCGCACTCACAGAGGAAATTTTAGAGTGACCAATTAACCTATTTTTGAACTGTGGGAGGAAGGAGGAGAACCCACGTGAACACAAGGAGAACATGCAAACTCTGCACAAAAAGGCCACTTTTTCAAACCCCTCCCCAGCCGAGGCTTGAATCAGTGGTTAGCTGTGCAAACCATCAAACCACTGTGCAGCCCCAACGTTGGCTTTTTATTAGGGCTGTCAAAATGAATATGTTAATGCAAAGAGATTGATCTGTTAAATGAACGTGTTAATCTTTTAACACATTAATGCATAAACAACAAAGTTATTACTCATACCATATCAAAAATCCAAATTTGACATTATTTCAGCAAGAGAAACTGATTTTGGGCACGTAGGTGCTTTGTTACAGCGATTAACCAAATTCACCAAAAGACCACTTCATGCATATTTATGAAGATTCCGACAGTGTTCTAGTCTTGCGTTTAGAGGATGGCAGGATAACCTATTTGATCTATCACACAATTAACCACTCAGTTGTCATGGGGGTGAGGGGGGTCGTAAACACTAGGCTGGGCGATACTGCAAAATCTAGTATTAATCTGATACCAATTAAAAACAAGTACCACCGATATCGATACTGATACTATTTTGCTTGAAATTTCACAATCATTTAATGATTTTGCCTTTAATTATTGATCATAATTATGATAATAATGAAACACAGTAAGGAGATTTTTGTCAAATAAAACATTTTTTAACTAACAAACTGAACGGCAGAACAGTCAAATTAAAATCTTAGCATTTTTATTTGTAAGCAATATAAAATAACATCAACAATGTAACAACATTTTTAAATAACTCTGTTACTCCCTTTTATCTCACACAATTATTTGAGAAAAATGAAGTCAACAATGCAAATTAGCTAAACAAAAGCAAAACCTACTATTCATTTGGCTCTCATTCATATTCTTTGGCTTTATGCCCCAAAGTCCTCTACAAGAAAAGTATCGATCTCATCACGCTGGTATCAATTGATAACAATACTAGCCTTGGTATCGATACTATCAATATTTGGATCGATCTGCCCCGCCCTAGTGAACACCAGTGTATGTTATCTTGGGGGTCATGACTCAAATAGTTTAGGAATCACTGCCATAGAACAATACTCATGTTGTTACTTTTGTTTCGTGGTGGATACTTTAAGTTGTCTTAGAAATTCCCTCTTAATTCAAGCTCTGTAAATTTGTCATACTTGTTTGGCTTAATGTGTCCTCACATTGGCATGGTCAGAGTTTTTCCTATCATGCATAGTGCCTATACAACTCTGGGATAGTATCTACAACAAGCTGTAGGTCTGTCCCAAGACCATGCTGTTGCGCATTAAGGATTTAATCAGCACTATCATCTATCTGCCAGCACCGGACAGGGATTGGAAATTGTTATATTTTTTTGTACCATGTAAAGTCAGCTAAATGTTCCTTGAGATATTTTTACCATCTCATTTTATTTTCAAAACACTCAATAATTAACCATTTCCTTTGAAAACATAATTCTGGGAAATACATTTTTGATATTTGTGAAAGCATCATTCTTACAAACCAGCAATTAAATGTGTTGTTTACTCATGAAGCAGGTCTGACAATCTCATATAGTGGGTAGTATTTTCTCCTGAGACCCCCTGAACTTCTCTCTCATTCAACTAATGAAATATTTAGCATTACAATAGCAGCCTGTTTAAGGAAGGAGGGTCATTGACTTGAATCCATTGTTTTGCTGCTAGTTATTTTGTGTTATTGTTGTCAATCAGTGATATTTTAAATTGTTGCCAGCTTGTGCTATGATATTCATTTCTCGGTGTCACCGATGAGTAAATATGTTTGACACAGAGCTTTCAGTGGCAAACAACGAAAGCACAAAGTCTCAAAGAAGCAGAGCACATGCAAGCTCAATTGCAAGTCTTGCTCTGAGCTCCAAATTGGTAAAGTTTGTCATTGTAATGACCATTTTATAACAAAACAAATCAGTGTTTACTGTATAGATTTCCAAGGAACAGTGCAATCCAAACATGACTCTGGGAATAAAAGTCAGCTTTTATTTCTTTTTTTTCATTGAGGTGTTGAAAAATAGATGGAATTGGGGACAGTGCAAGGTGTTGTATTCAATAAATGGGCTTTCATGTGATAAATTGAATGTTATTCATATATGAGTGCACACTGTTTTTTGGTTATTCTGGAGAGAAGTTGCTTCTTTCTGCCCAGGGACCCTTTCCCTTTTAACTGAGAAGCGGTTCAAGAGCGGTTTAGGAGTGTGTGTCTGTGTGTGTATATGTGTGTGTCTGGGTGGGAGGCATTGGTGATGGTGGGGGAATCTCTACAGACCTTGATACAATTACTGTGCCTTCCCCTCTCCTTCCGCACCACTTCTGGCCACGCTTTCGCTGTGCCGCTGGGAATAGAAAGGCCCAGCTATCTGGCAGAAGATTTGGTCAGTCAGGCATCAAATGCAGGGCCCTCTTCTCACACTCTGTGCTGGGGGTGGGCACGCCAGGGGACCTGCATTGTGCATTTTCACACACTTCTCTCAGAGGGGCTGCAGGAATCCTTAGCCTTCGGAAGGGAAAGTGGGCAAAGCGAGGGAGAAACACAGATGGAGGAAGAGTGATGGGGAGAATGAGGGTAAGAGATGGAGCAAGAGTGAGAAATATCGAGGGAAGAAAATGGAGAGAAGGGAGTAAAATAGGTCCAGAGGCTAGACAAAAAGCATCAAGGCTGCAGGCGGCATCAAGGGGACAAGCAGCCGCTCATCAGACAGGGATGGTTCTGTCTTCCTGACTTTGTCTTTTTTTATCTCTCTCTCTGCAGTGCTACATCACCACCTCTCTCTGAAAGGTAAAAAAGGTTTTATTCAGACATTTGAGCGTTGACCCTTTATGGGTGTGTGGGTGTGTGACAGCACTGGCCATAGGCTATAGGGCTCAGGGTCAGAGTAGAAGTAAAGAATGTATTTCTCTTCATGGTTTCAGGCACAATGCTTGTTCAAAGACTAATGTCACACGAACAGTTTTTTTTTTTTTTATTTGATAAAAAACAAAACAGGTTGTATAGGTAAAGTGTAAACCCCCGAGGCACAAATTTCCGTCAGCAGGTCAGGAAACCCTCTCATTTCTCTCAACTATCTCTACAGAAAAAAATGATTGTTTTTTCTGATCAGCTCAAACTTTTTAAAATGTATTAATCTTTTTTCCCAAACACAGGGCAAAAGGCCAGCGCACATTATTTGTCTGGGAGCACTGGAGCAAAAGAAAACAGCAGAAGCAATGGAGGGAAATGTGGGGATAAAAAAAAACTGTCACATCACCTTCATGCAAATATCAAAATGTTTTCAGTCAGATGTCCTTTGACTGACTGATCAAAGTTTGTTTTGGACTATTCTTTAAGTTGCTCTTTATCTGAGGAGTATAACAATGGGATAGTTTAGTTGTCATGTTGTCTGGTGGGCCTCCACAAAGAAACATTTTCTAATTTATCATATTAACTAAAGCATACGTAAAGAACATTGTATACGCTAATTAAAGAAGTAAATGATAAGAGAATATTATGCTTAATGCAAGTGGTGGTGGGCAGCTGAGATACAGTAGGTCTGGCAATTCAAGACAAGGTGGTCTGTGTCTGTGTAGGTGAAGAGGAGTGAATTAATTAATCCAACAGAGATATGGTATATTGTACAGTACATTACAGTTTTCCATTATCAAAACATGTAACCATATATGTAGGCTGTGATAGCCAGTGAATTCTAATAGTAAAATTCAAAGAACTTTGTCTCTATTATTAAAGATGTTCACTACAGCTTGGCCATGCACATTCCAACTGGTAAGATTATATTGCTTTTCTTCATTGACTCAAAAAACTGCCTTTCTATCGATACATTCAAAGAAACAATCAGTGTCATTCAAACTGGATAAATCTATGCACACTAACATGCACATCTTTAAAGGTATTATAAAGTTAAACGAAAGATTTCTCTTCAAGTGATGGGTAGTGTATGAATATCATTATTGTTCTGCATCTCTGTGAAAAAGGGGGAGAGAGACTTCCGAGCCATCTTTATTACAGTGTTAAGGCCCAGGTAATGCTTTAGAATAATGCATGATAAGGCAACACAAGGCACCCTTTTCAAAATATTCAAATGTGAGCAGTGGACTGGAAAATAAAGCAACGTGGATGGGTGGAATGACTTCCCTCTTCCCCTTACTCCTTCATTATATTCATATCACCACTCATTTTCTCCTTTACTTTGTTTTTCAAAGTGACCCTGACATAGGAGGAACTAACAATGGAGTGTTTTACAGGTTTACTTTAGTTATATGAAGCGCCACAATCCCCCCCAAGGCCCAAAGGTGTGATCAGGCAGAAAGTGAATCAAATTTTAGCCTGGCTTTCTTCACATGATCGCTGAACTGTGTAGGCCCTAATTAATTATGCTAAACAGCCCAAGCACTAAGACATTAGCTGTAAAGTTATCATGTAAAGCAGGGTGTTTGCTCAAAGTAACTCAGTTTCTTTTGGTCATTGAGTTTTCCTCCAATCCCTATTCTTTTCATTCTCAACTTTATACATTTAAAAAGTAACAATAGATTTTGGGTGATGTATTTTTTTTCCTCAGCAAATATAACCCTGCTCTACATGATTTGGGGTACATATTTTCATTTAATTCCGAATGGTGCAAATTAACCTTAATTCTTGCTTGATTAAAGAGCTTTTCCCTTAATAAATTGTTAATTTTCAAAAGCTTCACATTCAGAATTTTTTTCTTGAGAGTTCTAATTACAGTACCTAGAGGGCAAGTAACAGCAGCCTAATACTGTCATAATCAACAGCAGATATATAAAGTTATTATGGTGTACAGTAAATGTTACACAGTGGCAAATACTGAACTTTTTAACCATGTTAATGCTGGAATCCAATGTCCCCAAAGCAAACATCCACTTGCACAGCCTTTTAAGCAGTTTCGAAACCACCTGGAGAGTGCCTTTGATCATATATTATAGACTATTTGCTCTTACAAAGTTGTTTTCACTTTAAGCAAGAAATCCAACATTAAGTAAAAGAAAAGTTTACACCTGAAGGATCAAAAGAGCACATAGATTACTACAAAGAACCCAGAAGCGCTTCCAAAATGATTGGTTTCCACACACTTGTACAGCGATTGATGTAAGAGTATCAATAATGTGTCTGTTATTGTGGTTAATTTTATTTGGTTGAAGACTGCATTTGCAGTCCAAAAGTTTTCAAGTATTTTGTCAGTACGATGTGAAGCAGTCTTTTATGAGCTGTTAGTCTGATATCAGGTACAGTTGGGAGAGGGTCACTGCTAGTTCCATCTTCTGACAGAACCTGCTTTCAATAACTGACAATCCACCCTGGGATATAAAACACAAATGTCATTATGATACGTAATCAAAAGATGGTAAGAAAAATTTGGCAAATGCTGTTAATATTCTATTATGTCACATATTTGACATAGTTTTGCTACAACTAGTTTAGGCTGCAGGTGTACATGATCTGATTGCATTACTGGCCGAATGATTTTTTTTTTTTTTCTGGTCACAACGTTGCCCTGATAAATGCAAATAACGTTACATTTTAAAATATTTCCCAAGTTAGTCATTTGGTGCATAGTTATTAGCAAAACAAAGAACAAAACAAAAAAATCTGAACTGAGCATTAAGCTCTGCAGTGTAAACATAGAGTGTGTCTCAATACCTAAGTGCACTGGTACATAGTGCACACTGGAATGTTGTGTGCACTGAGCACTTGCTTCTGTAGTGCACTCTTTCATGGGTAGGTGTTGACCCAAATGGAACACTGACTGAGGTAGTGACGGACCAGCATTTGACCACGAATCTCCAGCTCGCCAAAAATATCTGCTAAATAAACATACACGAACTATCCGGCTAAAAACTGCTAACATTTACTGTCCTAACTCTATTGAGTCAGTAGATGTCCCACCCCTTCCTCTGTGTCGGCAAAATTGTGTCGTTTAGTGCGAGTTTTTAGGTTACCATCAGGGTACTTTCAGAGCACTGAGTTTTTTGCTTAAATGTCCGTGTGAACACACTATGCACTTAAATATAGTATTCGAAAGTGCGCGAGTGCACTGATTGAAACACACTTGTAGTCTACTCTGAACTTCAAGACTAGCAGATAAGATACCTTCATCAGTAACTGTGGGCCAAAATAAAGGCCCCGCAACATGGCACAACACACATAATGGCCATTGGATTTGTCTATGGCCATTGGATTTGTCTATAGCCTGGACTCGAGGTCAGCAGGTCTTGTTGCGGCTGGTCACACAGCGCAAGCATGTCAATCACCGTCCCATTCCTCCTCGTAGTCATGAGAGTGGACCTGCTCGTGATCCTCACTGCTGCCAGGATCCTCTGTATTGTTCACTACAATATTGGAAGTAGCTGGGTTGTTTTTTCCTTCAGAATTTGTGGTTGTTCACACTGACATGTCAGAAACTTCAAAATTGTTTCCCTTGGGTCCACATTAGTGCTCCACTAGCCATGCAGTTTTTATAATAAACTCACAAGATTGGGACAAGAGTTATGATTGTAACCCCTGCCTGACCGGTGAGGTTTATCACCAGCATGTCTTATTCTTCACTTTCAGCCAACAAAAATAACAATGATCAAAAACTATAATTGATATTACCACAATGACATTTTATTTATATGATGTTTTTTATAAATAGTTTTCATTACATCCTTGCGGTTGCTAAGCAGTTGCTACACTGATTACCGCCTGGTGCCTCCATTGATCTAAAGTTATCTTCTAATTAACATTGCTTTGTGACAAAACAAAAAACACAAGCTGCCAGAATTTGGCAGTATCACATTGTTTCTCATTAAAACTATACTATGCCATTTAGAAGTTAGCATGCAGCACTCTTTCTACTCACAGCTTTTAAGAAAAGAATGAAGAGTTTTCTAATATGCAGACAAGTTCAACTAAAGGGAAAAACGTATTTAATTATGAAAAGCAAAGTACTTAATGTGACACATTTTTGGAGCACAGTGCACACAACTGGAAGAAAAGGCCAAGATTAGCCTGCTGGGAGAGAACAGTCCATTCTCAGAGTAAGATGCTGCGATTAAAGACAGGAAATATGGCAGACATGCCTGGTTGAAAAACCATGTCATGCCCACAGCTGCCACAGTTACTCCTGCATTACCTGCCTGCTTTTTATGCAGAACTGCAAAAATGAAAGGCACAAAAAGCAGCTGCATGTTAAATAGATATTAAAATTGTATAGTTTTAATATGTCCAGGTAGAGAAAAATATTCAAATACATCCAATGTCTCTTGTTCTGGTTTTGGGTGATTGAAGGAACTTGTGATTGGGTTTCCACATTGTGCTTCCATCTGCACATGCCAGCCCTTATCTGCCTTGATATTAACATGGCTCTTTCATTAGAAATCCAGCCCATTTTCTGGTTTATGGGTGAAATAAGATGCAGAATGAGACAATAAAGTGCATTTCTGTTTTAGCGGATGCATTATGAATAAATAATTGTAAGTGCCTGCATAGGCTGCATTCTCTACAGGAAGATAATCACTGCCTATAACACATCCTTTGCCCCTTAACACAGCTATGCTTGATGTACTAGTTCTATTATGTTGGTGAATGCTGAAAGAAGATCATGACTTTATAATATCCACGTGCATCATAAGTATAAACATGTGGAAAATGGTGGAAGAGAAATAAAAGGGACATCTTTTAAATTTCATGTTTTTTCTCCAAAGTGAATTAGAAAATTTGTACAGCAAAGCAACTATGGATAAAATAATAAAATAATGAATGAGGTTGAGACACAAAAACATTCAAGTTAAAACCATGTCTTAACAGGTGTATCAACATTGCTTTCTTCACTTTCATGGCTGTATTTGGAGATTATACCCAGTCTCCTACTTGTCTATGAAGCTTGAGCACTTTGCAGTAAGATACTATCAGGCGGAAATTGAGCTAAAATCCCTTCTGCCATCAATACATCTACAGGTAAGCACATATTTAGTGAGGCAAGGCTTTCAAATGTGGTGAGTTAATAGAAGAACGTTGTTTCCATGGCATCATTTAATATGTGTTGTGAAATACTTGGTAATAAATACTTGTATCTAGATTGGACATGATGTTGTTAGTGCTTTTCAGACTATGTTATATCTAACAAAACAGCAATAAACAGCTTGCTTTGCTTGTAAAGCAGTCTGTTTATTAGCTTGTGTGGTGGATCAAGGCCTGACCCCCGGCAGACATGTGGATGATGTAGGAGTCAGAGCTAGGAGGGGGCTGATTAAAGTTGAGACTTGGGGTGGAAAACTTCACTTCTCTCCAGCCATCCGCCGGTGCAACATCTTTGTAACTGACCTGCCTGAATTCTGTAATAAATTATACTCTTAAGCATCAGCACGTTTCCTAGTTATTCAGTTATAATTCGGATCAGAGTAATTGGGTTTCACCTCCGGACGAGATCATCACGGCGGGCCCCAGACAGAGTTCCACTGAGGAGAGAGAGAGATGTCAGCCTCATCCCGGACCAACAGCTGAGCTCTACCTTCTGTGATAAAATGTATATCGACGAATTATCTACACATAAAACCAAAAGTTTTATGCAAATTCCATATGGTGAAAATTTATTCAAACCCTGGTGGCTGCACATGGCTGCTGCTGATTTGGTTGTAATATTGGTGGCCACAGGTGTTGGGGAAGTCCAGAAAGTCAGTTTTCTGGTCTGGGGTTTGTTATGAGAGAGAGCAATCACCTGGTACTTGCTTGTGTGGGTGGTATATGTGTCTGCATGTGTCACACTATGATAAGTTTTGTTCCAGTGTCTGACATGATGAGTCTGCAGTAGGTGACACATGTACACACATATATTTGCACGCAAAGACTGAGAAGTCTCCTTGGCTGATCAGCACACTTTTGCATTTGTGAAGCACAAAAATAAGCTTTTCGTCATGCATCAGATACTTCAAATCTATCTGTTGCACCTACATTTGCTTAATTATATTTTTAATTTGACTGTGAAATTGGTTTATTGTTACTATAGGTAAAGGAAAACAAGATATATAATGCAGTTACGCAGAAGGTTTTGGTTGTTGTCTTTGTACTAAAGGTAAAGCAAGTTTTTCCTGCTTGTTATTTTTTTGAGACCTATTACAGTTTTTATCTTCTGCACATTCTGCAGTGCTATATTCAAAACCTGGATTGGATCAGCACATGGCTAGCAATGGGGTAAAGGAAGGAGCCGTACCAACATATGTGGCCAAACTGCAGATGAAATACAGAAAGAAATGTAAATATTTAGATAATAAAATTGCCTGTCAAAAACCTTCCTGTCATTTCGGTGTGTGGAAATCACCCTAACCCTCACCCTAATACAGCAATGTGGATGTTGAGGGTAATTTGTGACCAAATTAATGTTTGCATGGAAGCAAAACGCTGCAGGAACAATCTCAAATTAGGAGAATTTATAGAAGAGCTGTGTGGAGAGAACTGGAGTGACTGACTCCCCCCCCCAAAAAAAAAATTTTTTTAAAAAAAACAGCTGCTGAGAAGTTATAATAATGATGTAATTTTTATTATGATCAGTATTTTTTTCAGTTAAGTTTAACAAATCTGTTTTTGCTTTATTCGTTGAAATCACGGGGACAACCGCAGAGGACCAAGAGCAAATACCAATGTTACAAGACATTTGATTGTTTTCACTCATATCCTGGACTGTGTAATCCACAGACACGTGCTGAATTCACGAACATAACCAGTGAACAAGGGGCCAACATCCAGTTTTACAAGACACATTGGGTTCCCATTTTGGGGACTTGGGAGTCTACATACAGTACCTCAGTGTCTGAGTCCCTGGTCAGTTGCTAAGGGAACACCTGCAGATAGCTGGTTAACTAAGTGCAGCGGAGATGCTCCGATGTGGTGATCAATTATGGATGAGCTGAGAGAACTTTGACATGTTAAACCTCTTAGAGAGGCTGAAGCGGAGTAACACCAAGAGAGATGGGAGCGAGAAGCAGACTGAGAAAGAAGAACTGTAGACTCATATCAAACACATTATTATGAGATTGTTCAACACTAAAGGTTCCATTTCAGTGGATTTCACCATCACTGCTTGTAGATATTACATGATGGTTAATGGACATGCTTAGCATTAAAGGTGCTAATGCTGGATGATTTGCATAATTCATTTGACTGTCCATCCTCATAATGTGTTTAATACAGCATAGAGCATCACATTTTCTTTGTAATGCATCTTGTCTGAGCAACTAAAATTCAGACTTCCATATCTGAACTTAAAAGAGAAGTAGTTGACTATTTTCTTTTCTAATTTTGGATAACAACCCAAAGGAAATAGTGTATCTGATGTAAAATGTTTACTCAAAAGATGATGAATAGTTTACAAGATTATCACACTTTGAAAAAGAAAATACTGTTTATTAGCTTACTGAACACCATGGAAGTTTTTCACAACCACACAGCCACTAACACTGGGCTTAAACCACAGGAATTTAAAAGATCTTACAGATTTTGAAGTCTGGTTTTATTACACACAAATGCAGATGATCCTCTCTTACATCTTAGATAC
>JBBBVU010000006.1:20005895-20018863 GCA_037177055.1 Atherinosoma microstoma | reverse complement strand
AGAAAGAAAGAAAGAAAGAAAGAAAGAAAGAAAGAAAGAAAGAAAGAAAGAAAGAAAGAAAGAAAGAAAGAAAAAATAATGTTGTGTCCTGTGGCCTTCCATCAGACTTTGGTCAGTATGAAAACTTACTGATTAAGAGACTGGAAGTTGTGTCACACAGACACTAAGATTTTGATATATCAGTGATGAAGCTAACTTTAACTACCTGATTTGGGCTTACATTCCTTCTTTTTATGTATTATATGCAGCCACATAGTTGATTTATTTGAAATATAATACATTTCGACTAATTTGACCATAGATTTTGTTGCAAGATGCCAGTACAATCGGCTCCGTCTTTTGTCCTGCTATGTGATATTATATATTCTAGTGACATGACAGACGCTTCCTCTATTTTCTTGATTTTCCAGAGACCAGAAGTCGGACTGATAAGGATCTCCAGCTGAGCGACCTGGATGATTTCGACACGCTAGAGTCTGAAAATTCTGAGTGTGAGCTGAAGCACAGATACCACATGAACACACACATGTCAACGACGACAACCGACTGCCCTGCCGACCACCTTGTCAAGAACGCGTCTCTGAAAATCTCTCTTGAGCAGGACTTGAGCAAAAGTTGTCTCAAAACGAGCCCGGAGGACTTCCAGCCGGACAGCAGACATCAGGCAAAGTCGTGTTATAACCAGCAGCAGCAGCAGCAACAGCAACAAGGGCACCAGATATTAGACGGCAAACCTCGGATCTGGTCTTTGGCGCAGACCGCAACGTCGCTGAACCAGACTGAATACCCGTCCTGCATGCTGAGGTGCCAGCCGCCGCCATCTTCTCTCACCCCGTCACCCGCCGCTACCTCACCAGTGACCGGCCTGGACAACAGGCAAGACTCGCCAGTCACAACGCTGAGAAATTGGGTGGACGGGGTTTTCCACGACCCCTTGTTCAGGCACAGCACTTTGAGCCAGGCTTTGACGAACACCACCGTCTCATGGACCTCGAACACCAAAGGCGCCATTCTGGAGGCTGAGAGGAGCGCGGCGACATTGCAGCAGCATCAAGACTCCCCCAAAGATAGTGCCATGAGTTTCCCAAAAACTATCAACAAACTTTTCTGCTCATAAAATAACCAAAATGACTCTTTACTGCAAAAAGAGAGACTTTTTTTGTGACTGAAAGCTGTGTGGAAAAGCCTATTGCGTCTCCATGAATCCCTTATGTTTGATTCGTTTTGAAGCAACTGTAGCCATATAGCCTGTTGTTAAATTGGAGTTACAGAAGTGAAAAATCCGGATCAGTTTGGTTTATTTTATTTCAACACACGCACAAAACCAATCAAAATGTATAATTAACAGTTTACAACTTAGGAAAAAAGTAGGCCTAAGGTTAATATTTTTGTTTGTTTTCTTTCCTCTGCGCATGCAAATGTAATTGAACATTATTTAAGTCTCAGCAGATGATTATCACTGTTAAAAAAAAAAAGTCTCACAAATGCACTGCTCTCTAATGAAGTGGATGAGAGCGTTTAAACTTTGTTCACTGAAAATAAAAAGCAGTCAGTTTCTGAAGAGCTCTTGTCCTGTGGGCTTAATGGTGAGAAGTGCTGTCCAAGGTGCTGAAGTCGACCATCCCGTTTTCATAAATGGCCAGACTACGATTGGATTCCTTTATTACTATGGAATATGGGGCCTATACTCGACTGTGAATGTATGGTATTTAAAAAAGAATGCATTTACTTATTAAATAAAACACGTTGATCCTCAAGATTAATTTTTCAACTATTGAAATAGGTGCAATACCATAACTTTCACCCTCTTATATTGTTTTTCCCCCTTTTTTTTTCTTCAAAAAACGTTCACTGTCGTTTAGTGACAGCGAGAAAATGAAGCAGCTCAAACCCCAAGACAGAACAATATCAGTATCTAAGATCTGCCTCATTAATTCCTTCTAAACAGCCTGTAATTGGGATGTTCGCAGTCATATTTCATGTCAGGGTATTGATTTCCCCTCTCCGCTCTCTGATAATATTATCGAAATATCTCAACATCGCCCATGATGCAGCTGTCAAAAGGGTAAGTTATTCGCCGTACGTCTATTAACGGGTTCAAAACGAAGGGCCCTTGAAATAATTTGAAGTGAAGAGTTTTCATTCTGACACTAACCCCTCAATTTCCTCGAGACGGGACCCCACAGAAAACAGTCTGGACGCTGATTACTCCCCCTGAAAAGTGAAAGGGCTTTACGTGAGAGGCACTCGCGTCTTCTAAAAGTGAAAAGGGCAAAGGAACTCGAATTAGTTGTTGTAGATAAAAGGGCAAAAAGAAAGGAGTCAAGGGTACTTGACAGTAATGGCGAAAGTGGAGCTCTCGGGGGACTCTGTCCTGTGAGAGGGGGGAAGAGAGCGAGGGAGGGGGCTTCAGTGATGAATTTTAATGGGATAACCACCAACGACTGAGACCCCCACCCCACCCACCTTTTTAAAGAAAGTGGACAAAGGGGATTTTCTATATGATATGTGTGTTTTTTATTTGTTTTCGTAGGTCAGAAAACCACGCCTGCAGCGTTTCGAGAGGCAAAGTTGACCTGAGTGCAAAATAAAATCGAGCAAAATGCACAAATGTTGTTGGGAGGACGTCCAGGCCGCAACTGGAGAAAAACTGAGTTTTCACTCGATGGAGCCCTGTTTAGTCTGCATATAAAATGGTGCATCCAATTTTTAGCTACTCAGATAAAATTAGTGTAGAGTTAAAGTCCTCGGAGATAAGATAGCATGAAGCCAGATTATATTAGACCTCTGGACCAAGTGGCTTTTTATCTGAGAGAAAGAGACATGAGGTAGGTCCTGGGAGAGAGCCGTAGTGTGTAGAGGGGAAGCCGGCTATAACTAAATCATTCAGCCATGGCAAATACGAACGCACAGAGGGAGCGAGATGGTAAATTAACAGGGGCTTTTTACATAGAGGCCAAATAAAACTGTAATCAGCGACGCGTTACTTTTCATTAAGCGGGTTTGACAGCAGCATATTCAGCCACTCCGGCACAGGAGCAGGGTCCGGGCTGAAATAAACTGCTCTCAAACCGAGAGTCATAAGATAATTCCTTAAGCTCCATTAACAACTCTTAGCCGCAGGAAATGGGCTCCCCCTGAAAACATCTCCAAATCTAAAAGCTTTATCGACCTGGCAAACCTCAGCTGATGGCTTCTCTTCCTCTCTCTCTCTCCCTCTTTTCTTTCTCCACCCCATCCTACTTCTCAATCTCTCAGCACCCCCCCTCCCTTTTTTTCAACTTAAGGGACAGAAACGTCCAACTGAAGTAATAGACTTTGACACAACACATTAAATGGGAAATGAGAAAACGGAGAGGAAAGGGCACTCTTAAACGCCTTTTAAACGTTACCAATTAGAGGTTTAAAACTTGAATAAGATGTAGGCCTTTGGCACATGCCTGGCTGATGGGACATTTAACTGATTCCCCACTTGGTAAAAGCAACACTTATGCAGTCCCCCTGTAAGGTAGTGGAGCCAAGGGCTTAGTAAGCTTTATCTCACTTAGTGAAAAACCTCCAACACCTTTTGTGCAACAGAACTATTAGTGGTTTTCACAAATTATATCAATAATTGGAACAATTTGGTACAACCTAACTACTTAGCTACCTTTAATCCTCAAACAAGCATCCTCTCAAACACATGTGCTACATTTATAGTAGAGGGCCCACAAATAGAAGACCCAGAAACGTGGAACAATCAGCAGCATGGAGCTTCCCCAGAGAGAAAGCCACCCCAGGTCAGGTTAATACCACTGTGACCCTGAGCCATAAATATATTTACACATCATTACACATCAACGTACACACACTTAAACACTCTGCATCTTACACGCACAGTCACTTTCAAACACATCGTCACACTTGCGTGCATCAGACTTTAATTGAATATTTAATCTATCCATTGACTAACATTTATATGGTGAGAATAGCAGTAATGTGATCCAAGCTTAAACGAAAATGTGAAGCATGGTCACACACAAAAGGAAGTAAAGAGAAATGACACGCATAAAAGCTGTATAGGCACAGTGCTCTTATGACCTCTTCAAGAATCAATGGAATAGCCTTTTATTTCTATTATAATAAAGCAAATTATTTTCCAAAAGTACTCTCTCTGCTACAGTAAACAAAACAACCTATAGATGTGCAATCATATAATTTCAAAAACATATTTTTATTAGGATTAGATTGGATCTAAATGTCACTTGTTGTGAAGGCTTGACATAGCTGGTCCAGAAAATTAATATATTGACATAAAAAGAGTAAAACACAGTTTGTTTATTTGGGTAATCTGAGACAAGAAATGAATTTGTGTCCATTAAGTCTCAGTTTTATGGTGAATGACAGATCTAAATCCAAGAGTTGCTTATCTTGTCATCATTCATCTGCCACCATGGTGAGGTGAAGAATATCTACCCCACTGGTTTAAGATCTGAAGTGCCTCCTGTTATTCTTTCCCCACTGCTTGGTGATATGGTCTGTGTGTGATCATGTGTATTTGTGGCCAGAGCTCTGCTGCCAAAAGGACATGTTCAGGATGCACCTTTAGGCCCCAGTGACTGGCCTTTATCAGCCTCTGGCTGCCATCACCTCCCTGAAGTCTTTCCACAGGTCAAGAGGTTTAAGCCCGAGGTGCATTTTGCTTTTCATCATCTAAGTCATCTCAGACTGATAGTTTATTGGTCAAATTCAAAATATGTCAAGTTATGAATGAAAAGAATTACAACTGTATTCTATCCATCTTTCCAGTATGTTGCTTTGGGTAGAATACAGCATAAAGATAAACTTGAGTAGAATTTTTACAGTACAAATAGTAAGATCTGCAGGCTTACTTGGTCAGTTTCCCGTGCAGTTGTAGACAGCACAATAGTCTAGGATTGTAATCTCAAACTCTTGAGGTCAGATAAAGGGTCAAGAGGATCTAATCATGGGTCATCACAACACACTTCCACTGTGACAAACTCAGTTAAGCTACCAGGTTACTAAGAATTTATAAGCAAGGAGCTTAGTTCTTAAGTGTCAGTTTATTATGAGGCCGGGGCATGATTTTTATTTATAGCCTGGTATAAAAGAAATAATTCCAATGTAATGAGTGAAGCAGGAAGACTCACACCTTGAAGTAACAATATTCATGAAGTTTAATGGAGGGATGTAAAGATCTAGTGTTGCCTTAGTGAGATGTTTTGGACTTTTTACTGTCTCAGAAGGGATTTTATTGAACATGTATAATCAATATTTCCATTAACCACACAGTAAAGGTAATAATAGTTTAAAATGATACAAACATGTTGATTTAAGCAGTGATGCTGACTAACAACTCTAAGAGCTAGACCTACTTAGAGAACAGATGCAAATCTGTACCACAACAACTTCCTGTCAAAATTAGTTTACAATGTAAAGAGCAGCTCATGTCAAATATATCTAAGGTTTTTACACCAGAGCAAGATCTAGCTGTGGTTCCACAAAAATAAATAAATAAATAATATGAATTGGACAATTTTTTTTGTATCTACAGTAACACTAAAGCCATGTAAAAGTAATTGCTAAAGGTCAAAAGAGACTGTGTTTTACCAAAACATTTGTGTTTATCATTCAGGGCAGATCAATACAATATTGTTGTTTTAAAGAACAAAAGCCAGGGGAGACTTAACACTGACCTTTGTTTCCATTTTCCATTGTGTTCAGGAGGTCCACCAAAACATACAAATGAGACCCTCAGGTTTGTCTGGGGAAAAAAAACCCTTTTTTTTCCTACAGGGTTGGGTGGATATATAACTGAGGAAAGTATGGGATATGAAAAAAAAAAGAAATCTGACAGATTTTTCACTGCTGTGTACGACTATATATGTTGTTCTAAATTATTTGGTGAGTTTTATTTATGTTAATACTAACAGTCAATGATCACTGGCAACATATGTTCACATTTTGTAGCTATGCCAAATATCTGTTTTATACTTGCATTCACTTGAGGTTTAGCAAAGTTTATTTTTTTGTATGTTTGGGCATTGACAGGCCTGAAGCCACCCTAAAATGCTCTTAAGCCCCATAAAAAAATCATGAATTTATTGATTTCAATATCGACTTTAATGATTGTGGTGTTATTGTTTGTATGAGCTGTGTTCAACGATGTCTAGAACACATCACAGTGAAGTTTTCCATTTGAAGTGCTGGCAGCCAAATCCAGTCTGTTTATCACCACTCCACGTTTTCATTCCCACCTTCACTCCGAAACACATCTAACACCGCAAGCCTGTGATCAAAATGGTTATATGGGGAGTTTTAAAAGATGAAAGTAAGTAGTAGTCACTGATTCAAGCCAGTTAACAGCAACAACTCGGTAATTGTTGATAAGTAGGCACGCCCTGTTTATCATATAAAACACTTACTAGACCTGTTTAGTTAAAATCTTAGCATGATATTGAGTTCTGTTATTGTTGGATTGGCTCTGAAAATACATGTTTATTCCTTAGCTGTTATCATCAATGAAAAAGAAAAAAGTCTTAACAATTATCACTCCATCTCTATCACCTGTATACTGACTGAGACGGGACAAGGACAGAGAGACAGAGACATCTGCTGAGGAGGTGAGTCTGAAGGACTTAACAGGAAGTCTGACCCTCAAAAATATGGGGTTCTGTTATTATATTCAAGTTATATAAACAGTAAAAAATTATGTTAACCTGCCCATTAGAGAGGGCACAGAGATCCAGACAGAGAAGGTGAAGCAGATGTTAAAACAGATCCAGAGATAGAAGAAGCAACTCCTTCCACCAGTGCACTTTATTAAGCTAACAAAGCCACAGAACCAGACAGATGACACTGACAAGATGCCCACAAGATATTTTTGGTTCACAGAACAGCATTTCATCCCTACATGTGGCAATGATTAAAGTGAAGACACCCAAAATAAGTTTAGAATTCATAAGGACTAAATAAAGAGTTTGATCCTTTTTCTGCATTTCCATCTTGTCAACTTGTGTGTTTCAACAATAATAACAAATAATGATGTGACAAAATTCTGGGGAAAATGCAGTCCAGAAAAGGAAAATGAAAAAATCTTCTGCTGATGTGGTGTGACCTTTCAGCTCTCATACAGCACTGCATGGGAAGCCATCGCACAACAATCATGAATACAGACACATGAACTTGGAAGTATCTTTGAAAACCAATTCCTCTCACACAGTCCACTGCCACTTCCAGACACACAATGTCAAACTTCAAGGAGCAACCACACATCACCTCTGAAAAAGAAATGCAGCAGATATTTCTAAGCCGGAGTTCATCTCAGATGAACAGAGAGAAAGTGGACAAATGTTCTGCAGTCAGATAAGTTCATGTTTTAGTTGTTTGTGTCTCTTACATGCAGCCAGTATGCCTGCAGCTGTTTCTCTCCCCACATTTCCCTGCTGCTCAGGTGCCATCTACCTGATAAGGTTCAATATGTGCAGTGTAGCCCAGCCCTGCTTCTGACTGGTCAGTATTTCTGATGCTATGGCATGGATAACTCAAAATGTGAAGGTACTGTTGGTGCAGAGGTGTTCATTGGAATTTTGGAAAGAGATATGCAACAATTGAGGCAAAATCCTTTTCAGTAAGACAAGGACAGACGTTGTTCTGTATAATTTACACCAGGTTCTGATTTGTCTTCTATTGAAAATGTATGGCATGCAGTGAAAAGTTGAATCAGGCAACCACACAGTGTAGAGCAGCAAACATCTTGCATTCAGCAAGAATTTATACAGATTCTTTTCTAAAACTGTAACAGTATCTTCTGTACGATTAGAAGAAAGGGTGATGTAACACAGCAGTAAACATGGCTCTCCCAACAGCTTTCATCTTTTTATTTTTTATTCATTCTTTAATTTTTTTTGTAATTTCACTCTGGGAATACTAAGTTTTCTTTTCATTTCATTCAACTCTTTTCAGCATGGTGCTGCTTCCAATTCTAGTTGTATTCATATGAATAAAGGGAGTAAAAGTAATTTTCTTTATACTTAAATTAAATATAATTTGATATTAGATATTAAATGAAGCCTCAAACTATTAATGGATTATAGATTACATCTTTTGTTGCATGTAGCATATAACAGTATATTATTGTGTAATGTTAAACATTTAAATCCAGGAACATTCCACGGATTGATTTTCACCATGAATCAGACTTTTATGGATTTTGTGGTACATCTCACAGGTGCTTTGCAGCAGTAAAAATGAAGACAGATTCTAAAATAGCACCTCTAACAAGTCCCACAGAGAGAGGAAAAGAGACACCTTTGTGGGCCCATTGCTCCTGGGCAACAACATGTACTGTGACGACTCAGTAACTCCAACAGGTCGACTTTAGACTATTTGGAGAGTTTTGAAAGACAGCCCGGCCAACTGTGAGGATGTGCTCTGACGCGCTACGTGATTCTCCATCTGCCATGCGTCTCAATCAAGCCAAACGTCTCCTTCCTAGCTTCTCTATCTTTACCCCTATCTCCCTCCTTCCTCTTATTCTCTCTCTCTCTCTCTGTCTGATCTCTCTTCAGGTTGAGGAAGAAGGATTTTACATTTTCCTTCCAAATTGTGATGAGTCAGCCAAGCGATATCTTTTCCACCTTCCTCAGAAATAACTGTTCGAATCAACCTACAAGCTGTACTTTCACTTGACAATCCAGAGGGAAAAGAGAGAGGCAGTGTCTTTGTTCACAAGCTTGTAACTGCACCGGACTGGCTGTGACTGAGTTTCACAGGGTCCACAGGCTGCCGGGCTAAATGGGACCTCACAATGGACAAGGCTCTTAGTTTGCCTTTCAGCAAAACCTTGGCAAGCGTTTCCCAATTTCTGTTTTGTACCCTATTTGACAGGTGACATTTATACTTCAAAATTACCTCTGCACCAAAATGTGTGAGTATATATCCTAAATAAATAGTTTTTCTCCAAAGAGTTTTGCTGACATGAAATGTGCAAGCAGTATGACTTGTGGTAGAATGTAATTGACAGGTCGGTTCTATAAAGATATTCTGTAATCAGATGTACATGTTGTTTGTCAGCAAAGTACAGGAACACATTAGAATAGGCATATGGCATTCCTTAAAACTGTACAACCAATGCTATCTCTCACAATAATGTGAAATAGCTACTGTACATAAGTACATACCACAAAATTCATCAGTTTCACAAAAATAAATTAATAAATATTGTAACATTACTACATTGTTTGGGCTACAAAATTGTTAACTGTCTACTTTTGCCTTTCAAAACTGTAAAATACATACTATTTTCATTACTGAAAACTGTGATATTGTATAACTGTAACATGCTCAAAAACTCTTATAAAAAAGGAATGGCGAGGTGGACACTAAGGCCCTCATTTACCAAATGAACGTGGAAATGTGCGCACATTTGATTGCAGGAATGATATCACGACTGGATCCGCGTGTGATTCATGAAACGTTCATGAAACGTTCGTATCTGACCAATCCCAGCGTACGAATGATCAGGCCTTGATAAATACAGCGGCTGAAATCCATCGTCATTTACATTTTACGCCAGGAGCCAAAAACAACTGATAAGCCAGTCATCAGTCTCCATGAGGAAATCCCTGCAGTCCTGAAGACATGGTCACTTTGCTTTGTAGTAGTAGGGTAGTAAATCTGCCATTGTCAAAATCTGGTATATTGTGTGCTCAATTAAATCATATGAAGCTAAATAATATCAGCCTAATTCTAATAAGCTAATGTTTTACAAAACAAAGTATAAAGTAACAATTGTAGCCTTACTTGCCACAGAAACAAACTAAATCTACTTCAATTTGCACAACCTAAATAGGCCTGTTTACAAGATTTAAAAAAAAGGGGGCAGGGGTGGATAACTCTGAAGTGATAGAGAACTCCCAAACAACATGATGAAAGTAAGAGTTAGGCTGAATGCAAGCAAGAATATGTATAGGCCTACTGTCATGAGCATCTATTTTCGATGAGGCTAAAATAAGTAGCCTATTTAGAAGTCACAGCAGCTCAGATCCTGTCTCTTCCTGCTGCAGCACTGGCGTACAACTATGCCTCACATGCTGCAGGTATCAGATTTTTGAGTGTTCCCGGCACCAAAACTTTTCAGGAGTCTGCTACAACTTTGGATTGTGCTGCAGTCCACATTGCTCCACCTGCCTTGCTGGATGTTTCTCTTCATTAAACTCTGCTATGTTCCTCTGCAGCTGTTGCAGAAACCCCTTCCAGCTGTTTCGGTTTCAACAAACCTCATGAAGATGATGTGGACATCTATTCCTTCAAGGTCCCGTATGTTATAAAATCCAGCATGGATCCATCTCTGCATAGCACCTTTACAGAATACTTCCACATTATGTGATCCAGAGAGACAGGAATCTAAAAATAGAACAGCGCAAAATCCTGTGGTCAGAATGACCACCTGTGACTGAAATAGATAGAAATTATCATATTTCCTCTGTTCTTTATTAAATATTGAAACTAATTTTAATGAGAATTCATGTAAAATGTCAGGGACCAGAAGTGCTTCATAATATTATTTGACAATGTTATTGATTGTGCAAATTGTCATGTGTGGGCTAGGCTGTTTATCTGTTTTTTTTCCAAATTATCTTTTGAGTGCGTCGGTCCGCTCCCTAAGCGGTTTGCTAAGCTATTTTATCTTATTCATTTTGGGAATCCATTTTGAGATGCTTTTTTGCAAATGGGTTCATTCCACAGTGAAGCCACAATGTATGTGTCAGCCTATGCTTAGATGACAGTTTGATGTTTGTTTAATTATTATTTTCAGGGTCTGCTCTGCTGCACCGCAAATCCACACTGACTCAAACTTGTGTACACAATCTCAGACCTGTCGTGAAATTTGATTGTATCCTACACTCATGTCCAAACTGATAAATGCAGAGCCTTGCATTGAAATGGTCGTTGGCACAGAATTCTGTCATATGTTCATTAGAGAAATGAGGGCCAATGTGTGCAAATCACAAGTTTAATCACAATGCAATATATGGATTCAGTGGATAATGATTTAATGTTTGCTAGTGTCAAAAATTCTGCCATGATACAATTTTGATTTTATTTGATTCAGGAGCCAGCAGTTAATACGAGACAACATCACATGCTGATGAACACAATCACTTCCATTCATATCAAATCACAAAAACCAAAAACAGTCCAAAAGCAGGCATGATAGGCTCCAAACCCTCTGTGACCCTGTGCTGGAAGGTAGGAGAAAACAGGTGGACTGTGTCACATTTTGTATAATGAGCTTAAAAATGTTGACACAATATAAAAGAAATGCTAAAGAATACATTATTATTTACATCCTTTAAAGCTGAATATAGTGTAAAAAAAAAAGCATTTATACCTTAGTTATAATAACCAAGGTAGTTCGGTCTATCACACGGAACACAAATCATTTTGTTTGAATCAGGTATGTTACAGTAGGAGAACATCTAAAACCTGCAAAACCGTTTAATTTCGAGGACCAGAATTGCCAACACCTGTTGTAGGTCAATATATTGTTTCACCCCTAGTGTACACTGGTATTACACCACAGACATTCTAACCAGATTAGCAAGTTGGATTCTGATCCAACCCAATGAAACAACACTGAGTGGTATCAATGTACTTAATTGCCCATATTTTGGATAATCATGGAGAAGATAGTTTCATCATGGATGACATGATGTCATGACAATCCAAAAAGTCATATGTTGATCCATAAAAATTATTTTTAATTTCTAACTTCCACTCATGGTGGTTAGTTAGAAGTTAGGAGTACAAGGTTAAGATCTGCAAATGATAAATTAGGGATGATTACTTGATTTCACAATTGACTTCATTCCATTAAGGATTATGTCTAAATCATATTGGCAAATCAGCACAACTCACGCACAGAACAAAAACAAAGTTACACTGTTGTTTTGTTTTCGTTTCATGTCAGTTGCACAATTGTTTGAGGGGAAAGTATGACAGAGGGAGGTGATCCCTCCAAACAGACAAATTAAATCATCCTTCTTAGACTCTCCAGTCTGTATCAAATGACATAAAAGTAACAGAAGGAAATATATTCAATATGTTTCACCACTTGCACCATAAGCACTGGTTTTGTAAATGATCAGTAATTAGGTTGAATAATATACATTTTTATCTAACATAACTTTGAAATGAAATGTCATTCTGTCATTTGCAATTTTGCAACAATTGTGTATAACTCAGTTTGGGCTTACAGCGCAATGTGAAGAGTTACACATATATATATATTCACATGCTGTAGAAGAAATTCCACTAAAATTAGGAAAAAATCTTCCATGTAAAGAGGTTTTTTCAGACACCAGAAGACAAAGTCAGTTTTTCTCCATGTCTGCTCAGGGGTGTTGAGGTCCGTCCCTGCATAAGCAGTGTGTGGGACTGGTACAGTGGCTGCGGCTGACTGATCTGCCTGCTCATTAAGGCACTGGTGAGCCCATTTGGCCTGGTCCAGTAATGGGAGCCTGTACTGTGTCAGAAACACTTATTTGCTTCACAGCCATCACAGAACATTAACATTCACGACAGCCCATCACATGAAGGAGGGTGAGAGGAGGTCAGAAGGGTCTCTGAGAGGGCTTGCTCACCGCCCTAGCCCAAGTACACACACACATATACACATTCACTCACATAGAGGGCTTTTCGGCATTTCACATGCACATGGCGTATATCTGCATTACCTACACACAAATATAACAATATAGACATTAGTCTCACCAAAACCTTCTTAAAATCCTGCATTTCAACATACAATGGCTGCTATGTTTGAAATTATGGATGCATGCACACACACATAGATTTTTAGTCATTCTCTTAACGCACCTTGTTGATTGCATACACACACACACACACACACACACACACACACACACACACACACACACACACACACACACACACACACACAC
>JBBBVU010000006.1:19982649-19995904 GCA_037177055.1 Atherinosoma microstoma | reverse complement strand
CCTCTCCTCTCCTCTCCTCTCCTCTCCTCTCCTCTCCTCTCCTCTCCTCTCCTCTCCTCTCCTCTCCTCTCCCAGCAGGTTTTTGCTGCTGTGTGCAAACACGATTAGCAGGTTGTATTTTCTCAGGTCTCTGCTTTGAAACAGTAAGCCTGGCTGTGTATATAATTAGAGAGAGATTATGGCAAGGCCACAGCCAAAGACCACAGCCAACTGACATTTTGCGTGTGCATGTGTGTGTGTCACTGTTAACTGGCTGCGATTGTTTTACCGTGGCCTCTCCATAATCTCTGTGTGTATCCATATGTGTGTACAAGACCACAGGTGATGTTTGAAGAGCATCAGAGCCAGCATGACAAGTAATGGCAGTATAATTATAAAATTACAATTAAATCTAGGTAGACATATGTAGACTAAATTTACCTTATTTAGATTTGAGGAAACATTCATTCATTTCAAGGATATAGTTATTTTCTATAATAGGCTTGTGATAATTTGATTGTCAGCAGTTTTTCTTTGTTACTCCAGGCTTCAGACTCAATCACAGCGTAAACATGCAGCCCTGTGAACTTGGCAGATGTCTGTGGCTAGTATCTATCCTCCTGATGGCCCCGAGTGTTTAACTGGGAATCCATCGATATCCTGTTTATTCAGTCTGTATAGGAATAATCACTTCAGTAAATGTGCAACATTTTTACAGGACTTATAGGTTTGTAGGTCAGAAGTCTTTTCAAGCATGGGCATGACCTGGATTTTTACATTTGAAACAACCTATTTGAAGATATGTATTCTTTATTCCCTTTATATTAGTCTTTCTTCTCCTGATCTTATAGAAATAAAATGTTCAATTGAAAAGACACTCATATACAATCTAAAATAGAAGTTAAAATAGACTACCTAACTATTTACCATTGCTTTTGTAGTTTACCACCAGTTTGAACACAATGCCTTCCTGTTCCCGTTACACTGCCATCCACTTCCCATCACTCCATGTTGCCTGAAAGTTACTAAATAATAGAAGAATTATGGGTATTTTTTTCCAACATTTTTCACGCACAGTTTCACACAAATTTGCGCTCAGAGCGTTTTTCTAACTGACTGAAGAATCACAGTGGCTTACTGTAGCCTGTCCTAATAGACGCCTCACAGCTCACCAGTCTCTCCTCTTGCAATTAGTTTTCATTGAATGCTATTGATTTTTACCCCCCCTCCCCTTTCAATTACATACACAAAAGTCAACCACCTAGATGTTTGTAGTCATTAGATGTTACTCTCTGTATCCTCCCCAACACTAATTATGTCTGGTTGCTGGTGGCGTTATCTTCCCTGTTCGAAAGAAAAAAAAACTCCAAGAGAAAAAAAGAATCACTACATGCACCAGTGGAGATCTGGGGTCCTGTCGCATGTGTGTGCATGTGTGTATGTGATCGAGTGTCTGAGCACATGGCGATCCTTCTACCAAGAAGCCTATGGAGAGTACACCTAATGAAATAAATATGACTAGGATAAAAGAAGAAAAAAAAAAAGTAGAAAGTGTTTGTCCCTCGGCACGTCTCTCAGCTAGTGTGTAATGTGTTGTATCTTCTATCTTGTCTGGTATTTCTCCTGCATTGTTAAAGGAATGTTGCCAGCATTGTCCTTCTTGTACTTAATTCTAAATAAATCCTGACATTAAATGGTTATTTCCTTTGAACCGAAGTTGAGGATTTATATTGAAATCTGTTTAAGATAAAGAAAGAATAGAAAGGGTGAAAGTACTGTAAGTTTGGACTTTTTTAATATATTGGGGAGAATCGGAAGCGTATGAATTTATCAATTAAAATATAAAGACTTAATGTCACTCACAAGTTTTTGATGAAAAATACTAAATATATTTTTACTTTATTTTTACATTCACATCTCCATTGCTCAGTAAAAATGTTGCAGATTAGAGTGAAAGGTTGCACAGGTCTGTGTTTGCACTAACCTTTGTCCTATATTTACTCATCTTCTAAACAGAAATGCCGTGCATATATACAGAACAGATTTGGCGAGCATCTCAGAGTTGAATCATTATGCCCTTTCCTCTGTATGGCAGCAGTTCAATGATAGCGCCAACCATGAGGGTAGATGAGTTTATGACACAAAGAAGCAGGCGTTGATTGATTTATTTTATTTTACATCTTTTGTTCTGGGAAATTACAGTAACTTTTACAAAGTATTTGGTAGTATAGTCAAAAATCTGAGTTTGAACACAAATTCTAGATGAACCAGCTTTTTAAAGTACTGACCTACTGCATTGCTGCAGTATCTGCAAACTGCCCAAAACTTGCCTTTATTGCCCAAAATACAAGACATGTTATATTCTGATATTGTATATAAACTTAAACAGAACCATGGCGTTTTCAGTCTTTGCCTGGCACATTTATGTTGATGTGCTTGTGAGTGTTTTTAGTTGATTTGTAGTTAGTGATTTTTTTGATTTTAGCATTCTTTCTGACAACTCATTCAATATTTTGCTGCCACTGAAAAAAAGAAACTCCTGACAGCATGCTTGAGATTAACCATAAACTACAGTAAATACAGCCGATCTTGTGGTAAAGACGAGGAGCTTCAAATGCCAAGAAATGTCATGCTTGCTGTATGTGATAGACAAGATACACATAGGACTGACATTAGGTTTAGAAATATTATTTTAATATTTATTATCTAATTAAAAAAACAAAAAACAGATTATATCAGAATAATCTCTATTGCTCTTATATCAGTTGTCTTCTCTAAAACACTTTGCTCACTTTCTTGTTGAGTTCATGCAAAAACCTTGTTTCACTAGAATCCAAAAAACAATCATGGTTTCGAGATTTCACGGTTACATGTAAACACATCACATTACAATGAATGTAATTTTCTTGTTGGTTTTAGGCAGTAACATCATTTGGTTACAGTTCTAAATGTATCATGGTTTGGTCTAAAATACATTATCTTTACAGTACAAATGTAACATCATGGATGCCATTGTTACCCCACACATGCACTACAGATCACAAATTCTTTGAACATATACACTACCAGTCAAAAGTTTGGACACACTTTCCCATTACATCCAGTGGGAAAGTGTATCCAAACTTTTGACTGGTAGTGTATATCTTTTTGCTCACATATATGCCACATGGATACACTGACAAGGACCATCTTAAAACTTCTAACTGATTATTTGTGTGAAAGCTATCTAAAAACGAATTTATGATATCAAACCCATATGGTAAGAATTTTTTTTAAATCAAATTCATTCCAAAAATCAATCCATTTTCACAATAACATTCTATAGAGCCAAAAAACCATGTTACAAAATATATTATTTAACTATCAGGAGTTTTTAAAATCCTTTATTGTGCATCCACACCACTGTCAAGTTTCTTTCTCTTACGCATAAAATTTATTTAAAGATGGGATGCTACATTGTAGGCAAACGTCAAATTGCTTCAGGAGACTAACAAGTCTAATAAGTGTGTGTATGTGTATGTGAGTGTATCCAGTCTGATATCATGACTTTCATGTGTCATATTTAGATTTGCTGTCATTTTCAGTGATTAATTAATTGATTTTAGGATTGAAAGACTTGATACAAAAATACCTTCTTATCTTTTTTTAAGTAGATCTTTTTAAAAGATTAATTGAACAATACAAAACTCCCATTGACCATTTTTCTAAGTCCAATCCAACATTATACCCCCAAAATTATAGGCATCTCACAGTTTCATAGCCTTTATTGTAAAAATGATATGGGATGTGCTGCTTACTATAGCAGCTTTGACACTTTTTTCCTATTTTAGTAAGACTTGCTAAAAATTGCTGAAGCAGTTCTCTATCTGTGAGTAAGAATTTTGCCTCCAGAAGTGTTCTGCTTTCTGTTTGCGGGTCGACTTGTTTTGACTTAGAATTCAAAAGAAAGTTGCACAAAAACTACAAAAGTTGACTTTCAAACAGTCCAGAACTCCAGTACAGTTGCTAATCTTTGACTCAATTCATGTAGGCTCAAGATCACTCAGGCATTGTGAAAAATGACTTTTTACCACACACACTTTGACATCAGAACTCAGTTATGTGTTCATCAAAGGTCAACATTCAGTTTTTCCTTTGGCAGCTAATTAGAATTGCTTGTTTGACAGCTGCATTGATGTGTCTCGGCTATATGTCCAATGTATCAACTGTTTAAAGGGTTTATGAGAAAACTCTTTCCTGTTGGATCAAAGTCAGATGTCCTCTAATTACGATCGGGTTCAGATAGACTGGGTGTCTCACTCTCTCTTTTTCACCTGCTCTCTTGATCTCTCTGTCATTGACTCTGCCATCTATCACAAAGTGTTCCTTTGATAATTACATGCCAAAATGACTTAAAACTTCCCCACTAGGTGTAAGTCATTACAGCCTGAGTGACATGCCAACTCACCCTAAGGACTTTTTAACAAGGTAAGTCAGGAGTACGCCATGCAGTCACTCACTCCTTTGCACAATTGTTCAGCAACACCTAATTACAGGCTTTCATAATGCTCCGACTCGTTATCTTGACCAAACAAGTTCACAATGAATGCCACTATGGCAGTCTGCCATATTTCTCTCTTTCTCCTCCATCTCTATTTCTCTGTTTCTGTGTGTCTGTGAGCGAGAGAGGAAACAAGCTGACAGAAAGTAAAGTAAAGACAGTCTGCCACTCAGTGGAACAGATAATTAACTGATGTACGGCAGAGTGAAGATTTATTTATTTATTTAAACAGATTCAGTGGGCAGGGAGGCCCCTGCCTTTGTGTTTGTCAGGCAATGGAAATGAGACTTCAGGAGAGAGGGGCAGCAAGGAAACAGAATGTTGATGGGCCGAATGCCAAGCCACAATGTCTCTGGTGAGTTCTTCAATGACACAATTGTGCATGTGTGTACAGGTGTGTGTGTGTGAGAGAGAGCGGGGGGCAACCCCTAGATCAAGCCAGCAGACCCTGAACATTTGGCACTTGCAGTCCAAGTGTTAAATGTGGGCATGGTTGTCAGCGTGTATTGAGGTGTGTTGAACTTGCTTAGCATGTCCCATGGACACTTGCACACTTTGTATACTTTAAAACAGCATGTCAGAGTTATGGAGGTCTCACACAAAGACACACAAGTGTGTCTGGGCCTAAGTGTGTATGTACTATGTGTGTAAGTATAGCAGACTGAGCAACAACTGAGTTTCTGTGTGTTTTTCAGACTTTGTGCCTAAACCCTATAAAATCTTTCCTCTTAAATCTAACAAAAAATAAATTGCTTTTACAAATATTATAGATTGCCCTTTTTTAAAAAACAACAAAACATAGGCAGACAGGTGATTAGCTTTGACAAGATTGAGATGTGTGTGTGAGTTCGACAGAGGAAAAGAAAATAGCCTAAAGCTAAAGCACTTGTCGGGACATAAATTCAAAGTTTTCTTTGGTTTTTAAATCACATAGTTTCCTCCGGGTGTGGGGTCTGGTCACATTTTTAAAACAGTTTCGAAATGTCTACCTGAGATGATGTTTCAGGAGAAGTTGCTTTCACTTGTATTTGATATTTGATACCACAGCAGCTTGACTTTAAACTCTTTTGAAGACTTTCCCCCCCTGGCTCTTTATTTCTTTGTTGAACGCTTGAATTTGTGTATATGTTTCTGTTAAAAACAATGAGAGACAGAGAGAGAGAGAGAGAGAGAGATAGAGATTGTGGCATTTGTTACCTAAATCAAGAAGTTCAGATCTTTTCAAAGACCAACTGGTTTGTGGTTTGAGAGCCTACAGCACTTGAGGTTTCTATAGTGATCGTTAAATATTTGAGGTATCTGGAAAGTTTAACCACACAATGCCAGTATTAAGTGTTTGGGGTAAGTTTGAGGTTACACTCCAAGTACTTGTGCTGCTTTACAACTCTGTGACTCTCTCATGTGTGCAACAGCCAGAATCTGAAACCCAAATAACTTGGACACTGGTAACAGAATGAGAGGTTTACTCTCAGTAAGCAGGTTTTCAGTAGTATATAAAGCAACAGTGACCTCTGTGGTTAGAAAACAGAATTACAAAAGAGGGTGAGCATACAAAGTTGGACAACTTGGATTTCAACCCCACATTATCTCTCAGTGCTGGGGTCAAAATGTTCGCATAATTTCACAAAACAGTTGCTTTAGTGCTATGATGTAAAGATTAAATTCCTCTGTTTACATGTGAACATCATTCAAAATGAGTTGGAATTAAACAGTGCTGGCTTATAAGAACTGGGGTAAATATTTCTGACAGAAATTGTGCCTTAAAATATAAAATGAGGAACTAAACATCAGTGATGTGTGTGTGTGTCTCTAAAGGGAATCTCTGTCTGCTTGTGTTCGATGTACAAAATGTGTCTCTTTGTCTGTCAATCTTGTTTGTCCATCTCAGTGTCAATCATTGTGCTTTTGTGTGTGTGCATGTGTCTATGTGTGTGTGAGGAAGAAAGAGAAGCTGACAGTCAGACTGTCTGTCTGTCACCAGTGATACTAGCAGTTTGCTGGAGGGGAAACATCTAGATATTTCTGCTTGACCGTACAGCTGCCCAGCCGGAGACGGCCTCTGTTCCTGTTTGGCCCCTCTGCGGACAGCTGTGCATGTGAGTGTGTGTGTGTGTGTGTGTGTGTGTGTGTGTGTGCGTATGTATAAGTCAGACAAAGCAAGACAATGTGCGGCCAGTTGGACAGTGATTTTGGAATCTGTTTCACCCTCAGGTGACTGTCGAGCTGTCAGAAAAGCAGGTTTGCTCCAGCTCGAGATGTATCTCACCATGTTTATATTTGCAGCTATTTTCCCCTTTGAGTGTTAACATCTTGTTGACAACGCTGTACACAGAGAGGCTGGACAGGTAAATAAGTCACACAACTCGCCCGATCAGTAGGCATGTTTCAAGAGGCAGGATTAGCAAAACAAACAGCAGATTTATATTTTAGGTTTAGAAATTGCAATTTCTCAATGCAAGCAATATTTCAATGTGTCATATTTCCTAAATCTAACTAAACTACAGCACTGTGCCAAAACATTAAGCCATCCCTCATTTCTTTATATTCTATAGCAGCCAACTTTTAAAGTGACCTTAAGTTGCGTCCTTAAGAAACAGGAAAGATTCCAGCAAAGACCTGACATAAAACCTGAGAGAAGAATTTGACCCTTCAGTTGATCCATCTACTGTTTACTGAAACCTCATTAGAAATTGTCTTTATGGAAGAAGGGTGGTTGTCAAGAAGTCATTCAAGAAAGAGGGGGAAAGGGCTAAAGTATGCTAAATGACATAAGAACTGGACTGAAAAATCAGTGGTAACAGGTTTTATGGAGGGATGAATCCACTCCAGAGCCTAGACCTCAGTATCATCAAAGCAGGGTGGAATCATCTAGACAGCGAGCAGAAGAAAAGACGGCAACATCCAAAGAAGAACTCTGAAATGTCTTACAGGATGCCTGACGATCTATTCCGGAAGACTATTTTTAAAAATTACAAGAAGCTTATCTAACAGGGTTCAGACTTAAAAGATAACCACAGTATCTTCTGAACTATAACTTCCCTAAAAGTGGTTGAACAAAATATTGACTTTCAGACTTGTTAGACTCACACAAACTAAATTTATTTTGCCCAATAGCCTAGATGCTGGCAAGTTTCAATGAATCACTTCATAAATGTTTCATTTTTCTGGCAGTATACAAAGAAATTTATTTTTAACTCCTAAAGAATTAAAAGAAAATAAATAATTTAAGTCCTGTCAATGGGAAATTAGAATCAAACACAAATTGTAGGGTGTGATGACCAATTTTTACTTCTTGTTAGGCAGCAGTATAAGGTTTTATGGTAAAGCAGTATTTCCTATTGCTTGGTATCAGGAGATACACAACAAATGTTTGTGCTGCCTGTGTAAACTATTTGAAGTTTATGCTTTAATCCAGCTGAAAGTGTTCAGACTAGAGCCTGAGACCAAACCACACAGCAGATGTATAAGCATTATATCTGAAGCATCCATGTGGTTTATCACTCTGTAGATAATAATGAGCCTCTTAGTTTATCGTCATACACAAGACAATCTACTCTGTTTATTGTCTCCGGTCCCTGGGTGAGTGCGCCATGTTAATCATTCCCCTGATCCCTCCAGCAATGAGAAAATACCTCTTTCTAATAACACTTATTACCTATTGTACAGCAATAACTATACATTAGTTTTCATCTGAACAAAACAGCAAAACAACAATGAATGCACACTCAGTTTAGGACAGAGTTTGGTTGTCAAAAATCCAAAAATGTAGATTTTTCTGATCCAGGATTGTAATGAATGAAAGCATGTGAGATTAGTACTAGGTTTTGCTCAAGCCTGTTTATCAAGAAGCAACAATGGCGGTGAAAGATGGGACAGGCTTATACGAAACTGTAAGTTTTTTTTGTTTGTTTTGTTTTTTTAATTTTCAAAGCCTTCCATGTGAGTCGCTGGGGGAAACAATCACCCTGACACAGGTCCATTGTTTGTGGGCTGGTACAAACACAAGTGGCCTAATGTGTCTGTTGTTTGAGATTTCTGGCTCTCGGCTCTCATCACTTCCCAGAAGATAGGTGATCAAATACAGAGACAACAGGATGCCAAACACATATCAGAGAGAATATGAGGATTTACATCTGCTCTCTTCATAAAAGCAGAAGCTTTACAATGGAGCGCTGACAAGTCCCGCAAGGACTGTGCAGAAGTGCATGTGTGTCTGTGCATACTGGATTTCCAGCTCCAAATCAGTTTCTGTTATTATCTGCTATGTGAGAAACACCTATGGGAACCTCAACAGAAAAAAAAAGTATATGCACAATTTCACACAAAGGGCCAAATAGCCGAATTATGCTTTCACAAACCTTTTTGTTCGATAGAAACAAATGCATAGGCCTGTGGACAATCCCGCATCAGCACATAGACAAACACTTGCACAAACACACAACAAAATACAGGCACATGCACATATGCAACCACAGAGCACGGAAGGGATTACATTATTTTCCCCTTTATCCAGATTAGACAAGATCAAATTATTTTCCTTCTGTGATGCCAGTTTTCTGCTGTCTAATGCCGGCTTTTCAAACAACACAAGGTTTATTGTGGCCGGTGCATAATGCAGCAAATTCCTGTCAAATGTTGTGTGACAGAATACAGTAGCTCTTCTCGTATTCAGCAGAAGGAGGCCCATGCAGGCCACTTACACTGGCTGCAGCTAAGCTGTTTATGTCCCCCATTCAGCAGTTACACAGACCGGCGAGTGTAAACACAACAGTATCTTTTTAATTGTGCTGTTTCAAGCCTTGCTTCTCTGTCGAATTAGAGAGTAGACCACTCTCTGTCTCTTCCCTAGTTTAGCAGATTAGGGGCCTCGCAGTAAGGAAATGCCGGGGTGGCTCGGTTTGAGTTGTCACCGAATCAGCTTAAACTTCCCTCAGCGAGCGTGGCGAAGAGCGATAACGGCTGTACGCTTGTTTGCGGTGCAGACATGCTGCGGCAAGGGTGGCTGGGTGACGGCGTGTGTGTGCATGTGTTTGTATGTCCAGCAGACTTTTCTGCCTCTTTATTTGTTAGGAAGTAGAAGATAAGAAGAAACAGAGAGAGCAAAGGAGACTTAGATAGGTGCCTGCATTTTCCTATGTGTGCATGAGTGTGTGGCAGAAAAAGAAAGAGATATGGAGTAATTAAAACAGCATGTGGGTGATAATCATCATTGTCCCCCAGATATAAGGACATAACAAGGTGAAGAGCTTTATAAAACTACATTTATAAGTAATGACACAAAGTGTAATATGCAACGAGCTAGATACCCTCCACCTCAGCCTAAAGTACAGTGGCTGCTAAAAACTCAAAATGCCCACTCTTTTGTCTGTTCTGGGCCACTGTGGTAATGTAGTGGTGCAACATGGCAGAAGGGCCGGAAGAGTAACTGCACCAGATGTATATAAATGATTGTTTTGGGGATAAACAAGAAGTATGTTCTATGTGATTCTATGCTAATGAAAGTTTAATTATGAATACAGTATATTGTCTTTCTGTTATGATTACACACCGAAACTTTAAATGACTGACAACAACGCTCTCATATGGTAAACTGCTGGATCAACATGATCCAGTTGAATCCCACTCTGGTTTGACAAGGCCTTTAACCAGCTACTGTAAATACATAAGTTGCTTTTCCATCAATGAGTTGTGTTGAAAACAGACCTAGAAATGGTCATGCCCTGTCTCGCTGGCATCCTCTGCTCTTCCTGCTTGGCTTCTCCTCTCTCTCTGCCTGCTGCTGCATCTAATGGGATTAAAGAACTCCTGTCCCTCATCACTTCATCAGACTCTCTAGTTTAAAACCCAGGTTCCTCAGTTACTTTTCGCCACTCCAGTTACCTGATTTCTTTGCTTGGACTTTACCTATTTTATCTGTTTAATAAACCCTTTTGTGCAACACACCTATAAAATGTAATTAATTTCTTTCAATATGTTATGTCTTTTCCGTTTTTACTTCAATTGAGATAAAGACTTGGTTGATGTAGTAATGTTTTGCTTTCTGTCACTGCAGAGTTTGTGACAGGTTAACAGTTAGCTGCAGCTGCCCCTATAGTTTGGAAGGAAGAACAATTGCCTACCAAATGGAAAGACGATGGACTGATTCCTTATTTGTCAAACTACAGTATAAGCTAAAGTGTCCTTGGGGAAAGCCCCATAGTGCCTTCCACAATTACCCCGTTTCCACTGAGTGGTACGGTTCGGGTCGGTATGGTTTGGAAGGGTTAGAATGGCCCAGTCTATCCAGGAGAGCATTTCCACTGCAAGTGGGACCGTCACTGGACATGCAGGGTTTAGACCGAATACCTAGTGTGGTGTCGTACTACTGCGCCAACAACACACGTGAGGCTACAAACAACAACAATGGAGGTCATCCAGTAGCTCGGGTTTTTTTTTGCTTGGCTTTTACCGGACCTTATCGTTGTTTGAGGCCATCCTTTTCTTATTATCTTTCCCAACATCAACTAAACAGTAACATGGTGTTTGTTTCGTGCTTGCCTTTATCATGGGCAGTGATGTTTTTCTGTCCACCATTCAATGGATTGTATCGTGTGAAGCCAGTTTCTCCGCCCTAACCATACAGTTCCATTTTCCAATGGACCTACAACTAAAGGGGGCCCAAACATGATGCAGTTTGGTTCGGTTCTATGGGCCCCTTTTATAATGGAAACACACAAAAAAGCGTACCAAACCATACACCATAGGATTGAGTAACAGAAGCGCTGAATATTTCAGTTTTGGGTTAGATTGTTTTAGATTGGATTTTAGTTGCTCTAGTGCAACACACTGAAGTTTTCCTTGGTCATACATCCGTCTTTTAAGTCAAAGAAGTACCAGTTCATAAAGATGACCAAGAATAAATAATTAACATCTTCGTTAGATTCCATTAAAATTTCAGAAGTTTCTTTAAATCCCATAAAACTTGAAAATGAGATACTTTTTATTTCTGTTTCTCCATCCAAGCCATTAAAACTTGGTTGTTATGTATTTTTTATTGCACCATGTGCTTTTGTAGAATGATCAGATGGAGTTAAATTGGTTAGGACATGTGGTTTTTAAAAATTCAAACGTTGTCTTTAAAAGATTGGGCCATGGATGTAACCCTGGCAGTTGAAACAAGGTCTATCTGTATGCAGTGAAGAAATTAACCTTTTACTGTATCTAATAGCTGTAGAAAAGCGACATGAAAGTCTTTGAGCGTCACAACCTCTGGCATTCAGGAAAGAATAGAGGGAAGAGAGTTAAAAAGAACAGAAAAGAGGGAGGAATGAGAACTCAAAACAACACTGGTTTACTTAGGACCTGGCACAAAGTGAAAATGTTATTGCTAAGATGTCAATTTCACCAAAGCTGAGTAGAAGTTGCAATCAGCAAATAATACAGTGGTGTGTTTGAGTTGACTGAAGTCTAACCTTTAGCTGGATTTTTACCCGCGCAGGGTCTGCATACGGTAGGGCCCGTGTAGCTGACGCGGGTTAAATGTGCTCTCACACTCAAGCATAGGCCATAGTGTAGTGTTGTAGTTTCTCTCCTGCAGTAACCACACAAATTCAGTGAGAAGCCCTAGAAATACGGAAACACGTAATCACAAACCGACCAATCACAGGGGAGTACTCGCATGTAACCGCGCTGCAAGCGGGGGGTGCACGATGGGTCTGGAAGAGGCGTGCCTGAGTCAAGTATTTGCGGACCTACACGGAGCATACGGCGGTGATGCCGTAACTGACCTTGCTGCACAAGCATAAAGCCAACTTTAGTCTGTATATATTCAATATAGCACTGTGTGTCAGTTCTGGTTTTTCATATACACCAATAAACATCCATACGCTAAACCTAAACCGACATAAAAGTTAATGGTGAAAGAAATTGCTTTTATATGAGAGATGTTGGTATTCAAAACAAAATGGGGGAAAAAACTATTAAACTGGCATGATTTTCAAAAAGTTTAAAATATTAGAAAATGACCAATGCATACATGGTTTACCACACTTGCAACATAGCTCTTATGTGATTTTGATCCACAAATCCCAACAGGTAATGAACAAAGATTTGGATTATACAGGTTTTGTTTTTCATGAAGCATTTGGATGGATTGTGATTACATTTATCAGATAACACCCAGTAAGTGTTGCTTAACCAGTTTTGAATTATTTTCTTCTTGCCCTTTAACATTTTAATAACTTAATATCTGAGCCAACAAATGCCATTATAATTAGCATTGACTTCAAATTTGTATGTCTAATTTTGATTAGCAGGGATCAGAGGTTTGATTCCTCACACTGAAGCTGCACTGCCTTTACTTATATCATTGTTCATAGCCAGTTCGTCAGTTCCAGGTTGTGAATTTTGTTAATGCTCGCTGTAGCTGCCGTCAGAGGCAACTCTCATATATTTAGTTCATTATTTATATTCAGTTTAAAAGGATAATAAATACAAGTGTTATTTCATAGAAAATGTTCAATAATAAATTAGTAGTAATTTCTCTGTAAGTTCATGTAAATGTATTTACTTTATTTGGTTAAAAACACACAAGGTGGGAACCAATTTTTGGTTCCGCTTGTCCACATTGTTGCCCAGGGGATGAGGTTAATTGATACAATTAAAAAAGCCACACGAGGCGCTGTACATGCATGTTGTAGGCGCAAGAGAAGTCACAAAAGGTGTGCCCAGAAGTCGGGAACAAGTCGATGTTGAAAG
>JBBBVU010000006.1:19970288-19982214 GCA_037177055.1 Atherinosoma microstoma | reverse complement strand
TATTTCTTTCTTAGTTCTGACGGCATAATTGGGGCAATCAAGATTGCATAAGTCAAGTTGAAGACGTTGTCCGACAAGAAATGCCTGTGTAAACCCAAGAACGATTTTGAGCCTTGTTTAAACGCTGAGGGAGTAACACTCTCTTTGTGTTATTTTCTGTACTTAAACAATTTTACAGCCAAAAACAAACAAACAAAAAAAAACTAAATAGCATTAATTAAATTATAAATTGTATAAATTGAAACAACTTATTTTTGCTCATTATTGTTTACACAGTTGTGTTTCAGAGAATTTGCTTGTGTGCCTTGGCTTGTTTTTGGTTAGCTTGCCCAGTTATGGGTATCCTGCCAAAGTGTGTCTTTGTAAAAAAAACAGAAAAAGAAAAAAAAATCTGAAATATTCTTAAGAATTAAATGACTTTACCTAATCTCACATAATGTAGTGAAAAGCTGGTGTAAATGATATGCAAAAATATTTGAGTTCCGCGTGTGTAGATCAGAAAATACCTTTTCAAATCCTTTTTGTAAAGCATCATAAATATTCTGTCAGTTTGAAAAGAGGTTTTAAAATACATATATTCAACCAAAAAAATTGAATTTCTATTAATAATTTCAAAGGCAAGAAAAAAAAAATCTCAGGTCTGAAGAGCACTGAGGTGATGCCTATTAATCCCCTTCCATCCGACAGCAGCGTTGGAAAAGGTAGAATTGTGAAATGACAAGCCCCTAAAAAAAGTGAATGAGCACACTTGAACGATTTCAACTACAGCTCCCCTCAACCATGCCTGTGGTTTTGAAAAGGATGCGAATATAGTGAATGCTGTCTGTAGACTGACGCAAAGCCAAGCGGACAGGCAGGTAATAGGAGGGTGAGGCGGAGAGAGAGAGACAGGCATGGAGCAATCATGAAAATGAATGCAAATGGAGCAAGCTCTTGGGAGGTCCTGGAGCAAGAGGGAGGATGTACCTAATAGACTATCTGTTCAAAGAGCACAGAAGTGCTGGGTATACTACAATTAAAATAAACAAATTTAACACAGACAACATAGAATGAGAACACAAATATACTTAATTAATTTAAAAGCAGGCATCAGATATCTAGGGGGAAAAAAGTTTTATTTGGCCACTGTGGTGTGACCAGGTAAAAATATTTCAGTCTTTCAAACGTTTGCCTCCACCTTTATCTCTGTATTCATTTATTACCTTATTTCATCATATTAGCTCCTTTTTAACCAGAAGTTTTGCTTTTTACTTCCATCTCAGTGTCCATCCATTGAACCTTCACCTTGTTTCCCTTCATTCTTTCTCTCACCTTCCCCAATCTGTGCTTTCACCATCCCCTCCCTACTTACCCCTTCCAGTGATGATAGGGTCACAGCTTTTTCTGCTCAGTTGTCCCAGACTGACAAGAACCTTAAGAAACTTTGTCAGCTTAAAAACACAATGTCCCATGGCCTTTCCAGCATCCTGTGCTATACTCCATAAATGAATGGAAATATACATCAAAACAGTGAGTGTGTCTATTTTAGTGCAAGGATGGGCCATTTCCGTTCAAAATGGGGATGCGAAAGAAGTGAGCCTGATGAATACATATAACTCGGGCCATTTGATTGTGAAGAAGCAATGAAACACCTCTAAAAAAATTCTGCTTTGGATTTAGCTGAGCTGAAGCTCCATTAGAAAGTCGTTGGATCAATTTGCATAATGTCTCCAGTTGTTGCTCTGCATCTAACAGCACGTTCACCCTCGTTGACTTTTTTGCTGTGTAGCTTTTACCACTAACACTTCTTTAGTGTAAAACAAACTTCATCTTTTACACTTATAATGCAAAATTAAAACATCAAAGGAGAAACTTTGTTTCTTAACCTTTCCAATGTTCACACTGCAACAAAGCAGGAAGGCTCTTTGCATGTGGTCAATTACAGTTCTTGAGAGTTAAGTGACCTTCTCAACAACTTTGAAGATGGTGATGGCAGGGGCTCCTGATGAAGTGTTGGCAAACATGCATTCATAATTCCTCTGACTCTCCCTCCCTCATATGTGCCCTCCTTCCTACACCACAGGTACTGGCTGTCCTGCAGCTTTGAACATCTCAGCTTGTGGTTCCAGATTAATAAAACAGGGAATTAATGAATTTTGGATGGAATCTTCACATTGGGGGGCAGGTTGTGCCTCATTACGGCGTGTATTATTGATCAGATTGAAAACCTCCTGTTCCTCTGGAACTAAACTGTTATAACCATGCACCCCGCTCCCTCCTCCACAAAGAATGCTAATTGCACAGAGGTAAAGGGTTGATAGCTAATTGAGCATATTTTCCAGACAAATCATCATCATGGCTTGACATTACAACGAATGTCTTTAATATGCATCAGGCATGTCGTATAGTGTTAGCCTGATAATATGGACAAGACTGAGAGAAGTCTTATAATAAAAAAGTTTTTAATCTCGCACCACAGCTCTTTTTGTTACTGTGGTCAGAAAAGAAGGTATTTTAAAAATTAGGAGGTACAAAAAAAAAAATATTACATTAAATATTACAATATAAACTTAAAATAAACATGCATTTTTATTTCAACCATTTAAACGCAATCTGTTGAAAATGGAAACAATGGTGGCAGTGACAGTTTTTTTATTTTATTTTTCAAAAATCCCCTAAAGAATCTCTTTTAGTGGTGAAATGTGAACATCCATCTATTTGAAGTTCTTATATATTTCCTATTTTAGTCTACTAATGAATATAACTAAAGTCAGGTTGGTTTAAAAGTCACAGTAAGTATGACTGTCAACACTGCAATTGTCTCTTTTGTGCGACACCAGCATGTAGATGCATCATGTGGTTCCATTTTGTTGTTTTCACTTGTGCTCCGAAGCAGCACGTCATGAAAAATTAAGTGGATGCAAAGTGACTAATGCACTTTCTCAGTTGTGTGTTGAGACAATAAAAAATTAAAAATAGAAATAATTAATTTTGATTGGTGTCTACTGTACTAAGAAACTTCTGTTGTGACTTTATGACTAATTCACATCTCATGCAAATTCTCTTCACTTACATGCAAAATAATGTCACTTTCATGTTATATAAATTCTGGAAGACTTTTAACTTATGTTCCAGCATGTTGTGATTACATTATGCGTCTGTGCACCTCTGCCTGACTTTGAATTTTTATTTGTTTTTATTTCAAAGCTCCACCTAGTCATCTAATATGCATTTAACCAGAGGTAAACATGCATCCTTTGCTAGATTTCATTTTGTAGCTATTAATTCTTACCTTTCTCCCTGGCTCAGCTCATTGTCACACTATTGTAAACATATTTCCTCTTGTCTTGCTGTTTACTTCTTGGCATATTGCTACCAGCACTGCATGCCTTAGATTTAACTGTCATTTACCCTAATGCGGCATCCAGTTCTTCTTGTTTACACGATGTAAGCCCGACTACTACCACTGTGGTTTTGTTACTTTCTCTGTTTCCTAAAGTGATTCAACAAATATGTTGGATGATTCCGGAATATCTGAAGTACAAGGGTGAATCAACATCTACACTGGATGAATAAAGCTTTGAACGTATTCTGCAAAGCATTAAAGTTGAGGTAAGATGTATCACCAGTTCATGATGTATTTCATCAACTCTGGGTGTTTTATGAATTATACTCTGAGACTCTATATGCCATTCATTTTAAGTGTTTCATCTAAAAACTATTATCTAAAAGCCTGATGCAGTCAGTGTTCATCAAATAATATATAGCTCTTAATTTCCATTCTTTCCATGTCTGTGTTTTCCATGAAGTGACTTTTGCATGCTCACATATCTCAAGCAGTTGTGGTTGAACAAACCAAAATGGTTAATGATGATTCAAGAAAAATGCAAGGCATTGTCCAATTGTTTTCAAAGTTAGATGCAAGTCCACACACTATATATCTTAATAAAGTTTAGCTATGTGATGGCATATATCCTTATATCTTATCCAAGAAAAATTGAGGCTTTAAAATGGAGAAATAATTGTCAGTTCAGTTCCCCAACAAGTCAAACTATCCAGTGTTTAAGACGTAGCTTATACACAGCAAAGCAGATGAAAGCATTGAAAAGCTTGGAAAACTATAACTGCTGCATGTTTGGGTGGGTAACAGCAGTTGGGATTAAGGCCCTTAATGACCAATCTTGCATTGTTTTGGCTCACGAACGTATGTATTTTGATGTTTATATTGTGTCATTGGTACATGTGTTAGGTGTAAACAAACTGTGATGGACTGTTTCATTCTATCATGCCCTAGATTTTTCATTGGAGCCTGACCTGGGATGTCTTAATCAGAAAGATTGCTTGGACATAATTGAGAAGGAAGTAAAATGATTAACTCATTTACAATTAGTTAAACTCACATGTTGTTGGCAGCTTCTTGTTTAGAAACCACCATCTTGACAAGTAAAACACAAAAGCAGCTTCAGTTTTGAGCATCGATTTATCCACAAAATAACAAATACAAACAGAGAAGGACCCAAGTGAATAAAAGTGATTTGCAAACCTTTAATGAAGTGATCATCACAAACTCTGTTGTGCTTTAACTAATCTCGATTGCAATAAAAAGGTTTTCAAGCCATTTTTCTTAAAATCATTTTGTGAAATCCTTGGCTTGCCTTCCCTTATTATGACTTGAAGAGGAATCGTGAAGTAACTGATGTTTTTCACAATTATAATGACTGGAACAAAGAAAAAAACAACAACAATACAAATATGAGGCATTTTCCAAAGATCAAGAACATGTCAACCACACACACTTTGGTCTACAATGAACTAGGTTGACCACCACTTCATGTTACACAAAATTAAAAAGACAGATAATAAGATTCAGTGTAAGGTAAAACATGTTTTTAATGTAATTAAATATATTTCCTTCAGTCTAGATTACACTGACACAAGTAAAGTTCTCTCTATAAAACTGGTGAGTATACACACACATACACAGATTCCTCTCTGCCCCTCAAGATCCTCTTGTTATTCCCACACGATGTCTTGCTGAATGAGTGAATCCATCCTGACAACAAATGGGATATAAGACACAAGAATATGGTTCCCTTCACTCCCCTGTATTACTAATAGATAGACTGTTGGGTTGCATGGCATAAATACTTTAACCACGTCGCCTCCATTTGTAGCTGTGTGGGCCAAACAGATTCAAACAGGAACATATGAAATATAAATTGGCATTTTATAATGGCCTATTGTGTATGAGGGAGTGCGTCTAAGTGTGTTATATGCACTATAGTCCTGTTCTGTGGGGACTGTCCAACCCTTGTGTACAAAGTAAATTGAGGAGGAAGAGAGCCCAAGCTCATCAGTGTGGATTTAATTTAGAATGTCAGGCAACTGTTGTTGGCCAGTGCACAGAAATTAAATTACATCCAAGCTGATTTTTTCCCTCTAAATCTTGCTAAAAAAACACACCTACATTATAGCTGCAAAGTAAATATGCATGCATTGTTTGAAATCTACAATCAAATGCACATATACAAAAAAAAAACAAGATATTTTCTTATATCTGGATCATGTAGACATGACTGTGAATAGTTCAGTTCCTTTACCTTAGGAAACTATATTTTACATAGAGATTAAACTCACAGAACAAACCACACAATATTAAATCAGATTAATAACATTAAAGCACTGCGGTATTGAAGGATGCATCAAATAAAAACACCCGAAGAAAGATATATGCCAAAGAAAATAAACTCTCTTTTTTTTTGGCATACTTTCTTCCTTAGGTAGAAAGTGCTGGATGCTTACCACAAGAGAAAACCTAGTTAGAAGAGCAAATGCACAGAGCTTGTAGACCAGAAGCAACATGGTTTTTTGGAGCTTGTACTACACTCTTGTTGGACATTATGTCAACCCAGGGCTGATCCATCACACTCAGGAACACACATGCACTCAAGCTGTGAAGCTCCGACCGCATATCTGACATTGTAAAGGCTGTAGAACATCTTGTCTGTCTCAAACACATGCTACAGCTAAAAGGCTGTACTACATCTGAAATCACAGGTCCATCATTGAATTAGGTGAAGAACATCTTGTCTGTCTTGTAACAAATCCAAGTTTGCAAACTGAAGCAATTATGACTCGTGTATTCTACCCTTATAACATAGAAGTATCGTCAAGTTTATTTATAAAGAACATTTAAAACAACCACAGAGTTTACCATAGTGCTGTACATATCATGACACAATATAAAAGTGAAAATGAAAAGCAACACAAATATCCTATTAAAATTAGTTAAATGAATCCAGAAAAAAATACAAGAAAAATACAGAGTATCCCAGGGAGTTAACTACAATTAAAAGTCAATGAGACCAATTATTTTTAAGCTGCTTTTTTAAAAGTGTTGATCACATCTAATTGACAATGGAATACTGTCCCACAATTTTGGGCCTGCCACTACGAAGCCACAATCTCCTTTTGAGACCAACTGTGACTGGGGAAAAGCTAAAAGCAGCTGTTAACAAGATCTCAGAAGTATGGTATTAGTGTATGGAGAGAGGAGAGAGGAGATGCACTCAGGTGCTAATCCATTCAGAGCCTTAAAAACATACAAATATATTTTTTTAATCAATTCTAAATTTGACTGGAAGACAAAGGAGAGATGTAAGAACTGATGTGATATTATTTCCTTATTTGGAACTAGTTAAAAATCTGGAAGCTGAGTTTTTAACCAGCAGCAGAAGGCTGGCTGACACCATAATGCAGGAAGTTACAGTAGTCCAACCTTGATGTGATCAAGGCCGTAATAACTGCTTTAATAATTGGTTTTGGATCCTCAAGATCTAATGGCATTAAAATATCTGTATCATCAACAATGAGATGAAATGTTGTTCTTGTGACAATACATCCCAAGGGAAGCATATATTATGAAAACAGAAGAGGCCCCAGTATTGATCCCTGTGGAACTCCACTCATGACTGGGGCCATAGAGGAGGAGAAATCCCTGACCTTGACTGAGAAAGTTCTTTCATAGAAATAAGAGGCCAACCACTGAAGGACAGTTCCTTGAATACCAATTTGATGTTGCAGATGATAGGTCAACAAAGCTCTGCTGAGATCCAAAAGAATTAACATAGCATCATTGCCACTATCTAATAATACATGCAGGTCATTGGAGACCTTGAGCAGGGCTGATTCTGTGTTATGTTGAGCTCTGAAACCCGACTGAAATTTTTCCAGGGTGTTATTGCTTTCTAGAGCAATAACTTCAATAATAGTATCTGCTTTCTGTGTATAGAGAATCTGTGCTCTTCTCCTTTATACACACAAATAAATGTCACTGTAGCTTGGTTGTATTTACACAATTTATCAAGATGATAAAATGAGTAATATACATGTAAATGTTGTAATTGTGGACCTTTAAAAAACACCTGACCAACCAAAATACAAAAATTTGTATAACAGGTCTCTGGTAGTTTGTTTTCCCAAAATGCAACAAGTTATGTTGTAATCATTTAGCAACAATTAAAAACACTATGTACTTATCTTTTGCTCATTTCTCGGTGTTACAACCATTGCAAAGTCTGACCACGGTTCAACCACACATGGTCCCGTACCTCCTTGACCTTATACTGTATATCCACAAATCTGCAAATATTGGATCTCTCCCACAAGTTGAAAATATTTAGAGGTAATTTCAAAGGCACTGGAAATACTTAAATTCCTAGGGATTGAGGGAATCTTGCCTTACTGTGAGGTTGCATTCACAATCCTGTTGGATATAGTATTGTGGTACTGGGGAAAAACACTTCTCAAAGCTGAAACTTATTTAAAACCACTTGCACACCTTTCTAGAACAGACTGTGGGCATGCCTTTCTATCAATTAATTAGGACTTTACTTCTAGTCAGACACTCCCACCTACAAAAATGTCTCCAAATTACCGGTAAATCCTACAACATGACTTGACTCACTTGATGGTTAAAGTTAAGCAAAGCATGTTTGACTAATTATATTTTTATCTTTTTATGTATTCATTTTTTAATTCTTTATTTTCTATTCATTTGCACCACAAAATATTGTTTTGAAATCAGTTTTGCTGACCTCTGCCAAGGAGTATACTACAAATGTTGAAGCATTTCAAGCCCCAAAAGAGTATGTACCCAAGAAAAAAGGGTATATAGAAGGAGTGAAAATTTCTGTTTGTGAAAGCCACATTAATCTGCTGATAACTCTCAAATTCTAGCTCTGGTTTCCTTTGAATCCTAAAATGCAATTATTGTGGTAACATCTAATTTGCATTAATTTAGAATATCTTTTAGTTCAAGCAAACTTTAAAAGGACACATCACCATACAGTCTTGATCCTAGTTGAGCTTTGGAAAACCACATTTTCAAATCTCTTGGATGACAGTATGAATCTACTCAGGTTGAGATGACAACTATGCTTCATGTCAGAGAAAAGGGGTTTCTTGGTTGGACTATTCCTGAAAAGTGTCAGGAGAGGAAGAAATGAGGAAAAAGGGAAGAGAAAATTAGACTAGAGCAAGAAGCAACAAAAAAATTGTAAGGAAGAATATTAAAGCTTACAAGATGCAGAGATTGGGTGTCCATCACCCTTTACCCAGTTCAGATACTGGCAGCCTTTGTTTTAAAGATTATCTTATCCTCCTCTTTGCAATAAGTGGACACTGGATCTGTCCGAACTAACATACCATTGCTCTCTTCCTGATTATACTATCTGGCATACAAATACAAACAAAGTTTCACCACAGACATATTTGGAAACAGAGTTATGGTCTTAACAAGGACACACACATACAAAGAATTCAGAGAAGATTGACATGTGGTTCAAACCCTTCAGACCCCACTATTCCTCTCTCGCACAACCTCTGAGAGATTTGTTTAGCACATGGATGGCATCCCATCTAAATACTTAAAAACAATCCAAGTGGCTGTCTGTCTTAGTGTATCTCAGACTCTTCCTCTCCATTACAGCTGCTGTGAGAGATAGACAGATATTGCAGATGTTTCTGCAAATGGATCAAAAGACGAATGGGACTTTAAGGAGGAAAGCCACTTCCCACCAACGTGTCCTCAGGAGATAATTATTTGACAGATTCTTTGGTGAATTTAAATCACATGTCATTTTATAAGCTCTGCTGAGAATATACTCAGCCAAAAGGAGTGCAATGTATCACTATGTATAAAAAGGTATAGACAAGTATCTGGATATGGGCAAAGGAAACCAGGGGTTCTTTAAACGCAGGAAGCTCATGTCTAATACAGGGCAGGTGGTGGTGATGAGCTAACAGAATGCAGGTGTGGAGGGGGAGCAGTAAACAAGAGGCTATATCCATACGGAGATGGAACCGATTTTGTTTTTTAGAAAATTTTCCATGAAGACAAAATCAATTGCAATTTTCATGGAATCAGGACTATGGCATAATTGGTTTGGGAAAGATGCGTATGGGTTGTAAACACGGAAATGAAACGGTGGTAATTTTTTTCACCTTGGGACCCGGTTAAAAAAACATTTGTATTTTTGGGTTCTCAAAACACCTGTTCCAAGTAGACGAGAAAAAAAACAACTTTTGCGGATACACCTAAACTCACCTCTGTGTGAACATGGCCTAATTTGAGAGAATCCAAACATCAAACTGAGTCAAAATAAGTCATAAAACCCAAAATTGAATTTAACAAAACCCAGTACAGAAATAATGAAAAATATAAACAAAGCAGTAACATTAAAACAGAACCAAAAAAAACACAAGACAATATATTAAGAAATCAGATGTGAGGATGATTAAATACATAATCAACAAAAACCATAAACCATGATATTTTCCAAAATGTTATAGCCTACCTTTGTGGTATAAATCAATGTGACTGAATAATAAACTTTATGAGAATATTGCACATATAACAGAATTTTCCTAAATGTTCATGAACATTGAATATGAAAACATTGGAAGTGTTTCTGTTTTGAAAGTGCTAAATGGGGAAAGAGAGAGAATAAGAAGTAAACCATCAGTCAAATGTTATTAATGGCTCACCCATATGCATATGTTGGACAATTAACCATTCACAGGTGAATGTAACCGATAGGCGCCTTGCTTTCTCTGCAGCAAATCGAATAAACCTTGATAACATCAATGGCATCCCTCTTTTTTTTCCTGCACTCATTCATTTTGCTCTGTGTGTGTGTTTGTGTGTGTTGCCCACTGGATGCCGGTGTCCTTTTGGTTATCAAACTATCACCAAAATTTGCCTGCCCATCTGAGGCGGAAAGAGGAAAGGAGGTGGTCGGGGGGGGAAAAAGAAAGCGAGGGAAGAGCTTAATTACTTTAACCTGATCCACTGTCAGGTCATTAATAAAACCTAGTTATCTTCCATTGATGTCCAGCTTGGAGCCTCCCTCAGCCATATCTTGTTTCTTATCTGCAATAAAATATTTGGGAATTTTCTCTGAGGAAACCATTTGAGATTTTTGTCTTCTCTGGATATTAAGAAAAAGAAAAAGCACGGCCCATGTAAGAGATATTTACAATGGAAAAACCTGGCTAAGTGCATGTGCTTGTGTTTGTATGATTTGATGCGCATGTCTGCATGCATGTGTGCGTTCCAGGCGGATAAATGTCCTAGAATTACACTGGGCTCGGCTTCATAAACATTGATGGATCTGGGCAACCTGCAAATGCAGATAAGGAAGGTGGGGAAAAAAATCACTGGTGCAGTTTTTTTTACTTCTTGGCCAATGTATATTTAAAAATGAGTGTATGTGTTGTAGGTTACATATGCATTACTTATTCCTTTGCCCACATGCATCAATGACAAGGAAGGAAAAATGAATTGTCAATAATAGCATGGCAGGGTTGGCCTGCTGAATCTAGTTGTGCATATTTTACACCCACCTCTATCAAACAGAAATAGTAATGTGATATGGAGTTCATTTCCTGTGGAGTAACCTCTCTGGCCCGCTTGCTTGGGAAGATACAAAATACAGTGCAGTTTGTAAATCACACTTTTTTTAACCCAGTTTCATTTGTCGAGCTACAAGCCTGAAATTACTTTGACTTTTCTTTTTCTTTAAGCTGTGTACAGCTGTATGAAATCCAACAAACCGCTCACTGTGCATGCTGAGGTGAGGGAAGTAGTGGCTATTCATGGATATTATGCTGACCTAACTCTAGTTAACTGTCATTTGATTTGGTTAAGATTCTGGTTTGAGTTTCCAAGTTTTTTTGTTTTTTTTCCATTTTTTAAAAAAATGGATCACACTTAAAACATCCAGTGTATAAGTACACATGTTGAGTGGGTGTGATGTCCACAAGATTTGAGGTATAACCCATAAAACCTTCCATTATTGTCATCTCTCCCTCTGATGACAGCACATTTCCGACTGCTTTGAAACAGTAGCATCCAGGGCTGTGCACCATGTCTCTGATCACACAAGAGCCGTATTCAGTGGAAACTGGATGTGGATTAGAAAAGATAGGGCTCATTCAAAATGTTTCATGTCTTGTTGAATGCATACCATCACTCTGCTCTTCAGAGGCAGGGAAGAGCATTGGATAGATCAAACAAAGTGTCAGTAGAAACTATGAACAGCTGTCTCCTTGGTTTTACTGAAACAGAAGTGTAACTTTTAGTGTCAAAGGTACTAGGGCAGTGACATGACTATTAATGAATGAATGAATGAATTATACTTTATTGATCCCCGAGGGGAAATTGCATAATTAATTATAATTACATAAATAATTAATTTTGCCTTTGTACAACACAGTGGATTTTAAAATGTCCAGTGTGAAAGTGACAAATGACAATTATTTTAGCTTTAATTCTTTGATTTACACTTGCTGAAACTGCAGACACTTTTATATGGAGAGAAAATAGACTCAATATCATTGTGTGTGCGTAATACATGGTTTGTAAACCGTATAAACTAATTTGTGT
>JBBBVU010000006.1:19955057-19970188 GCA_037177055.1 Atherinosoma microstoma | reverse complement strand
ACACAAATTAGTTTATACGGTTTACAAACCATGTATTACGCACACACAATGATATTGAGTCTAATTTCTCTCCATACTTTTAACTTAGTTTTGAAGGATTGCATCCTTGTGTAACAGTTAACCTTACCTTATGCCTTGTTTGGTGTTTACTTCTGTGTTTAAACTGATTACTTCACATTTGTGGTCACAGAACTTATCAGTCTTTTAGTGTATAAATCAATGTTTATTTTTTGGCTTGCTTTGATTTTTGTTCTTAAATTTGTATTCTTAAAATTAATTCATGCTCTCAAGTTTAAAGCAGGCTTGTGTTTTATCAGCATTTTCCTTCAGTATTAACCACCTTCCAATGGTGGCTCAATCTTTACATCACTGCACTTTAGTGGCCTTCACAGGCTCTCCCAAAGTTTAGTACCTCAGACTCAACGCAAAACCTTTATTTCAGCAAGCTATTCTGATGTCCAAGCTGTCATCATCCTGAAAGGGGAATTTCTTGTGAGTTAACTTACAGACTAGCCCTTAGAGTTTCAGTATTACAACTGCTGTTGTTGCTACTGATAAGCTTTAAGGCTCCATAATGTTTGTCCTGATACCCACCCCCCCATTCTATCTGTTCAGCAGCTGATTTGTGTCTCAGTTGTTACGACATGCTTTAAGTTCTGTTTGTGAAGCCTTTTGATAGTTATAAAGCTGCCATTAATCTGTTTTTCAACACAATCAGTGTTTCAGTCAAAGTTGTCCCAACTGATGTTGCATGGTAATCAACTTTTGTCCTCCTTTCATTTTTCAGCTCACTCTTCTGTCTTTATCTTTCATTGTTCGTTCTTTATCAAATATAATAATAATAGATAATAATAATTTATCTATCTTTATTTTCTATGTCTTGGTTTCAGCCTTGGTTACAGAGGGAATTTTTAGGCAAGGTAGGTTTATTTGTATAGCATATATCATGTACGAGACAACTCAAAGTGCTTTACATAAAATATTAAAAGCAAGGTGCAAAAGAAACATTTAAAAGCCCATTAAAAATAGAAGGATTAAAACAAACTAAAAAAAAAAAAGGTATTGAATAAACTGGGTCTGCAGCCAAAAATGTTTACACCTGCTGTCCACATTAAACATTGCAAACATTTTAATTTGGGTGAATTTGAGAGAAAAAGCTAATCACATTTTTTCTATATCATAAATTTTTTTTTCTTGTGATTATTGAACTATTTTCCTGTACTTAAAAATCCACTTTCTTTTTCATAATATAAACATATATTTTATTACAAACACACTGGCCTTGCATTTAATTTACCCACCAATGTATTGAACATTGCCTATTTTACAGAAGCATAGTTCTGAATTTTAAAAACATTAAATGAAACAAGATTTTGAAGATGCAGCATTGTTTATAATTATTTGAGCTGGATTATATAATCTTCAAATGTTAACACACCAAACTTTGCCAGTAGACATTCTAAACCAGTCCCATGAAATCAACCAAAATATTAAGGAAATCTTCTTTGAAATCTGTCAAGAGTACTGGAATTTCTATGGTTCAATGGTAACTTGATGACTATAAGTGGGAAGATGCAAACCTGTCAACATGGCAAGTGTTTAGAGTTTTTCCCAGAGTTTGTGAAGATCCCCTATCAAAATGAAATTTATCACCCATGAACTGGAGAAAAATTTAAACTCTGACTCTGTCTAGACCTCTACTCACTCAAAAGCTCTGAAGAGTTTTTCAGAATAAAGAAATACAACATTTTATAGAGATTGTAAATGTTCTTTGTTCATCTCAGATGGTCCTGTAGATAAAGTCAGTATCACAGCTGGTGAATCATTCGCACTGCTCTCATCCTGTTTCTTACCCAACACACACACATTCATGTAACCCACCCCCTATATTCAGGGTCAGCCATGCCCATCTCCTCTGCTCTACATTTAGGGCTTATGAATAAGTAATGACGTCTCTCATCACCTCAGAGCACTGACAGTCAGACCAAGAGCTTTCATCTGCTCTAGCCCATGTTCAATGTTAATGTTTTTCTTCACTCTTGATCATGTGACAGACAAGCAGCTGACCCGAAACCACCATAAACAGTAGCACTGTGTAAGAGCATGACGGTGAGGAAATGGAAATATCAGGATAGATTATTTGATTTACTTAAATTCAATTATTAATGAGGCAGTGTGTGCATAACTATAAAAACTTTTTAAGCCCCAAAAATAAGGTATTGATATTGGTTTCTCCAATAAAAAAGATTTGAAAAAAAAAACGTTTATGTATTATGCTGAAATTATTTCAAATTTTAGATGGGGTGTTGAATAAACGGCAAAAAGATAGAAAAACAGATATACAATTCTTCACTTTGAGCACTACTTCAGGAAAGAATATACACACACATCAGTCTCATGACAAACTGTAAAATACCAATATTGATCTACTGAAGAAACCGAAAAAAAAAGAAAAGTTGAAAAACTACCCAGTAGTATCTATGTTTTGCTCTACTACAAAACAGCTGCCATCTCAATGCTTATAACATTTCCAGACATTCCTGTTTGCAATGTTATGACTCTGACTGTTGCCACTCTTAAATAAGACAAATACCTGTTTGGGAGGTAGGTTGGTCATGGATGATATTAACCATCTGTCAATCAAGTGTGAGAGTGCTTGAGTCCTGTTCTTCACAAGCTTTTCCTTAGTCTCATTCACTTTTCCACTTCTGCCGTTGCTCCCCCTAGCAATTGGTCATGGTTATGAGTTTGTTTTGTTTTGGGTTTTTTTAAAGTTAGGGCTTGAATTGATGTAGGCTACAAGGTTGAATTAAACTATTTCAAAAAAAATATATGGTTACAATGAAAAATAAATACTGATGGTCATGGACTACTAGGTTGTATAGTGAAATTCCTGAAAAAAGAAAAATGACTTCAGAATTTGAAGTCTAAACTGGAAACTGTTATGTATTGTATGTGCAGACAAACATTTATATTTGACATTTTCTGGTTTGACTGAGCTGCACAGACACATTGAAGCATTGTCAGTTAGTGGTGTGCAATACTGCAAGATTTGTTAATCATTATTATAATTAATTATTATTAATCAAGTATATAAAGGGCTAGTATGGTTGATACTGATACTTTTTAATAAGGCTGTCAACATTAACGCGTTAATGCAAAGGTATTAATCTGTGGAATTAACACGTTAAATTGAAACATTTTGGTTTCACCACAGCTGCAACATCTGCTCCCGTACTTGGAAACACTCTTTTTAAACCAGGTCTTACAGATGGCACCTTTTTTGATTGGTATGATAAAGGCATAAAGACATTCAAAGATTTATATAAAGATGGTGTATTCCGGAGCTATGCTGAATTATCGGGTGAATTTTCACTTCCAGCCTCTCATCTCTTCCGTTACTTCCAAATAAGAAATTGTACAAAATCACTCTTACCGACATTCCCTCAACTTCCACCTGAACAAATGTGGAAGGAATTTACTGCATGACTTATAATTCCCCGCAAAAATCATTTATTGATCTCTAAAATTTATAATAAATTTCTAACCTGTTACAATAGATTAGAAATTTAAACAAAGGTAGCCTAGGAGAGGGAGCTTAGCCTCATGTGTAAGGATGATTGGTGGGAAGCAGCTCTGAATAAAATTCAACGTAGCTCAACATGTGCGCGGTTGTCACTCATACAATTTAAAGTTATGTTTAGGGTTCACTTCTCAAAGGCTCGACTTTTTAAGATTTATTCAAATTTCTCAGATTGTTGCAACAAATGTCATGCCTCCCCATGCAATTTGTCTAATATGTTTTTTCTATGCCTATCACAATCTAATTATTGGAATAACTATTTTTCTTCTATATCTAAAATACTCTACAATTGTACAAATGTCACCTCACATAGCCATATTTGGTCTAGCAGAAAACTATAAGAAATATACCCATGATCAGTTAGATGTTATAGCTTTCACTTCCTTGTTATGCCGTCGTCGCCTTCTTTCTACATTGGAAATCAAACAAACCTCCAGAGAGCTCACAGTGGCTTATGGATACCATGACCCTCTTGAAGCTGGGAAAAATTAAAGACTCAGTAAGAAGCCGCTCTAGTACATTTCAGACTAAGTGGCAACCATGTCTTACATTTTTTTATTCTCTAAAATCACTTTCTGAAGACTGATAAATCCAATCTCCACCCTCCTTTTTTTTTTTTTTGTTGTTTTTTTTTTGTTAATTGATTAATTAATTTCCATTTTTATTTTCTGTAACTACTATCATAGTTATTGTCAATTTTCTCTTTTGTTTTTTTCTTTTTCTTTTTTTATTAAAAAAAAAGATGTACACATTATTATGTTAGCCTATTTCATATACAGCATACCAATAAAAAAAAAAAAAAGACAGATCACTTTTTTGATGAAATGCAATGGCACATACTGCACAGAGGAGAACTTAAACTAAAGTATCTATGTTATTACATTATATCGATGTCGATTGATACCAACACTGGTATTGATATTAGAAAATAAAATGAATAAAAATGAGTCTAGTAGAAAAACGTCTCCTTCCATCACCTTTGTTGTAAAGTTTTGACCTGCCCTATAAGTTTTGCGGGGCATCCACTTGCAGGGGTCGCCACATGCACACTTCAGAGTATCAGAGAATTTTTGATAGGTTGACAGCTCATCAGAACAGTAACTAGGGAAACAACTAAAATATTTTACCCGCAAAAACAACTCAAATCTCAAATGTCATAATAGCTCAAATGAATCCTCCTCTGTAGAATTTCACACTGCCTTACTTGTTCATCAGATTGTTATTTTATCACAGTATTTTATTAACCTCAGAAAACACACGTTGCTACATGTTCTGTGTAAACATGGCCTGTGTTGCAACACCTGTTTCCCTCAGTCGAAGTTACATGGACCCAGTGCGTGCAACAGTCTGATGAAAAAGTAATGCAGTATAAAACAATACAGGAACTGCTGTGATATTTTTGGGTTTGAGTTGTTTGGTAAAATTGTTTGGTAGTTGATTTGTTAGCCTTTTTCTGTGTATCTGTTGGCGAGACGTCCTCTTTTACCCAGACATGTCCCTTTTTGAGAGCAAAAAACTGCGTCTAGCTGGAATTTTAAAATGGTCCAGGATTTTGCTCTATTTCAGCCTCAAATATATTTACACTGGATTTGTGTTGCGTTTCACACCCCACACTAACTTATTATTGCAATCCTCTCTCTCAGACGAGGTGCAACAGGAGAAAGAGAGGGAGAGGAGGCAGCCGCAGCACAGAGAGGATGGAGTAACTTGGTGCATGTGCAAAACTGTGGAAAAAATTGTGCATGACTCTCCCTCCAGATAAAGTCTCAGATGGGCTTTGCACTCATGGGGGATGCAAAGACATTCAATCTTTTATGTGAGAGGTTTCAACTCCCTCACTCTCTCCACAATTTAGCACAAACACCTTAAAAAAACAAACTAAAGACAAGGTGCATGTTTTGGACTGATGGCTTTGACAGCTTCGGTGCATGACATGCAAAAAGGGTGCTAGAAGCTCATATCAGTTCTTCATAAAGACATAGGTTTATTTCATTCCTCTTTTTGTGTTTGTGAGTGTTTATATATATTTATGACATCATTGCTTTTTAAAGGAACAAACACCAAACACAAAGACCCTTGGTCAAAATGTATCTTTTGCACCACACTGAAAGTGGACTGGATGTCACAATATTTTTTTACACATTTAGGCCTGCACTTTGGGAAAACAAAATAAAAGTTGCTTTATGTAGACAATACAAATTCAGTAAAAAATGTCAAAAGATCAGTGCAAAGTAGGGTCCATTGGGCACAATGTTCTTAAAGGTGAATTTAGCTCTTCATGTAGTACCCTTTAATGTGGACACATTTCTACTTAGCCACGCGGTCATGATATGATACACTACCCTACACTATGATACACTAACTTCAATCGGGTCACCCTATAAGTTCCTTTATGATACCACACTTTGAGTGCTTTCACCGCTACAGGTAAGACACAAGAATGATTTCATTCCTTGTATATGGAAAAAACACATAATGGAACAGTCCTAATAAATAAGATTGCATTAACAAAAATCTTTGTATCTTTGATGTGTTCTTGGTCAAGAACAAATCCTACAAACACTCAGGAGTATTCTTACCAACATTTGAGTGCTGATATGTTGGAACAAAATCAGCGTTTTTTGTTCAGTTCATTAAAATACAATGATAGAATTACAGTAATGTTTTCATAAAAAAACTTTTGGTAATTTACAAGAATTTTGTTATTTCAATAATTAATAGCAAGATATTGCAGATTGTGTCTTGACATTATAATTTCCTTCGGGGGAAAATTTAAGTATTTTTCATTCATTCAAAAACAAGTCGCAGTCAAGACAGGATTTAATGTTATTGCTGGTCGTCCATGCAACTCCCAGATCCCCCTTCGGAATGTGGTCTTTGATGATTAAAATGTACTAAAGCAGATTATTTTTTATTATAATGATCAGTTTTATTAGGAAATTAGGGCTATGCCCTGGTCTCTTGGTTAATGACACCACTGACTCACCTGGAGGTTTCATTTCATCAGAGGCACCCACTTGTTCCATCAGTGCATCACATTTTAAAATAATGCCACAGCAGGTAAAAATTTGTTTTACAAACTATGTAAGGTATAGAATGTAAAGAGAGATTTAAATGTATTCTGTGGTGCACATCACCAGTCCACCAAGGATGTGCACCCTGATGCGCTCATGGGACCAGTTGGCAAGCTCACTGTCCAAGTTCCGAAGTAATTAATTACCTGTTTGTACATAAAACTGCTTTTTCATGATTTGAAGCATTGTCTGATTTTTTACATTAAATTTTTTTATTTATTCATATACATTTTTTGGAGCATTTACCTATCCACATGGCTCAGCTGGAATGTGCTTTCAGCCTACAGGGATTGGCATTCACCAATCTAAGAGGAAAGATATAAACAATTTCACAGTCCACGAACACATTGGTGAATCTGACATGGATTTCGGTTTTCATTGAAAAAACCTCTCAAGTACAACCTAAAAACAAATTCAAGAACATTTGTAAGAAGATATTGGTGAACAACACCCATGGTTGTTAAACATTCTTCTTTGACACTGACATAGTACTCATAAGTACTTTACACAAACCCATTTCAGAAAAGCAGGAATATCTTTTAAAGGATAATTTTTTTTAGAATGTATACTGTATTCAGAGTTACTATCAGGTCCAGTAAATATGATAAATATGTAATTATTTGGTCATCATACAAGGCAGGTTGTTCAGTTTGAAACCTGCGCTGTTTATAAACACATGTCATCTGTCCTAAATTTTACTGGAGCAGTGCTGTGTTTCTTGCATCAGTACCACCTGTAAATCAGTGGAACCATGTGAAACCATTTTTCGAGAATATGTGTGTCATCATGCATATTAACAAGAACAAACAAAATGCATATAAAAGCTTTGCTCTACAGGGATACTGGTGTCTTTTTGACCTTCAGCTTGGGCAACTTAGTGCATCCTGCATGTTTACCATGTTTTCTTGCAGTGTGCAACAGCATAGATCATTTGTTTTTTGGACCAAACACTAATATTATGTTGTTCTTTTATGTTTTCCTCAGTATATAAGATATTGTAGTTGGTACAGGTCTGTTGCTGTATCTTGAATGATTTTAGAGTGAAGTATTTATTTCTGTGCATAACAATGAATTTTAATTTAGCCTTCGATGAGGGACTTGAGTTGAGAATGAGTATTCTTTTGTATAATTTATAAACCAACTTCATCTGTTTTCCATTATTTTCCTCTTTTTTCGTTTTTTTTTGATAAGGTAGCCTGACGCTGTCCCCCCACCTCCCACCCCCCTCACTTTTGCATATTCAGTCCATGTTAAATTGATGGATTAAGTTATCCCTGGCTCAAAATCAATCGTAGCTTGCTTTTCCTTATTCCTTTACACTGGACCACAATGCCAGAGAAAGGGAGAGAGGATGCACTGAGACACTGATAAGGCTCAGTCCCATTATATGTCATTTTAAACAAAGAAGCAAAGCAGCCTGTGGAGACTCCCTATCAGCTATTAAACAGAGACGTAGCATGCAGCCTGAGATTGATGATTAGCATTTTCTCCTGGTAGAATAAAGATGCTGGCCTGGACCAGCGATAACAAGGGAGAGTAAAAAAGGAAATGCTTTCCATTCTACCCCCTCTTTTTCTTAATACTATTCTTTCTATGTCCATGACCTCATAACTATCCACATCTATAAGTGATCATGTCTTGCAGTTTTTTTTCTCCTTTTTCCTCCTTTTTTCCCTCCAATTTTTTCCTCTCTTTCTCCCCATCCCGTCAACCTCTAAACTCCTGTCGTCCTCCTTCCGTCCTCCTTCTCCCTTTAGAAGCCCCTCTCCCTTCAGAAGCAAATAAATGCACGGGCTATGTTTCTGTCCTTTTGTCTTGCATCCTTGTGTAATCTGTTAGGAGTGGACAACTTGGAATCCCTTATGTCACAGTCGGAGACTTGTAAGTCCTGGCCAGATACAAGGCAGAATGACATGGAATGAAAGCAGGGTAAAGGGGGGGGGGGGGGTAAGTAAGAGTTTGATAGGAGCATGTAGAGTCATTGTTTTCTTCACAAGACCAATGTCAGCTATTGTGCTTAGACAGTTATAACAACATAGAAGAGTGGCAAGACTGCTTTATTCTAGATGTGCCGAAACAATGTATCAGCTTCATAAGCTGCCTGATGGTGAACATTACTGAATGCCACAGTGAAAAATTACTTTTTAAAAATAAGATGGCTTTATTATTGCCATTATCATAATTGTTGTAATTATTTGCATTTTCATTAATCATTTAGTGAAAAATTGTAAAAAAAAATAAAAATAAAATAAAAAACTCAAAAATGACAAAATTCTTTCAATTTATTATTACAAATTGAGAATTATGATGACCCAAAGTCATCAAACAAAAATTGCTTCCTGTCATGAGTTTTGACAATTTTTCATGTAAATCTTATACCAATCCACTTTCATTACATTTATGTAACAAACACTCAACCATAAAGCAGATAATTATAGCAGAATTACAAGTGAAAAATGATAAGGTGGTGCTGACTGATCTACCAATACAAGTCAGTTACATCAAGTGTGGCAGGCTCGTGAGCTACCATTACAAGCCTCTTCTATTATTCTTTATGTTGTTTTCACTATCATTATTTAGGTCCCTAAAGTTAATGGGCCTCTGTCATTGTTGCCACCCTTTCATTGACTTAAAAGAAATAAAAAAAGGATCTTATTACAATTTCTTTAATTTCTCTTCCCAATAGAAAAGTAAATCCTCAATTTCCAGGTGCTCGGGTTAATTTGCATTACATTCTTATTCCCTGATGTCATTTTTGAGCTTACACATTTCAATTTATTGCTCTGCATCTTATCTTCTCTGTAAAAATAAAAACATGGCTACATTATGTTGGACAGTGCATTTATGTGTTATTTGATGTTGTCAGTTGACGCTTATTTCATGCAAACAGAATTCTGATTTTATTTAGGCCTCTATGTGTCGTCCCCCCCCCCCCTTTTCTAAGTTTAGACATGCATGTAGAAGGCTAAAATTTGACAGCCGAATCAATATTAAGTACATAAAATAAAACTTACTCAGAATTGTTGCAAATGCAGGTGCAAATATACACATGCACTAAGAAGCTTACACACACATCCATGCAGCTGTAAAGGTTCATCGATATAGATGTGGTCCTCCCAGTGCTCTTTCCAGCTGGTCAAAAGAACATCACTAGAGCTCCTCCATTTGCTCACAGCAAGTACTGCAACAAAGGAGAAACAAATACCCGGCATGACATATTCCACTGAAATCACATGCATATCTGTTTAGATACGTCTATTCAGACATGGACATTTTTAGTGTTTTTAGTTATTACAAGAAATCACGCTGTGTAAGGCCAGAGTAGAAGCAGTTACAATGTCAGTTATGGGCTAGTGAATGTTCATAAAACTCATAAACCCTCGTGCAGATACGATAAATCAAACTGGTTAACCTATCTAAACTATGTTGGGTTAGTATCACACTGCTACAGAGATTTAATTTTTTAACCACAGAGAAGATGAGAAAAAAACAGAGGCAAAAAAAGCTCCAACATTAAGAGTTTGACATTCAAATCCTACAACTTGTATATCTTTGTCATCTCTAAAGATGGTCAATTACACCAAACTAATTATGTTTTTGTTTAATCTTTTCAATTTGCTTGTCATGAAAATAATTTATCCTCAGTTTATCTCCAGTCTTGTTGACTATTGTCTTTATTTGTTGGTATAATGTCTGCACTGTCCCTCATATTCGTGATGTTTGAGCCACAACTTATTTTTTTAAGAGGCTGATTTGTTGATGTTTAAAACAAGTGATGTCATATCATTTATATCACAGCAGATGTAATAAATTATTTGACTATTGCAGATTTCAGAGCGCTATCCAGAGGAGACAATATTCTACATGTTTTCCTTTATTCCTGATTGTGTAAAGCAGTGTTTTTCAATCCTGGCCTCAAAAACCCACTGCCCTGCATATTTTTTGCATTTTCTTACTCCAACACATCTGATTCAGATTAATGGACCTCCTCATCAAGTGTTTTACAAGCCTTTTAATGAGCCAATGATTCCAGTAAGGTGTGTTAAAGTACAGAAATATCTAAAACATGCAGGGCAGTGGGTTCTGAAGACCAAGATTAAGAAATACCGGTGTAAAGTATTCTTTAAAAGGAAGCATTTTTACAAGAATCTTAGAGATGATAAAGGAATATTAGGACTTTCATGTTTTTTGTTTTCTCATTAACTTCTTTCAGTTGCTTTTTACCCAATAACTCTACAGTGATAATTACATTCTGAGAAATCACAAAGTCATCTGCTGCTTGTGTTTATACTTAGAAACTTGAGAGTAGGTCTGTCTGTCTTATTATCAAACTATGAAAAGGTGGATAAGTAGAATGGGATAAAACTCATATTATTCTTGTAACTGGTAGATGATGATGCTGATTTGTAGAGCACAAATTACAAACTGACATAAAGCTGCATTTTAACATTTAAAATCTCACTGAATCATGATCTGCCTCATTAAATGGAAGTTAAACTTTCCATCTTTAGATTAAGGAATTTAATTATTTTGCTATCAGTGGCCAGACAGCAGCAGAAACTGATATATTGCAGTCACAAAACAATTAAAGAACATTTTTAGAATCACACATTTGAAACTAAATCTGTTTTGCAGTTTCTTTCTGACAGTACCTAACACAAAACAAAAGATGTGAACCTATGAACTGATGGGTTTGCCTTCTTTCTTTTTTTTTCCCTGTGAGTATCATTTAAACAAAATCATATGCATAATGCATTATTCCTACTAAATTATGGAGCACAACACCTGCCACACCACAATGGTTGCAGTGTTATCTTAGTCTTCCGAAACCCGAGTGACGCTTGTTGAAAGATCATGTTTTTCACTACAGAGTGTCGATCTTCAGAGCTACAGAAATAATCCCAGCCTGTAACTCCTGCTCTCCCATCCAGTGGAAAGTTTTGGGATTTTACAAGCATCTCTATCTCAGATACACAAATACACACACAGACGCGGGTCACCCATGTTCCATTGTCTTATCATGGTTTTAGCACTGAGACAGATCAGTGGTTTCAGTCAACTAACACTCCACCCTTGATGATAGCAAAACAAGGTGTGTGAATTTCGAGTGTGTGTGTTTGCCTGTCCAAAGTCATTCAAGAGTTTATCTGTTTTTCTCTTCCTGCTTTCCGTCATCAAGTCGCATTCCAAAGCTATGACCTCCCTCTTCATTTCCAGACTCTTGCCCCCATTTATTGTCCACCTCATCACTTTCTGTGACATTCTTTCAAGTGCATAAGATGATATGTGGAATATCTTGGCAACCTTTCCTTGTTTATGAGTTTTACAATTACAGTGAAATCATCTCCTCTTTTCAGATCGAAGAGGACTATTTCCTTAAAGGACATAACCCTTCAGAAGCAGGCACTCAGCACCACTTACCGCTTCTTTAGAAAGAAAACACATGCTTGTATAATCTCTCTCCATACCCCTCTTTTGTTTTTGCCTGTGTAAAATTACAGTTGTACAGGTGTCCAGCCTGCAAAACGGCGCTGACAGACAGGCATGCAAGAGGACAGCCAAGCACTTGTGTTCACCACAAAGATCTTGCTTGTCTTACAACTGGCTGTCCTGCCCAACATGTGGCTTTGGTTACAAAACCTGCTCCTCTAGCAGAAGCTTCCCTTCATCTCAGCGAGGAACACAGAGGACGATGGAAGGTGCTTTCCAAGATGAGCGGCGAAGTGGCTTCCTTTTTCAAAGGGCTGTGGATGTACAAGGCTCACAGATTCCTGTGTTAGCTATGAGATAGTGCGGCACCTGGAGAGGCCAGACAGGAAGAAAGGACAAAAGACGAGAGGGGAGAGATGAGGGGGAAAAAAGAGAGAAGCCGCTTAGATGCCATGCCAGCAAGGGGACCGGCAGCTCTCTCAGATTTCAAACGTTCATTCTCTGAAATTGCGGTTTCAAACGTTTCCAATCTCTGCCTTCCCACCCTTACCCCCTTCATCCTGCACCCATCGTCAGCACATCATGAAATGTTTAGATTAGCGCTTTCACTGAAACCTGCTACACTGAGACAAGTTATGAATTCCTCTTTTACCTGAAAGCTTTTCAGAAAAACCCTTTGCAGTATTGTACTTTTGAGGGCTTTTTCCCACCTTTTTCTTTGAGAGCCAAATGCAAAAAAAAGAAAGAAAAAAAAAGACAGAGAAAAGAGAAAAAAAATGGATGTGTTTGTATTGCATAAAGACAAATGTTCTTGAAGCTTGGGACAGGGGTAAAAACAAAGGGCCTTTTGGTGATTGACACATCCAGAGAGTCCCCTGCCAATCTCAGGCACAATCCATTTCCTGAAGCCAAAGTGTTCTCTTTGTGGGTTGAATATGTTTTGGAACATGCCGGCCATTGATTGACACGGGCGCAAGGGCTGGTAAAACATTTCTGTGGTGTGAAGCAAACAACAGAGCGTCTGTCACTCTGCCTCAGATGTTTGGCCTGGGGGGTGGGGTGGGGGTATACTGATATAATAGTGGTACAAAAATCTGGACATTGCCTCTCGCCCCCCTTTATTTTTATATTTCCCGTTTGGCTTATTCTAGCTGCTTTGGAACTTTCATTGTCATTTGTATTTATGTCCTTGAATTTTATTTCAGCTCTTAACCTGAGCTATGTCTTCTCAGGCTTTCTTTTGTTTCTTCTCATGCTTTCTTTGAGTGACACACCTGGTCCTCCAGTTATCATGGCCAATATCCATGAGTTTATTCTGCTAAAGGCTTAAGGCCGCTTCATATCAAGACTAAAAAGGTGGCTGCAACCAAAAAGCTTGCCATCATTCAGATGCTCCATTCGAAGTGAAATTGCATATTTCTCACTTTTCATATTTGGGAGGTGAACCAATAAACTTTTGACACTTTTCATGGTGTTGACATAACTCCTTAAATTCACTGTTAACTGTCTCATTTTCAAAGCACAACTCGTGTGCTGTTTTTCAGTAAACGCAATGTAAAATAACTGACATATTTATGGTTGTGTAGGATGTTGAAGTTTCCCTTTACCCCTGCAAACAGTTGGAAGGCATACTACTGGCACCCAGTGCAAGTCACCACCTTGCACCTTTCTATTTCCAAATAAAAACAGGAAAAAAAGTGCTGTGTATATAAAATGTCCTGATAGTTGTGTATTTCCAAAATGTCATATGGATTGATTCAACACCAGCATTACAATTTTAATCAGTGGTGTAGAACCAGGTGTTAAACCGCATGCGGCAGCCCTCCAGGCCATAAGAAATTGGACAAGGCACCAGGAAATTGTCTCTCCTCTAGAAACAAGTGTTTTGTGATTGTTTACCCCATGTCTTTAAATTGCATTTCTTCCTTTTTAATTTAAGCACCACAGCTATGGGATTGAAGGAGGGGAAAGGGAGAGGGAAGGGGTTGTAAGAGAGAAATGGGGGAAACCTTTTCCACATGTTTTGTTCTCTTTCTATCTCTCCATCCTCTCCAGCATTAACCCTGTCTGATGTGATTCCTGTCAAATGCAAATGTCACGACCTGATATGGTCAGCCCAGGGGGCACTTTGACTACATGCTAGTCCACACCCAAATTAAAACATGAAGTTGAATAGGATCACGTTTGTGTATCTGGCTGCAAAATGTGCATGCTGCATACTTGTGCATGTGTGTGTGTTTGACTGACTGTTCTTGACATTCCTGCAACTGTAAAGCGTGTAAGCAGAAACATGATTGCTATGAGAGCAAGGAGAAATTCAGCATGTTAGATAAAGCCTCCAACACACAGTCTCGTTTCTCCAATATGCTTGAGCACCTATATGTGAACATGTAGTTCAATCAATAGGCTTGCAAAGGGAAACTGTCAAAAGTGCTGTGCACACACAGTTTGGCTTATGAGAAAAAGAGATCAGCAAGACAGGAATGATAAATGCTGCTTTTAAACTTTGCTAAATTGTATTAGTTATTGTCTTCAAAAATCGTTAATCTCCTCAAAAGGTAATACTTGGGGTTTAAAGTTGTCCAATTAAACTACATCACTTCAGCATGATGCACTTTTTTTTCAAGACAACTGTGTGTTTATGTTCTGTTCTGGGTAATCAGAGGAGAGCTTTTCATTAAATTCAACAGTTTTATCCTCTTTTTTTGTTTTATTTTGTTTTGTTTATCAACTTTGTCAAAGTCAGATTAGCCCACATATATTAAGCCATCAGTACAGTATTTACTCTTCATACCATTTAGCATGCTGTGAGAAGGAAACAGTGTGAAAACTGGATACAAGTATTGCTTTGAACAGAAGTAATTCAGAATAATACAATTTTGTGATATAATGACTTTTCTGTTACATACTAACTTCCTGCATGTGGCTGTCATGTAATATGTATTGTCTCTCACAGTCTTGTGAGTTCGCTTTATATATATATATATACATATATATATATATATATATATATGTATATGTGTGTGTGTGTGTGTGTGTGTGTG
>JBBBVU010000006.1:19942677-19952950 GCA_037177055.1 Atherinosoma microstoma | reverse complement strand
AGAGAGAGAGAGAGAGAGAGAGAGAGAGAGAGAAATTCATAGAAATTCATACCAACACTTGTTCCAGATATACAAAATTGTAAATTATACTTACAATGTAATTCTCATATCACAGATTAGCTCATGTCACGTAAAGTAAATTTACATCTCATGTTTTACTAAGGTTTACTCTTTCTAACATTTTAAAGATTTAGCCAGTTATTTTAATGTCGCATCTGACAGGCTACAGTAGAAGCAATGAGTTTGGCTACATTTTATTGCAAACTTGGCCAGGTTTTGGTCAACCCAAGATCAGGGACAGTGTCAAAATTATTTTAAACAGAATCTTTGAAAAAAGAAATAACAACAACAAAAACATATCTAATCCTATTTTTGTATGGACATTTTGTCCACACTTCTGGCTTGTTTGGTCGTAGACGAATATTGCTAAACTATCCTGAAAATGTGAAATTACGATATTTGTTGAAGGCAACATTGCTCGGGACAGCATGAGCAAAAAAAGATGGTCGTGCGCATGCGTATTGCTGGAGGAGAGGAATCAGTTCCGTTAGCTTCCTGGGCTAGTGGACTGGACTGGTTGGGGAAGAGTGTGGAGGAAGACGTCCTGCGCACTACAGGCAGACATTTATCGGCGACTTCAGATATCCCCAGCTAATCCTTGAGCTAACCCATTATCCCTCCATGCTGTCCAAGAAAGGAAGATAACGTTAATAGCCCATCACTGCCACCTCAATTAGCCACCGTCCTAGTCAGATAAGGGAGACGTTTCGCTCTGAGAGGCACTCATTTGGGCATAATCAGATTTCTTTATAAATATCAACAGTATAGCTGCAGCTTTGACCAACGTTCCTTCTAAGAATGAGGTTGCCGAATAGTAGACATTGTGCGACTGAAGGAGATGGAAAGAAGATGGACCAGGCTCCCCCGGTCAGAAACCCCTTTGTGCACGTATTGAAATTTACCCCAATGGAAAAAGCAAAGGTATGTTTTAAGGAAAATTATTTTTACTTTCAGCACTTATAGGTTAACGCGGTGTTTTTGTTGCTTGGAGGATATCACCAGTCAAGTGCGACACCGTGATTGGGGTGTCATCATCATGTAACCAGGCAGTTTTTCCTGATTGCATGTTGTCAGCTGTGCTAGTATTAGCTAGCAAGCTAACATTAGCTACATACATGTTGCTTTCTCCCTGACATCGTTCTGCCTTTGCTACTGCTTTACTCTGATTTCTGCGTAGATGTCTATCTGTTTAAAATAATAACACGTGGGATGCGATAACTAAGAATGTTACACACGTGTGTAGGGCAAAATCTGTCTCTCTCACTCACGAGCCCTTTAATATCAAATACAGTTTATAGAGCATGGCCGCCTGTCTAAGATGGGCCTAGCTTGTTGCTCTTTAGCTGTATGTGTTTTGTGGGTTAGTTGGGAGCTTTTACCGTGCTGGGTTCATATAAGGTAATAGTTATACATCCTAATTTTGGTATGAATTGAGGTTTTCCAGCATGTCTTGCATTCCCCCCCCCCAGCTTTGTTGATAACGATGCGCACCTCTTAAGCAGGAGCCAGCACGTGTGAACGTGGGGGGTGGAGAATAGGATGGGGAAATCATGTTCATTTTCACCCCGAAAAGATGCATGGTCCGCCTGAACAACCTGGAAGGCATAAGGAGGGGGGCAGTTCCCTCAAAAATTGCCCCAAGCTTATCTCTTTTCCACTCACCTCATTGATATAATGGGGCCGAAAATTACAAACAAAAAAAAACACTTGTTCCTCCTTATTTTTAAATATTCTGACCATTTCCAAGCCTTACATTTAGAATTTTGTCATTGAGTTTGGCTCCGTTTTGGCGATAGAAGTTGATTTTGGTCGTGTAGGTGCCTTGTCACAATGGTGAACAGAATCCACCAAAAAACACTTATCCTCCAAACCTGCTTCGTATTAGAAACCAGAGATGTTCATCATCCTCAGTTTTAGCATCACAGACAGCTGCCTCTTATATTTTTCATGTGTTTTATTCCCTGTCTGCTCAAAAGAGTTTGTTTCAGTGTTGCCAGATCTTATGAGAAAAACAAGCAATCAGCCCAATGAAAACATCCCAAAAGAAGCGACTTGGCCCCTTCAGTATAACTGTTGGTGAAGTTAAACTGCAACAGAAAAAAAAGAAACGCATGGTGGAAAACTTTGTAGATATTGATGGAAATCTGACATTTATATTTTTAAATAGAAATTATTATTCAGTGAACATGGTCAGCTCAAATAATTGTGACAGGCAAATAAGCAGCTCTACAGAAATGAGAGACATGACTGTTTTTAAAGCAAACATGGGGGTTTGTCATGATGATTCTTACTGTATTAGAAGTATTATTTTTCTATTTAGTTTATAAACTGGTACAATTTAGTGAGTTATTTATCAAGTGTGTTTTTTTTCCCTCATTGTCAGTTTGGCTGTAGCTATGTTCTTTTGCCTGTTCCCATGCAGTGATCTCTAAACAGGTTTCCAGCTTTTTGTTTTACATATTTCCTTAGTTATTCACAGACATTGTTATTGTCTCTCTATATCAATTGAAGTTGTGTGCCTGTGTGGTACATCGCCGATTCGGATAGCCGCAGTATCCAAGGAAACAGCGCTGCGTACACTAGATCCGGAAAAAAAAAGGACTGTTGCATTCACGTTTCTCGTTCTGCATCCAGAGGTTATTGCTTTGTTATGGACAGCTGTGAGAGAATCAGGAGAGCTTCACAAAGGGTGCAGACGAAGCCCAAATATGCAACTACACCTGAAGAAACAAGCCCAAAAACCTACAACCTGTGGCTGACAATATTTACAAGCAACTTCACAGAAAAACAAGCCCAAAGTCGCTTATAACAAGTGGACTTGGCAACACTGGTTTGTTTGTGTGCATGTTGTCATGTGACTGCAAAGCTACATTTGATTGATGAAAGCGCAGCACACGCAATGATTCGTCAAAAAGGTGCATTTGATAAAAACAGTGCAGGCCACAATAACACTAAACTTTGATGTCAAGTAGGACGTGTCAAAATATTGTTTTTAGACCCATGACACACAGCATCATTATGTGTAAACTATGCTTTATTTTAGCTTAGCCAGCCTCTAGCTGGTACAGATTAATAGTTAAACAGTATTTTAATGTTAGATAAAACCACACTCCTCTACACTGCAATATTTTTTTTTCCTCCTCTTTTCTAAACTTTCTGAAAGCCGCTTCTGAGTGCTTGGACGAGTTGTTGATGTTTGTCAATATTCACCTGTACCTGAGATGTACCCCATCATAACGTATCCCTCACCCTCTCTCATAGTGCACAAAGCAGGACAGGTTCAGGGCAGGTCAATCGAACAATGAGAAACAACACGAGGCGGGGGTCATTGTTGTTGTTTTTCTGTATTTTTGCACCTTTTATTTTCAAGACAGAGCACAAGGAAAGGTTGCCAGTTGGGGCTCTTTTTTTAATTTTTTTTTTTATTATTTATTATGTTTTTCTTTTTGACATGTCATAGCCCCCCCTGCCAGTGCGTGACACCCTTGGGGGCTACCTATATGGCCTCTGCCTGCAGTTCTGACTGCTGGTGATAGTCAGTTTTGAAATATTCAGATTTCCTTCCTTAATTGCAAACCTCTACAAGCTTGCAGCCACTGGTCTTACAACTTGGTATAAATTGCTCAAAATGCTACAATGTTACAAGGTTTGGCTTGCACAGGAATCACATTTGAAATTTATAGTGCTATTTGCATTGCAGCTACTGAGGAAGTTGCTTCTGTGCAAATAGTACACTGTTTCAGTATGAAAAAGAAAAGGACAACCATTTAATGTAGAGTTCACATGGGGCCTTTGTTTTTCAACTCACAATTTTTCAAATCTAGATGAAATGGAAAAGTGTTCCATAATGTGAATGAGTCAAATTGGCAAACTAAGTCAATGCACCCTCACTCTGATGTTTGAGTGCTGTAACTAAGAATCCAGAGAACTGTCTGACAGGAGTAGTGTTGATGCACCCTTATCGCTTACAACTCTGGGATAAACAAAGCTGTTTGGCATATTAATATCCTGGCTGTTACCTGCCACAATGGTTCCTATAGTATAGGATGTACAGTGCAGTAAACTGTGTGAAATGGGACACAACTTTGAGAGTTCAGCCTAATCGGAAAGCCACTGTTTTTATGAATGGTACAGCTATTCGATAACAGGTAGGAGCAAGTATCTTATTACATATACAAATGGTGACCCAGGGAGGTTCACACACAGATCTTTTCTCTTGGCTCTAACACCACGAATTAGAATGTTGAGTGGCTTAAAATCAACGCAATGAGGTGTTTTTTTCTGGTTTGATCAGAATCAAATCAAGGAAGGTAAAGATGTTACAATAAACTAAGCCAATCTTGCATGTTTAAGGTTTTTATTTGATCAGGTATGCCATAAAATGTACAAAATAATTTTTTCATTTTTACAGTTTTCTCTGCAATAAATAGTCAGATCTTATACACATTACCACTTTATTTTCCCTTACAGTGGATTGTTATCAGGCTCTTGGCAACAGATTATATAATGAATTAGTTTCAACTTCACTTTATGTTTGTACATGTGCTGCAACCCATGATTTCCCAGTTTGGAATGAAAAAAGATACATTTATCTATCTATATCAAAATAAGAATACGAGAGGTTAGGTACTTTAATATTTTTTATGTGCTGCTGAGTCAAAGGTGGGCCATTAAATGATTTTCCTAGTTTTTTACTGAGAACTGTCAAATGCAGAAATGTGAGGAAGACATGGTGAACACATACACAGAAGCCTAAACCAAAAAGTAACTGTTCTCTCAACCAACTGAGTTCCCAACAAACTGATGAACCCTCAGATTCTGTTTTGGGTTCAGAGAGAATTAATTTAGTCCAAACAGACTGTCAAAAATGACACTGTCTGACCAGCGTTGCAAGCTATTTACACAGGACAGACTGTTGCTGCCTTTGGTTGCACTGCTCTTGTGTGTTGAGGTGCAGGATAATGCAGGATGGGGTGAAGTTGATGCAACTCTGAGCTGGCATTGGAGGTGGTTACAGAGCTGAACTGATGTGTGTTTGAAGGAAGAGCTGGCACAGCAGAACTCTCCACTTCAGGTACAGACATATGTGATTCTGCAACATTGACATGCTATTTGAAATTGCGCTCTGAGATGGCACAATGTAGCTTCAGTTTGGTCTGGTGTTAACCAGGAATTTCAAGCATTGGTTAAAATAATCTGTTTTGGAGTGTTGTAGCACAATGAAATGAAAAGGCTTACAGTTCCGTCATTAAAATCCATAAAACTAAGTTTTCTTTACAGTTTCATTGGTTTGCACATTTATATTAAGGTGTCTTTTAGTAGCCTAATGAATTATGTCTAATTTATTTTTCAAGCACCATCTTTGGTTGATATACACATGGGTAATGAGTGTATCAAGAGCGGATACGATTTGTTGGATTACCCCATGCTTGGTGTTTGACCATAAAGCTGTTGCTTGCAAGTGCAGGCTGAAGACAGTAGAACTACACTGTCTGTAAAACCACAGTAGACTGTAGCTGAATAAAGCTATCCTGTTTGTAAGAAGCATTGTTAAGCAAACTATACTATAAAGAATAACTAGTCTATATTTCTTTGATAACCTTTTTTGCTGTTTTGTAACAAGGGGAGCAGCTGTCCAGAAAATATGATTGTGAATATTTGTCACTAATAGCCACATTAGTCAGTGCCCTAAATCTTGGATCAACTATGGAAGCTGGCATATTCTCATTAGGAGGCTGTACTGTAATTCAGTGGCCTGACCATTCAATCCACATAAAGCTGCTCATGATTTTTTTTTCTTTCATCTTTTTATCTTGATGAGCTAGTTAACTGATCTACAGAGCTGATTAACAAAACCCTATAAATGTAACTGCATATTGCAGTGATTAGTTACAGATTTGGGTATTTCAGACCGCATTCCACTTCTTAATAGCCTTAAACTCTCAAAATTGGTTAAATATCAGAAGGCAAGCTTCTAATGTTATTTATTGCTCTGTTTTAACAAGCCTAATTTACATTCATTTGGGGCTTGTTGGATAAATCCAACAAAGAGCTAAATCTGTAGATGTTTGCAAAGCTACAGTTAATCAATAGTTTATTCTCACACAATATAGATCAGGATTTGAGTGGATTGCCCTCTGACATTTTTGTGACGAAAAGCAGGCATACATTCGTGGGAAAATTATTTACTTTGGTGTTAAGACCTAATGCGGTTTTCACAAAAAGCTGTCCAGTATAAGCAGCAAGAAAAGCAGCGAGTTATCCAGCTTGTTGTTCTGCAACGGGCTCTGTCACTTAAACTTCTTATCAAACTGGAAATGAACAACACCAGGGTTCATTTGCAAGTAAACTGAGACTCCCAGTTTTCAAGTGGACTAGAATTTGCTTCTTTGGTCTGCACCAGAGTGCCTATGAGTGTTAACAATACTCCAAATAAGCCGTTCTTTCCGTGGAACGGTGCCAGTGTGAATGCCCTCTATAACTTTAAAATTAATTCACTTTCAATAAGATTTATTGCACGTTAAGTCAAATTATATGCATGAAATAAGATCAATTAAAGTCACCTGAGCAGTTTATTTGCTTAATTTAACTGATCATTCTGTTTGATAAATTTGCTTTTGAGTAGCTTTGGATTTTTGAGAGAAGAGTCTTCTCTTTGTTGGCTCTACAGAAACTGTCTGTTGTAATTGTGCACACGGATTTAGTGTTTATCCTTTATGTGATAATTAGCTTGCATACAGCACTGATAGAAAGTTTTATTTGGCCCTGTCATCAGTTTCAGTGGTGAAACTGTTATTTAGCAGCATCTGATATTTGTCATTGCATGTTATGTCACTCAAAGGCAACAGCTACAATCGACTCACACATGTACCTTGACCTTTGCTAGCAAGAGTATGTTAGAACTCTGATGTCTTCTGTAATTGTGTGCCCAAATTATTTGGTATATCAAACCTTGAATTGGATTTTCTTATTGGAGCATAATACTTGCTTTGTAAAGCCCTGATTAGTTTTGATTAGTCAAACTTGAGAAAATATTTAAATAAGTTTATCTTTCCACTTAAAGGTGCATTCCTACACCAGCAAGCCTTTTAATTTTTATACCATTTTTAATCTGAATGTAATAAGTTGCAACGATCTGTACATCAATCATTTAGATATAACTCATTACCCTTTTTAACATGGATGACTGAACAGTCATCACTTGTGCACTCGTAATTAGGATTTAATGTGGTCTGTGTGTCACACAGTGACTGCATCAATACGTGTTCCCCTCTAAACACTCTGCCACAGCTTCTCACGTTCTTTAAATACAGAGCTATGAAAAAAATAAGAGACTACGTGCAAAACATCAGCTCCTTCACAAAACAGAAAGTGTGTTCTCATTTAAAAAAAAAAAAAGTTCACACTTTTTTTGGGGTTGCACAGCTTCCTCTTTCATTGCTTGCAGTAAAGAAAGGTCAGTACAGTCTGGGAAAAGGCCATTTTTATGACTGTTTCATCTATAAACAGATAATACAGCTGAAAGCGACCCACATCAACAATACAATAACATATACAATGATTCATGAGTCTTTGTAGTTTGTAAGTACATTCAGAATTCAATTCAGACATCTGCAGCACACTAGTGGTCATCGTCAAATATCAGCTGCCATCCCAGATGATTTGTGTATCTTAACCTTTCATTGCATAATTATCAAAGAACTAGGTGGTGTCAGTGTTTCAGTGTTTTTAACACGTCAGAAATAACTGATCAGCAACATCTGATCTCCAAACGAGTTGTTTTCTATTTTGCAGTTACTACACTCTGTTGCATTTCCCAAACTTAAGACCTGCTTTTGTAGACTAGTGCATGTTTTGCTATTAAGACACCCGAGTTCAATTTTGACAGATTAGAGTATTGTTAGATCGTGAGCTGACATTATATCGTAAACCAAACAAGTTCATAATCATGAACTGTATGAATGATGGAAAGAGCCATCTGCTTTTGGGTATCAAGCTTTGGTAAGGATGAGCTCCTATTAAATAACACGAATAACAAGTATTAGGTGAAAAGTAGCCGCTGCAGCTTGTGCGTTTTGAGCACTACCGGCGAGTGAACGGCTGCTGTTCTCTCATAGACACAGTGGCGTGTCAAACAATAACAAAACAATCAGAATGACTAGAGAGACACACTTATGATACGTGTTGTCGTGGATGAATTATGATTCGAGTCGGGCTGAGTTGGAAAAATATATAAAAGGTTTATTAAAACAGAACAAGTAAATAAAATGAACAGAGTTATCAATTGCAATTGGAGAAACCGTCCATAGCTCCGATCAGAACAGAACTCTGGAGGGATTCTCCTGGATGCTGAGATAAGAGTCCTTTTTAACCTCAGTCTTAGAGACGTCAAGAAGAAGCACAGATTAGATTGTTCTTCCTAAACTGTAGATGTAGTGTCCTTGTTGGACTGTCTCCTGCGGGGACACAGTCCAGACGAAGAGGGGACCAGTCACGGTGACCTGAAGGTCAGCTGTGCTGTCACTGATGCATGTCCCATGATACACCATATCATAATGAGGAAGAATGCGTCAGCTCAGCACAAATCGCAGATAAAACTAATCACTGGAGTATTGAGAAAAACATGAGATATAGTGAATAAAATGTCATGACATGAATGAGTATAATGAAATTTCCACCACAGTGTCCAAACCTCAGCCTGGTGGTTGGTTGCAAAATAAAAGTCCAACTAACACCACAGAACTGAATTAATAACGTTGGCATTATTTAATCCTGTGATCAATGTTTGTAAGCTACACGCACACAGCCTGCAGCTAGGTCTGCAGCTGCCTAAGGCTAGTAATAGACGAGGCATTCAACATTCCTGTTTTCCATCCTGACCCACAAACTTTGTGTTTCCAAAGTGTATGGCAATATTTCAACTAAGTTAAACAGTTAAAGTATGTTTTGAAAGTTTAAAACTTACCGTTTGCTGCCTGCTGATGCCTACTTAAATCATACCGATAAAACGATATACCATGGATTTTTTTCCCCTACAACAGTGAATGTTGCATATTAACCATAACAGGCAATGCTTAGTAGATTATGCGACTTTTCAAACCCCTTTTCTGGCTGATGTGTTTTTTAAAAGCATTGCAGATGTAAGGAACTTCTTTTTTCTTTTTTTTTTTTAAAGATGGTGGACAGTATTTTGTTGCAAAAACTAAGGAATTTCCTTCCAAGAAAGTGCACATCTCTATGATTGTACTCTGTCATTAACTGGCAGAAAACAGCAAACTGCAGCATCTTTGAGTGAACTGTTTGCATATGTGTAGTGTTGTTCTGGCAACTGAGAAAGTTTGTTACGGGAATAAAATTATGCATTTCAACTTTTTGTTTTTAGCAGTTATAGTTCATATAAAAACAACCCCATTCAAGCTGTGGTTTACATCCACCTGAAGAGAATTTTAACTCGATAACTGGAGCCCATTTTGCAACTTCCTAAACCTATAAGCATGGAAACATGTTGACATTAACAGCAGCTTCATCAGCATTGATGTTTTAGGGACATAAAAATTAAGCTTTTTAATTTAAGATCTTTATCCAAAGATCTGCTGTTTGTTTTCTGTTGGTAGTTTAACAGATTTAAACTGACTTTGCTGTCTGTTAAGAGTTGTCTTCTGATAATCGTTGAGCTGATGCTGTCCAGTTGTAAGTGCCATCAAGACAAATATTGAGAGAAGATAAGGGCTGTTATCAGGAGGTCATAAAAGCTGTAAACTGTTTGACATTTGACTCTGCTTGGCACAAGATCTGTCAAAGCTTTCCAAGCATTAGCTGCATATGATATACAGTCCACTACATTTACATGATAATATAAATATTCCAGGACACAGGACAGATGTGCTTTCCATCTCATATAGGTAAGTCCATGCTACAGAGTAGACCTGCCCTGCTCTTTATTGTGCATATTTCAAGGATAGTTGTGAATACAAAAAAGTCTACATCATCATCATTGCACACTGACATTTTAGCTGTTTGTACTTTTTCTTTGCACTAGTTGCTGATAGTCTGTTTTCCCCTTAAGTTTTAATATATTTAGGCCCGAGCACCGAAGGCGGTGCGAAGGCCTATTGTATTGCAAGTGTTTCTCGTTTTTCTTCTTCTTTTTCTCCTTTCCGCCACTTCGCGTGCATTTTTGGGGGACTGCCCATATCCGAAAACTCATGAAATT
>JBBBVU010000006.1:19921686-19941365 GCA_037177055.1 Atherinosoma microstoma | reverse complement strand
AAAATGGCCGATACCGATTATCATAAAATTGCCCAAAATCGGCCGATATTATCGGCCATGCCGATTATTGGTCGATCAGGTTCTGCATTGTCTGGGTTATTATGTGGACTGTTAATCTACATAGGTAGCAGACAGAAAACTTTTCTGTTGCAGGGCTCCAGACTAAATTTTGCATTGGTTGCACTGGTGCACCTAACATTTTAATTTGGGTGCACCAGCAAAAAGTTTAGGTATGCCCCAATTTTTACAGTGTCACACTCAGCAGCTCATTTTGATAAATTTTAATGATTGCCTTTTGATCATAACACAGACATTGTGGTCATAGCTGCTTTCTGTGTCGTTCTTTGAGTTTCACCCTGATGCCACATGCATGATACTTGGGCGCACACACAGGTGAGCACGTACAACCAATTGAATGTACTGGTCAAAATGCATTCAATTCTCATCCAGATTTTATTTTTCATTTTGCTCAGACATTGTGAAAAAGTGAGTTAATAACAACCACATAAGATCAAAATCCACCAAATTCCATGTTTTACAATTGATTCCAGTTTCTGAAATTCTCTACGTCTTCGCTGTACGGGATGTCTAATATGCGCCGCTCTTAATTTCAAACCAACACCTCTCTTGGCTTTTTATCATCACTCTTCTCTGAGCTCGGATAAGGAGGGAATGAATACAGAATACGCGGACAGACATTCAGAGACAGAATTAAAGTCCTTTACCTAGACCTAGACCTGTGAAAAGTTGGATGCACCGGTGCGACCAAGCAAAAAGTTTGTCGTGCTCAACAAATTTTTGGTCGCACTCTAGAGCCCTGAGTTGGATTTCTTATTTTAACAAACTTCTTTTTCTCTCTCTTTCAATCTCTCACAGATTGCATTAATGACCGTCACACTATTCCCCATCCGCCTACTTATAGCTGCATTCATGATGCTACTGGCTTGGCCTTTTGCCTTCCTCGCCTCAGTAGGGCGCTCCGAGACCACCGTCGAACCGCAGTGCCTGTGGAGAAGGTAGGTGCTTTGTTTGTCTGAAGGTTTTGTATTTTATGGGGCAATGCATCCCTTTCAATGAGTGGGTAAAACACTTTTCAGCACATTTCCAATTTACAGAGCAAGAGTATAATGCTATGGGCATTTAGCCATTTGATGAACAAAGCTGCTTTCAGTATCAAAAGAAAGTTACATGGCTCAAAAATGCTGCCTCCATATTTTTCTCCAAATGGCAACACTATATATCAGGATTTTTCTTTTAAACTATGATTCATCTTTGCACCTTTGGCTGTAACTCTGCAGTTCAAACCAAAAACTAAACTGAAACTCTCACTTTAAAATGCTGCTTGTGATTTCATTATTTTGACACTTTTGCTTGGTGGTATTCCTGCAAAAGCAAGATTCTAGTCAGTCTTCACTGGAGAGGTTAACTTATTTTTTCTTTCTACTGTTGAGTAGTGAAATGTCACTGATCTTGTAAATGAAGAAGTAGGATTTCTGAATAAGCAGAACAGGGCAGGGTGAGATGTAATGCATAGCGTCAAATACACTGATGGCTGTATGTTCTGCTTAACAATGTGTTTACATTCTGTAATGATGTTTTCCCTCCTGCTAACACTCACTGACCTTACATGTTTTCCACTGCAGCTCATCTGGGCTTTATCTTTTAATGCTAGTTTTTATTATGCAAGTGGGCATATGCTGTTATTCATCATGTTATCCAGTATTGTGGATTGTGGAGATTCCATTAATGTTGTTTTAGCACAATATACCATGCACAATGTTTTTAATCTACAGTATAAATGAAAAAAGCCCCTCAATCATGCAAAATCTTGTTTCCAGACTGGTGGATATCATTTTGAAACTCCTCATGCGGGTCATGTGGTTTGCTGGAGGCTTTCATTGGATGACAGTGAAAGGGCAAAGGGCATTGCCTGCAGAAGCACCCATCCTCACCCTGGCACCCCACTCTTCTTACTTTGATGCCATCCCAGTCACAATGACAATGTCTTCAATTGTCATGAAGGCCGAGAGCAAGGACATACCTCTCTGGGGCAGTAAGTAAATAGCTTACGTAAAGTTGAATTCTGTTGTAATAACTTTAAAACCTGTGATCTAAGGACTTGTACAGAGAAAAAAAAAAAGTTATTTCATTCTTGATAACAGCTTTACAAAATCTATAACATTCAAGGTTTTTGGTTTACAAAGTTCTTAAACAGCCAAACAACCTCAACATCAGTGTCATTTAACCAATTTAACCAAACTACCTTTAGTAAAATAAGCTGGTGGTTATCCTACAGGCGGTGGAACATATTCGAAGCATTTCCTCCTTTCTCTGCAACTTTTTATGTCATGTTTTACAGGCTGGTGAGCTCTCCTCCACAATGACACCTTGGTCTTTTTCTTCTTCTATAAAAAAAAAGAGAGAGGGGGGGGGGGGGCAACAAGAATGACTTAATCTATTTGTTTTGAGGGAATAACTCTTCCTTTGCTGTATTGTCCCACACAACTCACACGGTACAAAAACAAAGCAACACAGGCAGCAACTTGTGGTGTAACTTTGTTTTGTTTCGTTGATCTGCTGTTATGGTTCAGACATAATCTTTTATGGAAAGTGGTGATGTTGAGGGATCTTTATGATGAATGAATTGTAGCGTTTAATACCGCGATTAATTGTAGAATTAAATAATTGTGACATCCCCACTCACAGAATCTGGATACTGTATCTGACTTGGCACCTTCCAGCTGCATTTTAAGAAGCCAGACTTCTGTTATTTCAACCTCTTCCTTGCTGTTCTTCATCTTATGCAAACCCTCACAGAACGAACATTTAGATAGTAGGGGTGTCACGATTTTGATTTTTTTATCGTAGTTGATCGAAATTACGTTATGGTCTCGAGCATCGAAATCAAAGAGAGGATCGACGATCCTTTTATTCCCCCCTTTTTTTTTTGGTTAGATTAGATAGCACATGGACTTGGTGTGTGTACAGCCTAAAGCCCCATGCAGAGGTCAGTTAGGCCATGCTCAGTCACAGACAGAACACACGCCACTCTGACAGCATATCCTATTAACCAGCCTCCACGTGCACTTGCCTGCCTAGTTGTCAGTGTAGGCATTGGCTCATATGTCACTGCCAGCAGGACATGCAGTAGAGGTCTATGGGTGTTATTTTGGTCTTCCTTTCTCCTCCTCCTGCTATGGCTACTAAGTCAGCAATTTGCCACATTGTTACCTCCTGGCTAAATGAAGCTCAGCCAAGTTAAAACAGCAGTAGCTGCTTGCATTGAAAGATGGAAACCACACAGTATTTGACTATATTTTATCATAGACGCATTTTCAGTGAACAACATGCAAAAAATGTAATATCCTATGGTATTAATAGCTATATTTCACATTTAATGATTTAATTAAGATTTAATTTATTAACATGTGCTACCTTTGCAGCAAGCTGTCCTTAAAGTGTTAACGGCTATGATCTGTCAAAGTTGAGTTTGACAGGTCCTTTTGGCCTTGTTCAAGTAGCCAAGCACCAGTGCATGCCAAGCAAGTGGAATCCAGAATAAGCATTAAGACATGATCAGCTACAGTCACGTGTGCAGTGTCTCTCAGTAGAGCTCTAATCCCTTCTTGTCAGTAGACGGCTCACTGTTGGCTCACTGTTCTTCCTCTCATGGCTTCACCTTCTTTCTTAAAATTACAACACCCTCACTCAAGCATTGTTGGTTGCTTGTCTGGATTCTCTCTTTCCAGAGCTTTCAGGAACATTTATTTTGCATTCTTTCTGTGCTCAGGTCTAGAAAATGGTGCCTAAGAAAATGCTTGCATTCATGAACACCTGCAAATCATGAACAGTCTGTCTAGTCACAGTTCTTTTTTCATCACTTTGTAATTTCTTCCTTTTGTGAGATTAATATTTTTAGTAGGTGTCGCCCTTTGCTTTGCAGACTGTATGTTTTGCATCCATTTCAGTAAGTCCCCCCCCCCCCCCTCCATCACAATCACTTGGTTTTCATTGAGTCAAGTTTGGTTTGTTTGTTGTAAGAGCTTGTTTCTGTCTAATATAAAGAAAGAGGAAGTGAAATTGTGCAGGAACCAAGCAGAGTGTCAACAGGGTATGTCAGGGTTTTGCAATGTTGATTTAGTTTGTGGGTTGATTAAGACCAATATACTCCAGACATCGTAATGAAAATATTTAAAGAGACACTTATTGCGGTCAATGTGTGCTGGTTTATTGAGTAACATCATTTAAGTCTCCTTTCACATTAAATGGCATTCCCAATAGAACTGCATAGCAGTCCATATTACTCTGCCACAGGAAGGGGGAGAGTTTCTGGGTATTCAACCAAAGTAGACAGCCTTCGATGTTGTTCTCTAAAATTTAGTACACTTCCCATACCTTCAGTGATTGTGATACTTGTAGGGTGAATGTTGATCTGTTGCTCAAAACACATATTCAAAGAATTGTATGTTTTTTATTTCTGATGTTTTTGGAAAATGTGAATGCTCAATAAGTTGGAGAGTGGTTATCTTCCAGTAAGAAGATGTTTGATCTATTGCCCCTCTGTTTTAAGGTGTCATTTGGTAAGACACTAAGCTTCACATTTCCTCTGATGTGCTAATTCATGTCTGATTGTAGAGGGAAAAAAATGCTGCATCTCAAATTAATTTACAGTGAATAGCATTTGTTTGTAATGACTGAGAATGAGCATCATTGTAAAGTACTTTGTAAAGTCTTAGTGTTGACTGTTGATATTGTAACTGGAACTCTGTAATTAGAAAGGGAAGCCAGACCTTTCATGCATTTGTGATCAGCACATGAGCATCATCTGACTCATGTGACCACCTTTGAGGGGAACATGTGGTACGAACACACAGCTGTGTGTTAATATAGAAGACACAGTCACAATGACACGTCCACGTTTAAGTTTAGGTTGTTCTGTCTATAATGGGATATTTTTATAATGACTTATTTCTGTTCTGTCTCTAATGGCAAGTTAGCACGAGCACTGCTGTGTCCATCTCCTCCAGTATTCTTTTGAAATAAATCAGTACTTGTTAATGGATACTATTTATCCTTAATGTACCAGGATGATGAGATTTTTGATTTAATAACACTGTACAGTTGTATCAATGTCAGTGTCATTGAAATATTGTTTCAAAACATTCATTTTCTTTCACTCTTGACAATTGCGTCTGATTTCTGAAGAGATTTGGAGTTAAGTAATTTCTGTAAGGACACCATTAATGAAGGGGCTGATGTAAAGAGGACATTTTCTCTTATTGTGATCTGCATCATAAAGTGTTTGTGCTTCTGTGTTTGTTTACGATCATTATTTTATAGCAGCATAATTGTTCTCCAAGGCAATTGTTTCTGTTTTATATTTATTTTGTCCATTCTCTCTTTGCTATTTGCTTGTAGCTTTGATAAAGTACATCAGGCCAGTGTTTGTATCCCGATCAGACCAGGACTCGAGGAAGAAGACTGTAGAGGAAATCAAACGCAGAGCACATTCTGGAGGAGAATGGCCTCAGGTAAGTGGATTTCCCAAAATAAATTAATCATGTTAGAGCAATGTAATGGATGCAAAAGTGCAATTGATTTTTGATATGAACTGATATAAAAAATTTTGCATCACCCATTTGTCTTACTGGTTACATAATTTTGCATTCTAATTCCTGATGGAGCAACTTTTTTTCCACATGATAAATTGGACATCCACCTCATTATGCATTCCAGGTCAAAATAAAATCAAATGCTACCAATAAAAAGCAGCATTTTGATCTATCATTCCTCCTCTTACCTGCAGATCATGATTTTTCCAGAGGGAACGTGCACTAATAGATCCTGCCTAATCACCTTTAAGCCAGGTATCTTCATTTTGTGCCACTGTTAACCCATTGCACCTGCTTGCTTATGAGTATTTTGTCATTTTTTTGACAGATTTCCAAGTTCTTAGGGTTGAATTTTGAAGTTAAAGTTTGATCTCAAAAATACATATAGATTTCTGATATATAAATGACACCAAAGTATGAGATGGGTTGAGCTGTGTGCTTGTTTTCCGCCATACCTAATGAAATATGCTGTTATTTTTACTCCTGTAGGGGCCTTCATCCCAGCTGTCCCAGTGCAGCCTGTTGTGATTCGTTATCCTAATAAACTGGTAAGACTGTTAAGCGAGAATGTGTTAATTACGGTTGGGCATTCGATTATATTTCCGTCATCGATCGTCGGGAGAATTAACGATTGAGTATCAATTAATCATTCATATTTTCATATTAAAATTTAGTATTTATAGGCTATATTAAAATGCAGTGAAAGTAGAAAAAACAATGTGTTTCCTCATTTAGATCTTTATTACAAGATGAACGACTCTTGTGGCAGTTAAATGGGATTCATTCAATGGTTACACTGGAAAATATCCGCTCAAATACAACGTCAGCACCAGTCTATAGATGCATTCGTTTTATCCTTTAAAAAGTAATGTCATCGACAATATTCTTATTGAATAATCAATTGTCGATTAATATTTCCCATCCCTATTGTTAATAACGCATTTATGCAAATTCCTTTTACCGGCGGTAATTTTTTTAACGTGCAATTAACATGCACCGTCGGCGTAATTTCAGGAAGTGACGTAGAAAGCAGGTTGTGTTTCTGCAGCAGAAATGGACACAGAATGGATCTTTTACACAGACAGTTTTGATTTGAAGTTCTGCAAGATAATTTTCTGGACAACTGAGGTCGTCAACTTTGTATTTATTTTATCAACTAATAACTACAAATAACTCCAGGAGAAAGGGGCTCAAACTGGCCACGGGTCGAGGAATGGAAAATGAAGCTTCAACTTACAGAGACACGCAGCTTGCCTTGAAGCTGTGCTGCATTCAAAGCAGCTCGGAAATCACTTTAACAAACCCTTGCATCACACAAGGGCAACTCGTGTATTAAGACTTAAACAAATCAGGATTAATTACCTGTTTAGAGTCTTTAAGTTTCATCAGTATATATTGTAAGTATTACATAATAATAAATATCCAGTTAAAAAACATCAAATAAAATGAAAATAAAAAAAGATATAAAAAATTCTGCAATTGAAATGTGATTAATCGAGGTTAAACTGAGGACACTCTTGCGAATAATCGCAATTAAAAATTTTAATTAACTGACAGCCCTAGTGTTAATGCAAAGTAATAGCACAGCACCCATTAATGTTATGACAGCCATTAATGAATATTCAGCTCCATGTTTTTCCTCAAATTTTTTTTGTCTTTGAGCAATTATCATCTTTAAAAGAAAAAATGCCTTCCAAAAAGTTTTTGCGTACACACACAGTATGATTTATTCTTTAATAAATTGCAGATTTGTGAAACGTATACCAGTGGCCACAGTCACTGGTATTTACAGCCACTCAAAATTAGCTTTATATTTCAAAGGTCTTCAGAACTTATTGAACTGTTTACGTAGAGCAAATGGCTGCAGTGGAAGTTAACGATTTGTTTGAAAATGCTTTTTGCAAATGTTTTATTTCCTGTATAGATGGTTAAGAGTAAATTTGTTTTTCATGTGTCTTTTTACAGGACTCAATTACATGGACGTGGCAGGGACCAGGAGCGTAAGTACTTACATTCATTTATTTAATATTTGTAATGTGTATATGCTGTATTGTCAAAATACAGTTACAATCATATTTACATGTAAAAGTAAAATGTCTGTCTGCACACAATGTGGTCCTGATTTTGCCCCTTTTACTGGAGCTTAGTTTTATACTCTTTATGCCTGTATTTTTTTGTTGCTGATGATATTCTACTTGTTTCCAGATTTGAAATCTTGTGGCTGACACTCTGCCAATTACACAATGAATTTGTCATAGAAGTAAGTATGAAAATATCTCCATGTGACTGTAGATAATGTCCAATGTAACCACAAGTAGAAGTTTTTCAAATGTGTGTGAGTCTTTCTTTTCTTTTCATTTTTTTTTTTAATTCATTGAGGGTGTTTTACCTTTAATGTTTGATCTTGGTCTCCCCCCCTTAATATGGATTATGAATTAATTGTTGCACTTACTTACTTTTGAATTTCTTTGATGTCCAAGATTTGGCTCATAGTTGATATTTCATTTGTTTACAGTTCCTTCCCATTTACACACCATCAGAAGAAGAGAAAAAGAATCCTGCACTATTTGCTATCAACGTGAGACGAGTTATGGCGAAGTAAGTTAAAATACTGAATGCAAGATGTTTGATACATCATCATCATCAACTTATAATTGAGTTATAAATGCAAATGAAAAGCAATACTCATAATAGGTGAGGTTGCTATGATCAGTTGGCCAATGATAATCAGCCAGTAATTAAAAAAAAAAAAAAATTTTAGGTGGTAAAATTTGGGGGTTCAGAAAAGATTATTAGATCACACACTTTTGATCAAAATGGGTCAAAAAATCAACAGTGAAATAAATAATGCTGATCATGGAGTCATAATTATCAATCATGTTGTTGAAAACAATCCTGCATCGATTCATTGCCTTGCAAACCTCAACCATGAAGTTGCTCGAGTGCAGTCACTTCTTTGCATTGCAGCAGGTTCAGTAAAAGTGTGTTAACAAGTGTTAATTGGTTTACAAAGATATGGAAATCAAAAGTGGACCCCAAATGTATTTCTTGTGTTGTAGTTGCTCAGATTCAATATAGTAACTTTTCACTCATAGACTTAAGGTCTACACAGTGACTGAAAGATTTGCTTGTTGTCTGCTTCATGGCAGCCACATCAGCTTCCACTTTTGCCCTGCAAGCCTTTAGCAAAGTTAGTATTGATTTGCACACACTGATGTCGCGTCATTGTCTCCTCTGTGTTGTGCTCAGAGCCCTGGGGGTACCCATCACAGACTATTCATTTGAAGACTGCCAGCTGGCCATGGCAGAGGGCCAGTTGAGACTGCCAGTCGACACCTGTCTGCTGGAGTTTGCCAAGCTCGTCAGGAGACTGGGGTGAGTCACTTAAACTTTCCAATGTAATGCACCCATCAAAGAGAAGTAAGTAAGGAGCAGAAGACTGAGAGCGCACCGGAAACTCTGTTTGTGGCAGCAGCATCCTGGGACCTGGTTGTGTATTCCAGGATATATATATGGTCATGTGAACCTATCAGAAGGGAGGGGTCTCAGTTTGTTGGTTCAATTTCCTCCTTATCATGGGATCACAGAGTAGTTTGAGCTCCACACATGATACATCTTTTCTAGTGGAACTCCTCTTTGACATTTGGTAAGAAGGAACTACTTGTATGGAGTTTATCAACCCCCTCAAAACAACTGATAATTAGCTTTAATTTCTTGCAATTTATTCCATCTTGTTTGATGTTTTTTTCTGTTTTTATTTAATTTCTTTTTTCTTTTAAAAGACTGTTTTTAAGGTACTTTTCAATGCTTCTTCTACACCCCACTGTAATGCTTTTAATGTTTTATGTAAAGCATCTTGAATGTCTCGTACATTAAATGTGCTATACAAATAAACTTGCTTTGCCTTAGTCTACCAGGAGTTTGGCAAAGACGAGCTCTACTTGCACTGGCTGTAGAGATGATGTGAAATCACAAGGGGGAAGGGGGGGGCAAAAACAGATCTGCTACAGTCTTAAGTTATCTAAAGTTGTCCTAGCAAGCCTTACTGCCTTGTACAGCAACCAAATTCTTCTATCTCTCTCTTTTTTTTTTCCTTTAATAAGAGTTACAGGAAAAGAGTTTTTATGACATTATTCATATTATGTTGTGAACCAAAATAACGTTTCCTCCTGTTCCTGTTGCAGGTTGAAACCCCAGAACACTGAGAAGGTTTTGCAGGACTATGGGAACAGGGCCAGGAAGCTGGAAGGACAAAAGCTGGGCTTGGTGGACTTTGCTCACTTCCTCGATGTGCAAGTTTCAGATATGCTGCGAGATATGTTTGCTCTTTTCAATGAGGTAAAAACTGCACAGACTTTTCACTCACAGCCTACTGCAGCTCAACAGCATTACAGAAAATGTAGAATCCGAGTGTATTCTCGTACTGCAATACATACTTAGAGATGTTGTAGTACGCAGAATTTCCCATGGGTTAGTAAATTGTCGTTGTATTAGAGTCACACATTCAGCCATTAGTTGTAATGGTGGAGTGTGTGTTAAGTGCAGGGATATATTGGGAGTGCAGTACCCCAACTATCAATAAAAAAATTCTTAGTACTTTTGTGAAATGATGCTGTCTTACTCACAAGTTTTGTTTTCTTCCTTTTTTTTCTGTCCTTTTTAACAGCTTGGAGATAACAGCATGGATATAAGAGAATATGTGATAGCCTTATCTGTAGTATGCAAACCTGCCAAAACTCTGGAAACAATGAAATTAGCCTTCAAGGTATGTTTTGTCTCAAGTTTTATGCTTATCTATGAAGCAGAACAGGATTTTGTCATTGCTTTGATTCAGCATGACATTTACTATATTAAAATGCCTCATATTGTAGCTTGTCATAGTTTATGCAAGTAAAAAAATACAATAATTCTTTCCATCAGTGCATACTCTTTGGACTCGCTGCATTTCCATTACATACATACATTACTTGCATACAAAAACTTCCGATTTTCAGATTTCAGATCAACCTTTCATTACATTAAATGAAATGTGCCTTTGGGGGCTATTTGTGCAGCTGATGGGGTCATAGTCTCATGTAAACATTGTTATAGATCCGTTTGAGTTATTACTTGTTGTGTTTTATATATTATTTAAGTTGAGCAACCTGTGCCCTCATGTTTCTGTTCTTCAGATGTTTGAGGCAGAGGAGGATGGTGCCATCACAGAGAGGGAACTGGAAGTAATACTAAAGACAGCTTTAGGAGTGAGTCATCTCAACGTGTCACGTCTGTTTACCACCATTGACGCTGACGACACAGGGAAGATTACTTTTGGTAAGTGACTTGATAAAACAAAAGTTGAAATATTTTTCACTTCCTAAAACTATGCCCGATTATCTCAATGGCCAAGTTGCTTTATTTGCCAGTTCTTAGGTGACTAATGTTGCCTTTGTCTCTGGCACCCTCTTGTGGTCTTTCCAGACAAGTTCAGAGGCTTTGTGGAGGAGAACCCAGACTTTGCTGAGGATTACCTATACACAGAAAACACAGGCCTTCAGAGTGGACCCTGCCATGGCCACCAAACACAGCCCAACCCTTCTCCCCTGAACCCGCAAGGCACTGCCACGAGCAAAACGGCCAACGGTATCTGTCCCGACTTCAGCCCCAGAGGCCAAGATGGCACAAAAGATGCACTTCTCAAGAAACACAACTAAAAAGAGGTTTAAAACCCTTGAGGGTGCAAACACACTCCTCTCCTGGTGAGAGGAAGTTGTGTAAGGTTAGTTAACTGTTAGTAACTTGTCTGAACAGTAAGGGACTGCATTTCATCGAACACAACTATAAAAATGAAGACGTTTACCCTTTTTTATTAGTACTGTGTCCATGAAATTTATGAGATTACTTTCAGCCTGTAACAGTTTATTTTATTACAAAGTCTTTTTTTTTTCATTTATTTTTCCATATGGTGAATTGTCAAAATGCCAAATGGCCTTTTTTTTCCCCTTTTTTTTTTTCTTTTTTCCCCCTTTGGATACAATGCTTGAATACTTGAAGGGCAAGCACTTATTAGGATTCCTGGGGCAAATATTTTATTCTTTCTTTTTTCTTTCTTTTTCTTTCTTTTCCTTGCAACATAGAACTGTGCATGTTTTTTAATACAAGGGAAACAAGGCAAAAACAAGCCTTGGATTGTGACGTGAGCAAAATCTTAGTGAATTCAGTGTTGAGTCTTTTATTTGTAACTTTTCTCCATTTCCTCTCTTAAATGGTAGCTGCCTTTTTGAATTGGAGGTGAAGAATGACTGGGCTCATGTTATTTTGAGCGGTGTGTAAAACTATTTATCTAAAGAAGGAAGGCCTGAAGAGACCTGTGAAGATTGTTGGACGGCTTGAAGCGTATAGCTTCAGTAGCCACATTTGAGGTTAACTCAGGTCTCTGCACGTCGATGGTATTGACTGCTATGAGCCTGTCTTGTGTGTATGTGTGTGTGTGCGTGTATATGTATGTATGTGTGTGTGTGTGCGCGCGTGTACAATATTTGATTTAGCTCAGGGTTCAGTGACAAAAATTTAAAAGATTAACTCCTATGATGTCATCATCTTTTGACGCTCAGTGGGTTATGTGCATGTGAACTCTTCATGTGACATCATTACTCTCCTGTCTGGTCATTACTCATGTTCTTACACTTTACAACTTTTTTTTTTCTCTCTTTCTTTTTCAAATGATCAAAATAACACAACGTGGACCAAAAATACATTGGGTGATTTCATTTGTCACCGGTTATGTTTGTACTGTCTTTGTGTGTAATGACTTAAAGGGAACAACCTGCATCATGTGTACAGCGACAGTCAGTTCAGGGACTTTGTAAAGACAAGGTCATAGCCTACAAATTCCCTTTAAACATTACACAGTTAAAACTTTTTGCACCACTCCTTTCCTGTTCATGCTAGATATTATTCCTCAATTTTGTAAAAAAAAACAAAACCTCCATGCAATGTTTACGATCTGCAAAAAAGAAAATGGTTGCAGTTTTAAACTCTTGAGATGTTTCAAGACGAAGCACCGTTGCATTTAGCATCTGACAGTATTTAAACCTCATGTTAAAGTTTAAACATGATTTATTTTAGGTGCTCGGCACATGTACGTGTAGCCTGTGGCCATAAAATGTATTTCCAATTGGAGATGAAGTGGGCCTGTGCTTTTTAAATTGAAACTTAAAATGAAGGACAACTTTTTTTTTTTTCAAATCAGACTAACAGTGGCGATGATCATTAATCTTTGGTGGTCTTTAGATTATGGTTTTCAGGATACAGTTTAATTGTAAAGGTTTATCTAACATTTTGTGATTTATCCAAATTTCTAATGATATATCTTTTTTCTCTTCTATATTTGATAGAGGAAACATTGAAAATGTAATCAGCTTAACACTTTCATGTGTTGGTGAACTTCTCTGCTTTCTTCTCTCATCAGATTAACACACTCATGCTCCTTTTCCTTTTTTCTCTTGAAACACAGTAAGAATGTGTTGCCGCCTCTGAAACTAAACAGTGCTTTACCTTGTATTATTTCATAAAGTAAATAATCATTAAAGGGAATACCTCTCTTGACTAGATAAAGTAACATATATTACAATCAGATTCTTTCCACCTTTTTTATTATGATTATTCATCACATTCCCATCTTGTTCATGACCATACATTCTTTGTATGTATACTCATTCTGGCTTTCAGTAAAGCAATATGTCATTTTTTAAGCCTTCTCAAGATGAATGCTTTTGAAGAGTTCTAATATGTATTTTGAATATTCCAAATGCAGGACATTTTGGGAATTTTTGATATACGTATATGAATGATTTTTATTTTCACTGCCATGACAAAGATCTGTGATCTTCTTTGCTCTGCAGATTGTATTGATAGTGACAAATGAGCCACATTTTTTTCCCCTTTTGTATAATCCTGCAGTTGTTTTTGTGCTGTATTCCTCCTACACAGTGTAAAGTTTTATTGTTATATTGTTATCGCTGAGTTGACTGCTTAGAAACAAAATGCAGATTTCATATGGAAACCAATAGCCTTGATAGCCTCTATACAATTTTTATTCTTAAAAAAAGAGAATGTACAGACAATCTTGTCACAATCAGAAGCTCCTCACAGCTCTGATCTCCGGTGGATATTTTCCTAAGAAATTGTGGTTTTCAGATATTTGCTTTTTATCTTCTTCAAACTTTTTTTTTGTTTTGTTTCTTTTAAGTTTGAGTGCAGGTTGAACTATGTAAAGTGTGTGTAAATGTGTCAGGCCCTGAAGTGATGTGCCACTACATGACGGGCTGCATCATACAAAACACTCCAGACTGCACACACAAACAGACTATCTTTTCACATGTTACATGACAATCTTTTAGAATTGTCAAAGGATTTTTCCCCCTTTTTTAAAATCAGTATTTGTGCTTGCACTTTAGACTTTTTTTTTTTTTTATCTTTAAAGACATGTCACATTGGTCTGAAGCATGTTAATTTTGTAGGTTACGGTACTGTAACAATCACTTTATTACTAAAAATAGGTTTATGCTTTTCAAGACTAAAAAGAGCACAGAGGAAATTAGGGATCAGAAAATAAGCTGTTCTTTGCCCCACATTTTCTTTGGATAGGTTAAAACTTGTAAAACCCTTGTTAAACCTCTGCTTTGTCTCAGGATTGTGGAAATTTAGTAGCTTGAAAATGAATTTGTGAACTTGTAGGACTTGGCATCAGTGTAAAGATTTGAATGACTTGACATGTTTGCACCGTGAATAGAAGTATTAAAATGTACTCTTTAAGTGATGTGATTTTACAACACATGGTTAATAATACAGTTGACTGTATGGATGAGGGAAAGCATATTGTTTTTTGTACATACATGGTAAATCGGATCAAGAATAATAAATAAAAGCAGAATTCTTCAAGAAGTGACCCCATATTAAACATATTGAGCTACAGTACCCCATAAAGTTTCAGTATGCTTCATAAGTTAAATATATACTTTTATACATTTTCAGGATTTACATTTCAGAAGAATTATTTGTTGGGGCCAGTTAAACATATTTTACATTTCTTGTCAGTTTTATTTCCCTCACCGTCCTTTCAAATTCTTCCTAAGAGGTGAATCTGATTTTATTTTTTTAAAACTTATCCATCCGAGGAAATGTGTAAAACTGCAAGCGAAATTTGTATTTATGCTATTGCTGCCTGCCTGTTACAGTTTGTTCAGCGGTGAGCCTAAGACGAAAGACTTGTGTACTCCAGACAGAGCGATATTGTCTTTCTGATGGCTTACTGTTTGTGAACCAAAAAGCTGAACTGTATGATTTTTTTTTCTGTAGCTTTATTCTCTGTCTTTTTTCTATATCAAACAGGTTTTATTTTATTAATGCATTTTGATGAAGAAGAGTCATTACTGCAAGCTACGCTGAATTTGTTCAGGACTGCTACAATGTAACTTGTTCATGTGACTCTTGGATGGAATTAAAGAAGAAATGTTAACACACATGTGTGTCAATGTCGCAATGGTAGTTGAAAAATATGTGCATTTGATTGGAAGATGATGTGATGAACTAATATATGAAATTCCCCTAAAATAATACAACAAAATGCTGACCATCACAAACATTTAAGTTTTTCTTTTAAATTCCACACTTATATCCATTCAAATTTACAAACTTTTTTTTTTAACCTTCCAAGGGAGGTGTCCCTCATATATAAAAACATTGAAACTGCAATATCTTTTTTAAAAAAATTATTAGAATCTCTTTTATTGGATTAATGTCTCCCTCTTGAGGCAACATGCTGAATTGCAATAAGTTTCAGCTCACAGCCTCAGTCTACTGAGATAATGTGATGTAAAGTTTTACAGATATGATTGATCTGTACTAGATGATTTGAGTTTACAGTCATCATTGCCGAGATATTCAAACACAGGATGTGTAGTTGTAATATTGCATGCTTACACCTCTCAAGTGTCCAGTCCAATGTCCTTTCCCTTGAAGGACAGACTTTTGTTAGCCCTGCTGATTTGATTTAGCATTCAGGAGAACAACTCAAGTCTACTACTTTAGTCCAGGATAAAATATTTTTACAGCAAACGCACACATTCACAGTTCACTGATGGAGAATCGTAGAATACTGACAATCCCTTGCTTTGCCCACTGACGTAAATGTTACTGAATTTTGATTAACCATTTCTTGACTAGAATTATTTTTTTTATGCCTCCTGTCTGAAATGACCAAAATAAGTATATCTTCACAACTACAAGGGTTATATGCATAATCTTGGCCTGAAAAATACCCGAGACGTGAGATTACTAGAGACGTGTCAGACTCAAGATAAGTGTTACCGTGTCTGAGAAAATTCACCCGGAAGGCACTAGAAAATTTTAATGGTTATCTAATCCTAAATGAAAACCACAGGAAAAACCAGTAAAAACCATAGGATAGTGGCCCAATTCAACTAGGAATTAGTGAAGTAATGTCTGATGAGTGAACCTGAGCACTTTTACAGATATTGAATAGAGGTGTTACCCAGGTAAATACCTCAGTAAACCATCAGCCGATGTCGATTATCAACATTATCAACATCAGTCAGGAGAATTGAGGGATGGCCCCCAAATTCACCTTAGAAACACTAAAGATCCAGAGAGAAGTGAACCCCAATTGTATATGATAGGAAGAGTAAATACTTTGCTATAAACCATCTTTATGTCATCTACCAGAACCTTCATGAATAATTTCAAACAAAGGTGGTCATAGGAGAACATATTAGCAAAGTTTTTTTTTTTTTTTTTTAGGTAGAATAAAACTTTTGACCACAAAACAGCAAACGTGAAACATGCTTTATGCCTTAGTAATTTTTTTTTAGCTGAGGGTCTCTTCATCATTTTGGTTTGCAACATGTTTGGATTGGTGCTTCCTATAGTGTGTGCCAAGATCTTATGTACTGCACATGTCACGTATTCTGCTCCATGTACAAGGGGCTCTAGTTAGGGATGGGCCATACCTTAATTTTTCATGTCAATACGATACCATTAGGTTATGGTACTTGTTCATCGATACCGATAAGGTTTAAATATTAGATAAAGATTTTTAAAATGACAAAATAATTAAATTACAAATTAATATAAGATTATGATAAATAAATCCTAATGCATTATACCAGTAAAATATCAAAACATAGCATCATCACCAACAGTGGCAGCATCATCATGACATCTGATAGGCTGCCATGATCATGTGACAGAAAGAACACACTGTGGCTCGGCTTACAGTTTTATTGTTTAAAACTCTCAGAATTGAAAATATATGGCATGTTTTTTATCAGCAGAGCGGTATCTCGATATTCAAAAAAGTATTGATTCCGATACTTTTGACTCCAAAGTATCGATACGCCCATCCCTAATTCTAGTCAAGAAGAGGTTAAACACAGCGATCACAGAGACTTCCATGTCCCCTCAGAATAAATTATCATAACTTTTCTGCTAACATTAGTGAGGCCACTCATTCAGTTTACCAAATGGCGGCAGAAGCTTCATGACATTCTCATCCTCTGTTACTTTTTATTAACTATTAGTTAGGACTTGTTGGCACATCACGTTTAACTAGTGAGGAAAAAAATGTACCTGCTAGACATCACTGTGATAGCATACTGTAAATAGTGTATATTGATATTTTCTTTTTTTTATATCATATTTGTATATATTGCTATGTACATAAGATTTTGTTTTATTTATTCATTGTATTACTTTCACACTCATTTTATTCCTTTACTTTATTATTAGTCTTCCTTATTCTACTCCCACTAGAGTGACAACATCTGCTGGCAAAAAATTCCTTGTATGTGTTCATACTCGGGGAATAAAGCTGATTCTGATTTTAGTAGAAAAACAATTTCTGGAATTGTCACTTGTTTTACTGGACCTTAGTTGCTAACATGCTTGGTAGAGAAAAAATGTTTCTGACCTATTTTAATACAGACAATTCCACAGAATGATTAAAGTGATCACTTCACTGATCACTAATTTAATATCTAATCTCACTATAAGCAACATAATTTATTGCTGAATGAGACTTCCACTTTGTTGGTAGTCTGTCTGAAGTGCTAACTATCTGAGATCAATGTTTTTGGTCATTAAGAATTTGTCTTCATGTTGTTATCTCTTCCTTCAGAATGCAGACAGTGCTGAAAGCTGCAAGGTTTTGGTTTTACACAGCCTCTGAAAGCAGCAAGATGGGGCATGGACTAAAAAAAATAAATTGTCAGGTCTCAGAGTTTATTTCTCACATTTATTTTGGGACATTTTGATATTAGAGAGAACACTTTATTGCCTAGCTCTGCTTTTGTTTTACCTTTTACACCCCCCTTCTGTCCACCTTCACCCCTTTTCTTTTCCTCCTCCTTACCCATCCTCAACTCCTGCTGTTTCGCTTCCCTCTCTTCGCCTTTCCTCTGTCTGGGTCTCAGCTGTTGCATCTATGAAAACAAGACACTCGATTATGTGCGACTTGTCGTTTGTCGAAGCTCCATCCGAAACCTCATAATTCCAGCAGGGCTTACATCGACCCAACAATTTCTGATATGAGGCCCTGGGCTTGATTGATGGTTGTTCTTTAAAGGTGTACACATTGTGGAGGCAGCAGATTTGGGGATTAGTGGCCAATTGATCACTATGATTGGCTTGCATACAAGAAGCTGTCATTCTGGACATGAGGGTCATCATAAATCTGTCCGTGGGGAGCGAGCTGATTGTGTTATTTGGTGCACTGATTCTGTTTTACTTGAGTTTGAAATGGAAAAGAACTGGGTGTCAGGTATGATTATGTTTAGGCTATTGGACATTACGGGAAATAAGATTTCTGGTTTGTCATGGTGTGTGGTTGGGTCCACAGGGTTATGTACGGTGGAGCAAGTGCAGAGGAAAAGAAAACTGGTAGCTGGTTTCATGGAGGGTGGCACAGATATACTGCGATGTTGACAACTACATGCTTTATGTACAAGGATTAAAGTCCATAAGAACTTATTTTCTCATCTTGAGTCATGGTATGAGCACTTGTGCCTTCCATGAACGCAAACCTATCTGCAATCGGTTTTAGTTAATCAACAAGTAAACTGGATCTCCATACATGTGTAGTTATGTAGCTATCATGGGTAAAATGTCTCTATAGGCTCGAGATACATTACCATCTCACAAATTACATAATTAATAAAGATCGCCCTTATGACAGATTACTACTAAGTTTTGGCTGTGAGATTACATGTTTCGTGATGCAACTGAGCTGTGTCTAACTATTCCTCATAAAAACTGAAAGGTTTTTCAGATTATAAAATTACTTTTTACTTTTTTCAACCATTTACAGTTGAAGGCAAATCATTGCTGTTTTGCTTGGGTTAAGGCAGTGGTTCTCAAACTGGCGGGCGCAGCAACATGACAGGGGAGGCCCTTGGAATTGGGAAAATGTAGCAGAGGAACTAATGTTTGATGACTCAGGCTCTTAGAAACATTCTGGTCCACACTCCAGACCACCTGGTAGCAGTAACTCACCAATAATGTCGAAAATACAACAATAACACCCCTTGAAGTCAGGCTCACTAGCTACGACTTCACCCATCAAAGATGGCTGTTAATTCCCAGATCCGACTTTCGGCCTCAAAGTCAAATCTAACATATCATTATTGTATGAACGCAACAAAGATCACATATGAATATATATACATAGCGGCGGGGGGGCCCGGGAATATTTATTCCTCAAAAAAATACCTTTTTTTTTTTAAATATTTCAAATCAAATCAAATCAAATTTTATGTATAAAGCACCTTTCAAGTGCTTTACATATTAAAAATAATTTATGCATAAAAGAGAATTAAAACAGCCTTCACCCAACAAACATAACAATATAAAAACACAAAGATCGTTATAATTTCTTTCATACTCAATCTCACACACACAATCACACACACACACTAAGATAAAAAAAAAAGTCAACTCCCCCCACCCGCCCCCACCCCAGTCTCCACAAACATAAACTCCCTAGTGACTGTCTCTCTTAACTCGAAAAAGGTA
>JBBBVU010000006.1:19887850-19913974 GCA_037177055.1 Atherinosoma microstoma | reverse complement strand
CCCCCTTTTTAAAAGAAAAAAAGGGAAGCCCAAAGAAAGAGTTGGGGATGGGGTTTAGAAGGGGGTTTTTTCGGTTTAGGGTTGTTTGGACCCCCCCCCCCCCCCCCCCCATGCTATTTGCATGTCCCTCTGTGCGTGCATCTGCCCACATGCCTGCCTGTCCACATGCCAGTCTCTTTTGTCTGCTTGTCTCTGTGCAGAGCTGCGACAGGCATTATTTATCCCTCCCAGAACATCAGGTTCTGTTGGCACTCAGATGGAAAGCAAATGAAAATTGGGCTTTTAGACTCCCGTCCTGATTGTCCAATTGGGAAAGGCTGGCTGACACTTTCTCCGACTACTTTTCAACACATCGTTAAGCGCAGTGCAAGAGAATGCCATCCAAACATACACTAATGGAGAAACAAGCTTTAAGACCAATTCTCGTTTCCGTGCACAGTCACAGGTTGAAAAAATAATGATACACTCTGCTCAGTTCAACCTTTTATGCTTTAATACACTTTACTATTATGTGTGTGCTGTCATCCATCTCTTTCTTTGCATTGTAAATTCTGCTGAGTTTTGTGGCAGGTTTGTTTGATTATTTAAAGAAAATAACTTAAATCCACTTTAAGCATTTAACTTTCAATTAAAAAAGGCATCAGAGCTAAAACCGGAGATATTACAAACACCTGCAGACCATCTGTTGCTACACTGCGCTGTCTTGTGCGAAACCATGTCCTTGTGGGTCTGAAGGTTGTCAACAGTTTGTACGTGTCTGCCCGTGTGTATCTCAGAGTGTGCATCTCCTGTGTGTGAACATGTGCCGTCTGTCAGGGACCACACTGAGTACGTTGACGTTTTAATCACACGCTTCGCTCTTTCTCAGCCTCTCAGCAGGCGGATAACAGTAATTATTCAAATACACACACACATGCTCGTATTGACAGTAATTATTCTGATCAACAAGCTGGTTTCCTCTTAGGATCAATGCATTTGAAGAAAAGGACTCAGAAGCCAGGATGGGGAGATAGCATGGCCACATGTGGTGCTAATAAGACACATCGCTCCATGGACAAATATCACATCCACATTACAAAGATATCAATAAGGCACAGTTGTGGTCAGGCTTCTTAGCAAAGGTCAACTGTTAAATTCAGCCTTAGAAGAATGGACATTGTCTCAGATTTATAGAAAGGGTAGATGTTTTGATAATTAAAGCATGGCAATGTTTAAAAGTTCAGTTTATGTTTCATTGAGACCGCAGGCAGATTGTATGACATGTGCACTCACACTGAGGAAGGGATTATGCTTTCTGGTGTGTGACATCTACATTTGATGTATTTATTGAGTGGGCTACTTCCAATAGTTTTAAAAATTTTGTTTTTTTTTCTTTTGTTAAAACTACACCATAACTATCAAATGAATAATTTGATTTTGTGTATGCTGCATGCAGGCATATCTGTTGCATGGTAGAATGGAAAAATGAAGTAGATCACAGCAAGAAGTCAGAGATTTGATCTCTCAAGCATTTTTATTCTGTGAAATATCCGGCAAACTTACTTTTCTGAAACAGTCTGACACTTATTTAAATTTATAACTATCATTTTAATGTTGTGAAGTCAAAGAATAAAGAAGAATAAATAAGTATACTTGACGTTGTACCAAAGTATTTTACTGAGCAAAAGTATTTATTAACTTTCCCCCAGTAGGCGCCTTTTGGAAACAAAGGGAAGTCCAGAAACCACTACACAGACCGATTGGATCACTTAGAAATTTTCAGAGTTTTCCTGAACTTACTAAAAGCTAAACCAATAATGATACACTTTAAAGTAGATTATCTTTGAACATCACAAGGCCCTAGTTTGAAAGCATGTCTGACTCCAAAAGAATCCCATTGAAAAGAATCCACTTCTTTGATTAAGTATTAAAGGGATATTCATGTTTTTCAATACGTGTCCATACACAAAGCCTTTGTGACATAAATTGCACCAACTGTCCCTGGGGGTCCACCGGGTTCCTCTACTGCCAACTGCAGTACTACACCAAGTGTGCCAACTATGTATGTGTCAATATCAATCTCAATTAAGAAAGCAATGCACCAGACAAATAAAATGAGCATCAGAAAAAACAATGATTCTTGTTTTAAGTGGAGCTTTGCATGGGAATCACCATTACTTGCACCTCTCTAATTCGCTTGACACCAATTTTATGCCCATTTATGGGAAGCTTTAGTACAGCTTACCCAAAAAGTAGAACAAAAAGAACTGCACGTGTCTGCATTGCAGAGGTTGGTTTGTATGCATGAAAACCAGTAAACTGATATAAATCAGTAAATCTTGCCAAATCATCATGATGCAATCCTTTTTTTTTTACCAGAGTGCTGAGAGTGATTTTAAAATAGATTTCTTTATTGATTTATGTTTCTAATGACATAATTGAGATATGGTACTGCCTCTATTAGTGGTCTTTCAGATCTTTCATTTCTTGACTGAAGTCCACTTGTGCCTGATTAGATTGGTTTGGCATGATTACAAAGGCACACACCTGTCTATATAGGATCTGATGGTTTATGGGTTGTGTCAAGCCATGAGACTGGCAAATTTGTCTGTAGACTTGTATCAAGGCAGACATTGTATTGGGAAGCATACAAGGAAATGTATGCAGCATCTAAAGTCTCCCATGGGAGCCTCAAACATTTAAGATATTAAAGACAAAGGAAGTTTAGGATGCCCTGCAGACTGTCCAACAGTCACAAAAGGGATTCACAGCTTCTCAGTGGAAATAGGAGAACCTTAAAAGAGACAGACATTGTACCCTACTCATACTAGAACACCTTTAGGGTCAGCTGTGCCAGAGCTTTCCATCCCATCCATGTATACATTATGTAGTAGAGCACATTATATAGATGTTTTGAAAATGGTGCTTTTCTGCAAGTCTCTGCTCAACATAAGACTCCATTTGAAGATATGGGTGTTTTTCCACCATTTCCAGGGATTTTCATTCACCAGAATTTATTTAGAAGTCTAAAATAATTCCTGATAATTTGTTTTTAAATTTGCATTTCCACTGCATCACAAATTTTTGGGAAAATTTATTCTAGTAAGGATGATACTACTTGTTGATATTGCAGGCGGGCCCACTTGAGCTGTCCTTCGTCTTTTTAAAAAAGTTGTTTCAGTTTCTTTAACTTTTACACATTTTTTTTATGTGTGTGCTCTATATTACATAGCTCTGCCAGCTTGCCGGCCATTCTTCCATAGGTACACTCTGTCATTTCAAGATTCTGACTCTAAGTTGTGCTGAGTGTCATCCAAGACAAATGTGCTCAAAACTGTGAGCATGGACCTCAATGTTTTTCCGACCCTCATAGCTCCATTTTCTACACAATCAAAACCCACAATTAAGTTTGTAGAAGTAAAATAAACATGTTTGTAGCTGCACATTGGCTTATATCCAGAAGTTCTGATTGCGGCAAGTAGGTTCCACCAATCAGAACAAAGGGAATCTCAAAAGTACTACCCCTCTACCAGATGTTTTTTTTTTCAGGGAAAGTTTGGGGGTGAGAGAAAGTGTTTTACCTGGATAATGTCTGTGGAAATGTACCGTCATTTTTTTAAAATCCCAGGTAAATGAAAGTTTCTTATAATGGAAAAGGGGCTATTGCTGGAGATTGATCCAGGATCATGTGTAGATGGTGCATTAAGTGATCATAGTTACAAATATTTAGGCTTATGGCAGCTGGTCACAGAGGGGCCTGATGGAACCTCATTGAAAAACCATTGATTGCCTATATGATTATTGAAATAATAACAATAATGATAATGATTTAACATGTGAAAAGTTATTTTGAAAGATTTTTTTTAAGAGAGAGAGAGAGAGAGAGAGAGAGAGATAGAGAGACTAAACAGCCAAATTTGATCAAAATAGGAGAAATGGAGAAAACTCATTAAATGTTATTGAGACCTTAATAATTTTCCTTAAACCTGCACAACAGGACATTTGTCTTGGTTGAGGATGTGCTTTTCTTGTGTGCTCCTGTGGTGATATTACACTCTTTTTATACAATGTTTATAATACTAAGAATCTGTGTCCTCCTAACAGGTGTAGGCTTTACAGTGATCCTCATTTCCCTTTATGTTGGCTTCTACTATAATGTCATTATCTCCTGGGCGCTGTTCTACCTCTTCTCATCATTCACCCGTGAACTACCCTGGGTCCACTGCAACAACACTTGGAACAGTGAAAACTGCTCAGACTGGGCTGACAACAGCTCAATCGGTGACATTTACAAATCCACTCCAGCTCAGGAGTACTTTGAGTAAGTTGGCCTGGTATACTGCTCTACCTGAACAGGTATTTTTATGAGTCAAATATTATTTTAAGGTCTTCTGTATCATGGGGGTAGGTGGTGTAAGTACATGAGTAATATCATTGGTGCATTGTGTTATTGCCATTCCTTTCCAGCTCAGCTTTAGGGATTTTTGCAGAATTGCCAAATTAGGGATGAATAAGAAAATAGAATATGTTCATAAGTCAACATTGCCTTTTTTTCTTTTCTTTTGGGAGTTTGGCTGCAATTAGCAGATACTGCCTTCATCTCTGTAGCTGTGCAGGTGTCTCCTGTTTCAACAAGTAAAGGGTTGTTCTGTTGTGACAGTGTAGCCATTTCATCCATGATAGATTAAGTGTTACTGTGCTATTTCCAAAGAGCCACCTGTTAATGATGTGACATCAAGAACTCGTCAAGAACATTCAGATATTGTGCAGTCTTTTAGGCGGTGCATATAGCTGAACTTAATAGGAAGCAATGTGAAAATACATCTTAACAGTTACAGTTTATGTAATTGCTTCTGAAGTCCATTTTATGATAGATGTTGAGATCCAGATACAGGTGCATATCTCAAACCCTGCTGTTTGCACCAAAGTCGTTTCTCCATGGCTATTATTATCTGACAGATTTTTTACCAACGTTTGATTCTAACTCATTAATTAGGTCATATCTGCATCTTATACAATGGCAAAACAAGTTCCACCCCTTGGTATCTGGGATTAAATCCCTTCCACTGCATGCAGTCAAATAATGCATTTTGAACATTGGTGCATACTGGACTTTATACGAGATTATGTCTTGAAGACCATAATTGCAAATATACTTATGCAGGTGTTGCAAATATCTATTGTAGTTGAGATAGTGCTAAGTGAAAGACATAATTGGTAGGTCTACTGAAGTGAATGTTCTTTTTCCCAGACGAGGAGTCCTCCATATTCAGGACAGTAATGGTATTGATGACCTGGGAAGTCCACGCTGGCAGCTCACTTCCTGTTTGGCTGTGGTGATTGTTTTGCTCTACTTCAGTCTCTGGAAGGGAGTCAAGACCTCTGGCAAGGTACCACATGTAGCACACATTAGCCATGCTTGTTCATGTTAAATCCACCTCCTGTGAATCCTTTAACTGTGGAAATAAAAGGCATTTCCTCTCCGTTCTTAATCCAACTATTGTGTGTGTAAATGTATGTGTGTGTGTTTAATTTTTTTCCTTTCTGTACATGTGTGGTATTCTGTACATGCATATCGATGAGTGTGTGTGTATTCTGGGTGACTTTTTCAGGTTGTGTGGATCACAGCCACCATGCCCTATGTGGTCTTGACTGTACTGCTGCTCCGTGGAGTCACTCTGCCTGGAGCCATCGATGGCATTAAAGCGTACCTCTCAGTGGACTTCCTGAGACTCTGTGACGCCAAGGTGAGTGCTTACCAAGGAGAAGGGGATATAAGTGAGGTGAGAGTGGTGGGGTCCAGCAGAAAAGGGAGAGGACAGTGGGTGTTGGAAGCTGCTTTAAAGAAATGCTTTGACATTTTGAGTTGTAGCCTTACTTCCTTTGTCTAGCATTTACATCTAATTTGCTTCAAAACCTAAAACTTACAAATTAGGGATCCTCATGCAACATATTTGGTCAATCTATGTACATTATTTACAGGAAGTTAAAAGGAAGCAAGTATATTTTGATACTACACTGTTTTAAAATAGCTACCAAAGCCAGCAGGCATTACAGACAGAATGTCTTAGAATTGTCATCATACAATCTCAGGAGCTGCTTGAAATGGTTGAAAATGTGCTTTTCTGGCGACTGTTCTGATTAACTTTTAGCTTTACCATGACATAATAAAATGGGAAATGCAAGATTAGAAAAAGCAACTACAATAAAATTAAAGGCTTAAATGAGACAGAGAGCGAGAGCACAGGGAAGAGAAAGAACAATTAACTTTTGCTTGGGTGACAAAACAAATCCACGACACATACTGTAGGCAGCAGATGCTACAACTGTGATGCCGGGTCTCTTCTGAAAAACTGATCTCTCTTCAGATGTGTATTCCTGAATAATAAAGTAATCCGATGTGGAATTATTCATTTGAGTTGACACAATTGTAACACAAATGTTTAACATCTGAGAAAAGTCAGTCTCAGTTTACTGTACCGTGTAGACCAATTTGAAATAAATTGAAAACTACATTGATTATCATTGTAAAAGCTTATATTGAAGGTATTTTTAAAAAAGAGAAGATATTGTTTAAAGCATTGTCCTTATATGGGAAACTTGGTGTCACTAAGTGTAATATCTTATTTAACTTAATAGTAGGCTTTTAGGAACTCAATAAGCAAACAGGCAGGACCAAGGGGGATTCAGTTATGGAGAATGATGGAGAAAGCAGTTCGGAGAATCGTCAAGAGATGCATGGGAGCAATTGGAGAATTAGATTAGATAGATGCATGGAGCAGTAATTTGCAAAATTACTCCCTGTATTCACAAGCGTCTTTCATCTACTGCCGTTGAATGAGTTTCCTGCAATTATCTCTAATAATGGCTTTTTTCCTCTCCTGTGCCTTTTGTTTGCCGCTTCACACAAGTGTGCTTGTTCTGTCGCTCCCCAGGTCTGGATTGAGGCAGCAACGCAGATCTGTTTCTCACTGGGAGTGGGGTTTGGTGTGCTAATTGCCTTTTCCAGCTACAACAAATTCAGCAACAACTGCTACAGGTAGATACACACTGTGAGAGGCAGGAGGGGATTCATGGAGGTAGAAAGAGGTGGGGAAGTTACTCGGAGAGCAGACATGCATGCAGCATAAGCAGGTGAATTACAATAACCTTTGAAGCTCTTCGAAACCTCTTGTGTCTTTAACACCGTGCTGTGCGACAGACAGCCGTAACACCAATCAAAACTGTGGCATGCTTTGAAAATCATCAGCATCCCCACAGGATGCTTTTATCTGCTCTTTTGCTTTTTTCTTCTTTTTTTTATGTTTCTGATAACTGAGTCCACCTCGAGTATTCTTCCTCATACTAGTCTTTTATGGAACACTGCTTGAAATCAGCAAGCTCACTTTTGTTGAGCGCATTTTTACGATGTTTCTCCACGGTGCGTTTTCTAAAAATACTTTTAAAAAACTTTGCCCCAACCGTTCACTGAGTTACAAATAGCCAGTCAGTAATACAGTATAAAATATTCAAATCTGAAAAAAATAATCCATAAAAGCAAAGTCCTCTGAATTGTTATCCACGGGAAAAAGTGCCTTGACTGAGCCCTTACAAATTCATTAACAGATGAGTTACGGTATGTAGAAGTTAATTGTGCACCTGTTGAATAATTGTTAAATGTCTTTACTTCTTATTATTATTCAAGCTGTTTTTCCGTTATATTTCATTGTTTCAGAGATGCCATCATTACCAGCTCCATCAACTCTTTAACCAGCTTCTTCTCTGGATTTGTGGTCTTCTCCTTCCTTGGTTACATGTCCCATAAGCACAACGTGGCACTTGATAAAGTTGCCAGAGATGGTATGACATCGTCTGGAGCTCAGAGTATCAACTTGTGTTTTACAGAGCAATCAAAGTCATACTTAACACCATTTGTTCTTATTGTGTAATCACACCTCCTGGGATGTCAGTATGTTGTGCAGAACAAGTGATTATTTTCTTTCTGTCCTAAAATATAGAAATATGTTAGTTGTGCTGGTGTTTACTTCTGTTTTTATTTGAATTTTGTGCTTTCTAGGTGCTGGGTTGGTGTTTGTCATTTATCCCGAAGCTATTGCAACATTGCCCGGGTCATCGGTGTGGGCAGTCATTTTTTTCATCATGCTGCTGACGCTGGGAATAGACAGTGCTGTGAGTATGCATCCACACAAACCAGCATTCACACATCTTAATACAACCAGAAAGCATTAAGTGCAAGTACACATCTACTGTGACTTTACTCTGACTTTGTTTCTCTGTCTGACTCGTGTTTCCTCCTGTAGATGGGTGGAATGGAGTCAGTGATCACGGGGCTAATTGATGAATTCAAATGTCTTCACAAACACAGAGAGCTGTTCACTCTCTTCATTGTTGTTGCCACGTTTCTCATATCCCTCTTCTGTGTCACAAATGTAAGTCAGCATCATACTGGGGCATCTGTTACTCAGCAAACTGTTTTTTTGTGTGCGTTATAATGAGTAATATTCACTTTTGCAATTGACTATACTGTAATTCCAACAAAAATTTGATTGTAATATTTTAGTCTTTCAACATGAAGTAAAAGATGACAAGTGTTTGAAGATTCAATCTGCCTCAGAATTAGAATTTGTTTTTTTTTTCTTTAGTCAAATCTGTCTGTAATGATCAAATGTGCACTGATAGATTCCTTTCTTTGCCTCTCAGGGAGGAATGTATGTGTTCACTCTGCTGGATCATTTTGCAGCAGGAACATCGATTCTCTTTGGAGTGCTTATTGAAGCCATTGGCATCGCATGGTTCTATGGTAAGAAAAATGGATCAAAGAAAAGAGTAGGGAAAAACACTTGATTTGTTGTTTCATGGCCAACAAAGCTGATACTTCATTAAGGGTCTGATGAAAAATCTGTTGGTGTAGCTGTTCTGTGCCTCGATACAGCAAAGTTCCATTAAATATAGAAAAAGTGCTGCTGGGTCTATTTCAACTAATAGTTTTGCCATCTTCATTCTTTGCCCAAAAAGCAGTATTCATGTGTTGTTAGGATACATTTGATATGGTGCTTATAAGAAAAACAAATGGGCTGAATTTTAACCATGGCCAGTGTAACCCCTGGGCTCACTCAGACGGGGCAGCTAAGCTATCAACTCAAACTTACTGTGTCTGTTTTGCAAAAGACATGTTTACTTTTTCAAAATTCTATCATTATTATTATTATATTCAAATTGAATTATTTCTTACTATTTTCTCAGCTGAAAAAAGTCCATGTTTCTCTGCATCATTTCATGCATGATGACTTTCCAGCTTAGCCTATGATCATCCGAAACCATCAGTTCTATTAGACTTGCTGGCTAGCTTACTGTTGGGTGTACTTTTGCTAAAATATAAAAAGATGGAAAGTGTTTGCGCTTTTTCTAGCTCTTCATTTAATTTAACTGTCTCTGTATTGGTGTTTAGGGTTTAGATTAGCAGGGTTTTGTGTCACAGCTGATCAGTGGCAGTAAACATTGGGCAGCCAATGTGCACGCAATGATGTGCAGCATACTGACGATCTTCACCAGAGAAAATAGTGACGTGATCAACTTTCTCATGAAGAAGCCACACATTGACAATTTCCCTTTATATAGAATTTACTTAAAGGGATACCATGTAACTTTTGACCCAAAAGTGTGCCTAATGTGAATAATAATGGATGATTTCTGGGGTAATTATAAAGTGCTTGATGCGTGTCGGCGGGGGCTTCAGAAAGCAGACATTGTAACTTTGGAGGAGCGGATCCATCTCTCATGGGATCATGTGACCTGGAGCGCTTTGCTTTAAGGCTCCTCCTCTATAAACACAGAGCGTTTGCTTTGTGCTACTTTTTCCTCCTCTTCGATTGAAAATTTGTCGTGGCTGAACGAAGTAAGAGGGTGAAAACGGTGGAGACTATTTAATTGTGCAACAGTGCAAGTTACAGGTTTAGCGCCCTGTTACACGGCATCCCTTTAAATAGCTGAGGTTTTTTTTTTAGGTTTGAATTCTTTTAAATGGTGAAAGTGAACTCTTCAGTAACTTTGCTGCCCTATCAGAATGTATTCCTGATTCTCCAAACTGAGAGCATAACTAGCTAAAAACAGACATGGAAACCTGACCCCCTTTTTGAAACACCAGCAGGCAAAAACAATTTAAAAAAGAAAAAGAAAAATATAAAGGTCGAGCAGAACAATTGACCTCAATATTGAGTTTTTTGTCCTAAGTCTACTGAACCTGACTGTGGAGAGGTGAATAAAGAACTAAATACTAAAAAGGCCCCAGGCAAAGGGGTCAGCTTATTGCCCCACTTTGGTGGGTCCTGACCTTGGCAAGCTGGATAAATCAAGCCTAAGGCCCCAGTGGGCCTTTGTGGGCCTATTTTTTTCCCATCCTTATAACTGCTGACAGGAACCCCTTGACCTCTGTCTACTGTGGTCTTTCGTTCTGCTGTCCACTGCTTGAGTATGTTTAGTTGTGAATCAGTCTGGATATATTCTTCTTTCCATTGAGAAATGCCTTCCAGGCAGGAAGGCACCGAGTGAAACAAAAATGTACAGTGAAGGAAATGAGACAAAGTAAATCCTTACAAGGTAAAACATAGTGCTGCAGCTCTTTACACTTAGGTCGGTAAATGGGTTAAATAAATTCAGTTTTCTCATATGATTAAACTGTAACTTTTCATTTCACTGCTTTTAATGAAAATTACCCACTGCTTTGATACTATTACACAATATTTTTCTCTGTATTCCACAGAGGCAGAAATATGTATTGTACTCGAACATCCTTTGTGTGTGGCTTTTGCACTATATTTTCACATATGTCATTGAGGTACTACCGAGCATTTTATGTATTTTAGGAGTGGATCGTTTCAGTGATGATATTGAGGAGATGATTGGCCAGCGACCAGGCAGGTACTGGAGGCTGTGTTGGAAGTTTGTCAGCCCCTGCTTCCTCCTGGTAAGGCCTACTCAGCATATTACATCACATTACATTCATTAAGTGGATGCTTTTATCCAGAGGGAATTCACAGGATGGTAACAGAAGTATACATGAAATTGAAATGAGATTATTAGTGTATTCCCATTAGTATGTTTTTTGTTCTATGAAAATAAAAACTGAGAAACGTTTCCCGAGTTTTTGTCATCTGCAAAAGTTAAATCAGATAATATGAAGGCATGCGTTTAGACTATCATCATGGCAACCTACTTTTCTTCTTCCTTTTTTTTTCTTGTATCAACCATTGCCAAGTTCTAGTATCTCTTCCAAGAAAGCTTAATGTGTTTGGTTTCAAGTGGATGTCCTTTTCAAACAATAAGTTTTAAAACTTTTTATTCACACTATTTTCCCCCACAGTTTATGGTTGTGGTTAGCTTTGCCACGTTCAACCCTCCGAACTACGGCTCCTACACGTTTCCCCCATGGGCTAACATGCTAGGGTGGTGTCTGGCCATGTCTTCAATGACCATGGTGCCTCTCTACGCCATCTACAAACTTTGCATACTGCCTGGGACGTTTTGCAATGTAAGTTTAAATTGATTACGCTTCTCCAAAGTTTGGTAAAATGTCAGTGCTACTCTTTTGAATTTTCATTGGAACTGTGTTATGCTTGAAAAGGGACTTAATTTTCTTTAACAGAGACTGGCTTATGCCATCACCCCTGAGACAGAGCATCATCTGGTAGACAATGGGGAGGTTCGGCAGTTCACTGTAAGTGTACATTAGATTTATGTTATTCAGCAAAATTCAGTTCTCTGCTTTATATCTTTGTGTTTAATTTCTGGGCTTGTTGTGTTTTTGTCTCACAGTTGCATCATTGGTTGGTGGTCTGAGAGCTACAGAGTGAGATGGAAAGAGTGAAAGAGATGGAAAGAATGACAGAATGGATGCTGGGTGGATGCACGCATGCACAACAAAGGTCTGAAGAGCTAATCAGAAGAGAGCCATTTAAATAATTCACAATGACAGTGATGGTGGGAGAAGCTTTAAAGTGCCAACAAAAAAGAAGAAAAAAAACCCAACAGAAATTGTAGTGTTATATTTTAACAGTGGATGTGTGAAGCTGTGCATTGGCCCTCTCCACCGTTTCTCCATAAGCTGGTGAATGGGATTCAGTCAAACAGTTCATGTGGTGTTCTACCATACCATGCTAGTTTATGCTTCCTAGATATCAGTGTGAGAAATGTTCCTTAGATTTTCCTGCATTGTGCATTTGCAACAATGATCAGTGAAAGCCACAATTGAGACAATACAGAGAACTTGTGTGCATCGTGTCAAATCTCTTGTGGCACATGAAAAATAAAAACAAAAGAACAAACACAAGAGGACAAAAGAAGACACAATTTAATATAGTACAATGATATTGTGGTGCTACAATTTTGTGTTTTGTTTTTTTCTTTCTTTCTAAGAATCATCAGCCTTTATTTGTTATTGTTCTCATAATCTGGATCAGTAGTTTGCTGTCAGAAATTCTCAACATGAAATAAAATACCACAAGTTTTACTGAGTTCCAGTTCATATAAGGCCAGTTTGATGATTTGTTTCCTTTTAAAGACTGTTATGATGTCATTGCACTGTCAAAATACCTGCAAAACACCTAAAATATTTGGTTTACATCAAAGTAACTTTTTTCTTTTAGTTGCCAACATGATTAGAATAAGTTTAAACCAGGAAAACACTAAAATAAGATTTCTCACTGATCGCACAAATCTGTAGAACTGAAAATAAATGTTTTATTGAAGAGACAGATGAATATTGTTCCTTAACTGATGACAGATGTTTTATTTTAACCTAATCATTAGTAACAGTTACCACTGTGTCACATAGACTTAGACTCATTCTAAATTAAGTAAGTTAAATTAAATAGATACAGCTACCTTCCCCCCTAAAGATCATTGGAAGAATTGTTTCAAGGATTACATCAGCAATAACTTGCAAAACCTTTGCATTATGCTACAATTACTACATGGAAGAAGAAATCTTGAATTTCAATTGAGTTCCTTCCTGGTAAAATGGAATTAAATTAAATGAAAAAAGCCTATCTACATTATGATCGCATGGCTTATCATGCATGACCATAAACCAATGCTGGTTTTTCCACAGCAAGCTTCAGTGGACCCTCAGCTTTGGCTGAGCTTCTTTTGTCAGACTGCTAAAAACTTCTGAAATTATGGCTGAAAAGCAGCTTACTAGGACTGTGTCAAATTAATGGTCACTTAGAGCATTTCACTTTGACACTCTGCTCCAGTAAAACCCTAATTTTATAACTATCGTGCCATCTGATAGAATCACTTAACTTGAAACAACTGTACAATGAATTTGGCTATACTCTTATGTCCGTCGATCCCCTGCAGAGCAAAGTTTGGTGCAAAAAAATGTCTTGAAGCAAGGAAAATGTTCATACAGTCATTAGTGTTACATTATCAGGCACGCTTAGGTAAATACTTTATTACTCTTCCATACTTGCAATGATTTCCCAATGAAGTAACCAAGTTCAGATGTAGACTGCACATGAAACTGTGCTAAATGTAATAGGCATAGTTGTCCACATCTCTAAAACATTGTAATGTCTATAGTAATAATTATGAGTTGGCAACATTTCCTGAACATGTTGTTTTTTGCAGGGCAGCGTCTACTTGACATAATGGATATCCCAAACACTGAATAGTAAAATGTGTAATGCCTAATCCTTAAGTAATAGCACTTTAAAAAAAAAAAAAGAACTGGTATTTGGATGCACCAGCTGTCTTAAAGCATCTATCATGAGCAAAATTCAACCAATTCTGTCATTCTTGGCTATTCTTTCAGTGATTCTTTGCAGTGTCTATGCCAACCTAAATCAACACCCATCATTGTTCTGTAAGTGATGGATCCAAACCACTATACATTGGTCACTCATGCATAGCCTATAGCTTAAAGCCTAGAAAATTGTTTTTTTTCCTACATGTGATCTTGCATGTCTCAAGAGAATCCATTTTTTTATTGATAAGTAAAAGGAGTCCTCACAATAATTCTCACCTTGACCGTTTAGGAACTCTACTAATCAGCCCCAGCCACACTGCTGGTTCAATCAACCAAAGAACACTGAAATTTCAATATTTCTTCATCAAATAATAACATTTTACAAAGAATTGTTCTGATAATCAGCAGACAACCAGTTGTAACAAATTATTGGCTCTAGATTTTATTGGCCTCCTCTGTTTCAGGGTTTGATTTTGGAAGTTATGGCTGTTGCATTTTCTCCAGAAAGCATAAAGCTTTAATTTTGCTGTTTACAGAATCCTGTTCTGTATTTCAAGACTGTTTAAAAACGCTGCTTTTTATCAAACTGCAAATGAATAGGGTGTAATGTTAAAAAAGCAAAGTAATCTAAATCAAATATATGTGTAAGTAAATGTAATGTAGAGGGACTTGTATTGTATTGTACTGTAAAATATTAAATTATAAGATTGACAAGTGTAATATATACATAAATTTATTTATTAGCCTTAAAGGTCTTAATGATAATTACATGAAAATTATATGATAACATTTTTTTTCTTAACAAGATCTTTGGGTTAAATCAGAAACCTTCCCCAAATGGGTGAACAATGACCCATTTCCTCCCCTTATGGTACATGTAAAACACTGAAGGGTTAATTCTGTCCCAAGTTGTATGCCTGTGCTGCTGTACTGTGCCTTGTGGTGTTTCTGACCGTATGATTTTTTTTTGTACTGTCAAATAAAGTATAATTAATAAAATTGTTACATTTAATATCTGCTTACATGCATTCTTTTTTTTATTAGACAATTATATTTTCTTTTGCTGCATCTTTGCTTGTATATGCCCTTGCTCTTTTGATTGAGTACAACACATTTTACATCCTCAGACGTACAATTACCTACTGATTAAAAAACGAAATTAAATATTTAGTTGTTAATTTATGGCTCGACCAACTTTTACTTCAGTAGACTTTGTCGGGAGCTGTGTGAATACTTTTTGTCTGGTATCATCATAAAGAGTAGACATCATCTTTAAAAGTTTTGTACCAAAGAGGAATATTGATCAAACATAATGTTTTGCTTAGTTTAATGGGAAACACCTCTAGATTTTTCTTCTCTCTAAATGGTGTCTTCCATCTAAATAAAGGAAAATCACAAGGACAGCATGAATATGATGACAACTATTGATGATTAAGTGCTTCAAAGATTGATCAGCATGACTTGGAATTGTCACTGTTCATTACAGTAACAAGAGAATCAAACATGCTGTCTCACAGACTATCATCATACACAGAAGATCCAATATCCACATCAGATAACATTTTAGGATGATTACTGTCTAAAGCACTGACTCAAACATCTGATCCAGTCAACCGGTTCATCAGTGCCAAGTGATATTTCTGTTAATACTGTTATTTTTCTTAGAGATAGTTTGTTAAAGAATGGGGCGGAGAGTGGGTGGTCCATTTAGTTTGTGTGAGAGAGTATGAATAGGTGTGTGTGTGTGCTTTGATTTTTTTTTTGTCATAAACTTGGGTGGGTCATTTCTTGTGTTTTTAAGATGCCAAAAAACTGTTGTTTTTATTATGTAAAGCACTTTGTGCTGTGGTTCTGTCTGAAAAGTGCCGTACACAGAAAGTTTGATTTGATTCTAGTTGTGGGGGATTAGACCATTCCTCTTGAGTTAGGTGGGTTTGAGAGAGTTAAAACAATAATTTACTCAAAAGCACAATAAGTGTATTTTATGTGAGCAACAATAATCTAGCCTCCTGTTAAACATGTTGGGATAATGGTCTAACTATTTACGATGATGTACGATGTACTATCGTACGTCATCTTTGCCATTCTGTCTTGTTTCACCTTTATGAAGTTCCATATTTGTCCCATTTGTGACCACGTTTACAAGATATGCTTACAGTATTGCAACAGACTGCAGCTACAAAAGACAAAACCAACAGCAGCAGATATATTTAAAGTGATTTGTTAAAATTTTTACATTATTCCTCCTGATAAAATGGCCTTTTATTCACTCTATCATTGCACTGTGGTACATTTACATTTCAAAAAAATTATCCACTCTAAAATGACTCACTATAGTTGTGACTGTAGCTCTCATAACACATAACTCACGAACAAAGAATGGACATAAACAGTTTGCTCCACCAAGAGCAAAAATCATGAGTACCTGTCGATTTCACTGATTCTGTGTCCTTTTAAAAATACATTTTCTGTTTAATACATCTCTATTTGTGTGTCTGTTCATGCAACCTTGCCTTCATTTTAACGCACCACAACAAACGTTTGCCATGTGGATTTTCCAAACGTTGTCAGGCTAGGGCAATTGCTAGGCAATTTTGACCATCCCAGGATACGGTTTAAAAGGTGCCATTATCACATCCAATAAACAACAGCAATTATGTATAATTTCATGTCTTGCCTCTGATGTTGACACTGAAAAGATATACACAAGGAGAGGTGGAAGCAAATGGAATTTTATTGTTTTGAGGTGCACTGCACTGTATGTGATTTTGTCTTTGTCTTGACATTGTGTCAAAGAAGATAAACACAACCAGCGACAAGCCAGTGGTTTTAACTGGAAGCTCTTTGGCTGTCAGTACTAATAATGAAATAGTGAGTGTTAAGATGATGATTTATACACATACAGCAAAGCCTAGTTATGTTTCTATATTTACAGCAAGCTGATATTTCCATAGCATTCATCAGACACATCCAGTGATATGCTCTCTGTACCAGACTTTGAACTGTCTCACATTGGCAGAGGGAATGTAAATGTTTTCACGCTCCATAATTGTAGTAGTTGAGCTGACTTAGTATGACAGAGCTGCAAAAGGCAGGAATGACAGGGTAGATTTGTACAAAGCAACTCTTTTCTATTTATTTCTTTACTGAAGAATTTTGCTTTCTCAAGTGTGTGTGGTTTGTGTGTTATCTGGTGTACACTCCCCTCTACTGGCAAACAAATGTATCACATATCACACTTTGTGCAGCATTCTCTGTATGTCTAGCAGCAAACCAGAAACTATTCCTGCCAAGTTACATTTACACAGTGACCATTTAGAGAGTAGGACAACTTTCTGCTATATAAGTCAGTATGTTTTTTTTTTAAATGAAATGTTGGACAAGAACGGATGTTAAAAAAGTGTGTTCTGTCTCAACCCGAGCTGCTTGCTCATGAAAAAGTGTAGGCTATTGTTTGAGGTCTCATGCTCTATGTCTTTCTTTTGGATGAAATCATACGGGATAACAGGATACTATTCTGATTTTCAGTGGCTTCACCATGAGAATGTTTTACATATCTTAACCGTCACATTGGCACATCCCACACTGGCTGCAGGGTCCGAGGAAGACCCCCGACATGCTGGAGTGACCACATTTCTCGGCCGGCGTGGAAACACCTCGGAATCTATCCGATGAGCTGGAAGAAGTTGCTGGAGAAAGGGAAAGCCTGCATTTCCATGTTTTGGTATGATCTCTGGTATCTCTGGAAATACATAGAATAAAATGTTGTGCATAACTTTATGTACAAAATTCTACGAACAGGTAATGAGAATACCTTAAATATTTATACTACTCAAAGGTAATATAAGTGAAAATCAGGTCATCTAAAGAGGACTTCTGTCTTTACATCCATTAATTCAACTTCAAGTATTGTAAACTAAATATTTTTTTCTAGATTAAAAACAATAACATATTTATCTGAAAAGTTGCCATGGGGTTTACATCGTCACTAAATGTAGCGCTAAGAATGAATGAAATGCTTTGAAATTTCATGGACTGAGAATATAAGTAGCCTAATGGCTCAGAATCTGGTCAATTTGTTAACAATAAAATATATTTAACGATATTTCTTTTAAACAAAATCTCAACATCAATGTCATTGTGTTCAACAGACAGACATCACATCAATTATTAACAATTAGTAAGTCAAAATAAATCAACATTTTTTACATCCTTGAAAATAATATGAAAATGTGCCATTATATCAGTTTCTCCCAGCTGGGTTCATACAATGAAAAAGATTACAACAGTTTTGTTACCATGATCATTATTTGATTACCTCAGTTAAATTGCTCAGTAGGCCTGTGCTGCTGTTAATTGTGACAAGCCAATTCCCCCTCACAAAAACACTCTTCATGTCTAATATATCTGTACCAACTATTAAGTGCTCAACACCACAACTGATCCCCTGACAAAAATAAATAAATAGCTAATTTAAAATGGCATCCCAATGAAGCTAGCTATAGCGGTTACTGATGATGATTAGGGTGAATATGACAAGGAAGTGAAGGAGTAGGGCAAAAAGTAGGAACAAGTTTCAGTAGATCCTTCTGGCACCATCCAGCAAGTGAATAAATGGTCATAAATGTAAAAACACATTATAAATTGTTTTGGCTTTGGTCTAAAAGCGGTAAGCAAACAGTCTAAATTTAACAACACGGTCTAATGAGAAACTTTTCATGGGCAAGCCAATTAGGCTATTAATTCATCTGTTTTTACAGAGCCTCCAAAATTCCCTTCACAAGAATGAACAAAATTACACAATATTTTCCCTGTTGGTGCAACGCAGTCTTAGGTCACTAAACAAACATGTTTTTTAGTCCCACTTTTGGAATGTCAACGGGAGCCATTTGGTTTAGTCTCTCGATGCCCAATTAACTTCTCTAATGTCTGCTGTGGAGTTGCTAAAGCCTTAAACATCGTCCATCATTCTTCTCTCTGATCTGGCCTTTTCATTTAGCGTTCCTCTTTGATTATTTAGGTACAGGTAGGACCTCCGTGAACTAATTTCCTAATCGGTTAATGATTGACCACCTGATGATCACAGCAGCATGGAGTCCATTAAAAATGGTGAGAGCAGCAACACGTTCCCATAGATACCCCCCAACAGATGAAATCCCATGATACTCGGGTAAGAAAGTGGGGCAAAGGCACAGACCCGGCTTTTATCACAACCTACGGCGCAGCGGTGAACACGTATCGGCAGTTGCTCTGCACAATTTCCATTGTTGTGGATAGAGACCGAGAGGCATACTTGAAACGCTGAAACACATCAACATTGTCATGCACGTGGTCATATTTTGAACCAGTTAACTCCTCCTCACTCCGGATCCATTGACTCGTTTCTGTCCAAACCACTACCTGGATATCTGCGTTGCACGTTTAGTTAGTCCTCACTTTTGCTTTGTCATGGATGGACCAGCTCTGCTGACATTATGAAGGCATTGACGCTCGTATCTTGTAACTGGTATCAGCCTGTTGTGAGTTTATTCTAACAAAAAAAAAAAAAGTATCTTCTGTCAGTCTGCTTTTACGCACAAAGATGAGTTCGGAGAAGCCAAACTTTCTCTCACAGCCTGTGGTGAAGAACATCTTCATGTACCGGAACGGCGATCCATACTATGAGGCTCGCCGGATAGTGATAAACGAAAAGAGGGTGGGCAACTTTGAGACTTTGCTACGAGAAGTGACGGGCGGGATACAAGCTCCGTTTGGAGCGGTGAGGAACATCTACACACCGAGAGGAGGTCACAAAGTGGACTCGATGCAGAGCCTGCAGAGCGGGGAGCAGTATGTCGCTGCTGGGAAGGAAAGATTCAAAAAGTTGGAGTAAGAAATAGTGTTTTGTCTCTTTTCAAATGTTTGTCTCATAATCAATCTGCCAACAAATTATGCGCAAATAACATTTATTGTATTTCTGTGGTTGGGTGGAATAACGTATCTGTGAAGTAGTACACACGTGCGCTGTCTGGATAAGTGCATGCTGTGAGTTATTGTAGTAATTTGCGATTCAGTTTCCACATTTGAAATCTGCTGTTTTACCCTTACAGGGTTTCACCGGCAATGTGGTAAATTTGCAACATACCGCTTACATAAAGTTCTCTACCTATCGTCACACCTGGTGACTGAGTCAGGGTATTAGAGTAGATGTGATTTGACAGTTTTGTACTAGTGCTGAGTCACATTGATGCAAATTAGTCTTGTCAAATGAGTCTTGTAGAGAAGCATGCTCTGCCCTGGCCTAAAAATAACTGGATTTATGGAGGTGATAATGGGATTTGTGCAGTCAGGTATTGTTAGAGTCCAATGGTGAAACAGAACATCCATGTCATGGATGCATCAAGTTTGCATACTGACACGCTGCTCCTTGTTTACAGTAAATCCCGAAAAAAAGATGCATGGCGTATTTGCAATATCTGACTGCCTCTTTCTGCAGTGCAGAAGGGCTTTGATATCTACAGGGACTGCATTGAAAATAAGTAGTAATGTCAGATATGCATGGATATTTATAAATCACACATATTTTTTTCAACCATAAATAGATAAATATGCACAGTTTTTTTATTTCTTTATCATTATTTAAGGCCGTCATTATATTGACTCCAGTTATAGTTATGTCAAGGCAGTCCTCCCTCCCTGCTGATAAAAAATGCTGATGTTGATATTTTTTGCACTCTCACAAATAAATCACCATACTGTGTTTGATTAATATGAATAACTCAGTTACGTTTATGCTGTTTTTTAAAGTTATTTACAGATTGGCTCTAGAAAGAAGAGGATGATGCAGACTCTTCCAGTGCAGGTAAGGCAGGAATGCTGCAAAAGCAATCCACGGTTCTGTGCAATCATGATGTCAAGTTAGTCGGCAATCCAATCTCATGACAATGTAAATTGGCTATGTTGGTCCACAGCGTAAAATATTGCAGTGTCTTACAATATGCTTAAAAATTTAAAATATCTTTTTTTTTTTTTACCCATGTCATTGCTAAACATGATAATGTTTATCTGCCATGTGTTCATTAGGACTAATTCACTCGTGACATCTTGTTATATGGCTATATGATTGGTTATTAGGAATAGAAGGAGTGGAGGATATCACATACATACTTAAAATGTACAACTTACACATTTAAATATTCATAGATGACCTTTAGAATCAAGTCACGTGAACACTTCTTTACACAAAACAGTCTACACATTAGTCAACATTTCACAGTTTTTAACCCTGAATTGTGACACCAACACAGTTTGGACATGAAGACAAACGACTTGTGTACGTTTTTTGTGAGACTTTGCTTTCACAATGACCCAGTAGCAGGAACATGACACATCTACTGTCAGCTGAATAAATCTTTGCTTCATTGAGGAAATAAAAACATGTTGACTGCACCGGAAGTCACACGGTTTTCATATTTGTGAATCTATAGACATGATTTACTTAACTGTGAGTGTGATATATCTATCTTCTATTTCCACAACCAGGAAATAAACAGATCTGGCCACGTGATACTAAAAATGCAACACACTTACAGTTTTGGATCCTTATAACTAAAAACATTTTATGTTATTATTGTGATCGATGCAGTTAAGCTGAGCTGAATGTAACCTTTCACCTGCTATGCTTGTGAGGCAGGGTTTCAGCCAGAACACCTTTGCTCCATCCAAGTTTTCAACATTTGAACCTACCACTCAATGAAAGATACATGAGGATTTAGGAACAGTGTAAAGATTTTATTAAGAAGAGCAAGGGATAATGTTAAGCATTCCTCCTGTGTTGTTGACAGTAAAGAAACACGTTGTTGTCTCAGTGGCCATTTATTATTTATTTATGGATCATAATCATCCCTCCTTTTGATGCATCTTTAATCACCAGTTGTGAAGTAACAGCCAAGACAAGGGCAACTTAAAAGTCAGGTAGCTCATCTGTTTTGAAACTCAGGTGCAGGACCTTCTTTTCTGTTCATGTTGGGGGCATAGCTCAGTGGAAGAACATTTAATTGCATATCAAGTGGTCCCAAGTTCAAATCTGGCTGCCCCCTATTTAGGAAATTAATACAAATGCTGTATATGTTTGTATACAGAAAGAAATCTGGTAATGTGATACCCTATAATGATAAAGGTGTCTTATGTAATCTTAAAGGAGTCTTGCAAGTTTTTTCGTGAGTTTTATTCTGGGAAATGCACAGACATGTTTTTCTGCCTCTTACCATTGTAACATTTAAACCATATTGAAGTTATTCTTCCTTCTGTCTTAATACTCATATCTGTCTTATTCATCATTGGTAACTTTCAGAGTTTTCTGTTCTGGCTTTGTTGTGGGTATATATGGGGGGTGTTTTGATTAAAAGTTCCCTGCTTCCCCCCTCAAAATCCCATATAATTCACCTGAGTTAAATGATACTGACACGGTTTTGCTTGCTATGTGGCTGCCAATTTCAGTCTTACTCATTAATTTGGAACATCATTAGATAAAAGTTTAACCTTGTTGTCGAGGGATATCCTATTTTTAAGTTGCTCCTTTTGACAACAGCTTTGAACAAGAGTGTGTCAAGAAAAGCTTTGAAATCTATAATAAGTCATAATCATAAGTTTGATCAGTGTATCTTCAGTATGTCTGTAGTTTTATGACTTTTATGACCCCCACCCCCACTCCCAGGCCACCCCTTTGTCTCTAAATTCCCATTATGTGACTAGTTATCATATTAAGGCAATGTTATTTTGCTTCTTTTTTTTTCAATAGCTTCTGCTAACTAATGTCATTTTCATCTTGTATTTAGGAATGAAAGGTTCACATCAACAAATACTTGCATATATAGATTCTCCTATAAATAAACTGTGTGACATGAGCATGTTCCACTGTACTGAACACTACGCTATTCATGTTATAAACATACAAACATATTAGAAACCCAAAATGAACCACAATTTTACAACTGAACAGCTAAAAAAATGCTTAGTCTGTAGACTTTAGCCTAAAATGAAATAAAAACTGTGCTTCCTTCATCCAAAACGCAGTACCTTGTTGCATAGAGAATTGTGAGACTGTGATGATCTAGACACATTTTGTTGGAGATTTGCATGTGGACACTCTTGGTAGAATAAAATGGATAAAAACTGCATTGAAAGAAAAAGGTATTTCCCTTGTTTTGATTGTTACCTGCTCTACAGGGAAATTAAAACAAACCAAGGGAACTTTTTGTCCACAGACAAAAATACCCGTCAATAGAAAAACACATCTAAGTGTCTAATAGCTCCCTTGACACTGATCCCTTAGTCACTGCCCTGCCTCACATGTTTATGTTTGTTCTTGACTTGTACTGGTTACTAGCTGAGAGGGTTTTGCATGTCTCTGTAGTTTTGTTGTTCAATGAAGAGGCTAAACCTGGATTTGGGTTAATTCACAAGTAGCAGATGTCTAAGAATCTGAATCTTATAATGGGTTTTAATTCAAAAGGTGTTTTTAATAATCATGTTTTCTATCATTCTGCATAGGCTACGTGCTGTATTTCTACTGCCTTTCTGCCTTATTATAACAATTTACTTTTGTCCCACACTATGTTAAATAATGAAGTACAGTAGGTTCTTGAAGTTTCCCTCAGGCCTGCACACCTAAGTTGCCAGGTTGCACATGAAAACCCCAGAAGGCTTTTAATATACCTACTCCCTTAACTTATTTTCTCATGATGTCCTTGTTTTAGTCAGTCACAATGTGTTACAGGGCCTGCAGGGCTCAGTCTTTGCAATCTCAAAAGATCACAAAGGACTCATTCTTTAGGTGTCAGAGAGATCAAAGACTGATTCTGTTAGAGAGTAAAATAGCTCTCTTACCCTTTTAGAGGTAAAAGCTTCTGATGTAACAAAATCTGCATTTTGTACCTTTTTGTTTACTAAAAAGCAGTACTAGAAAGGATTTTAAGTTATTGTCTACAATAAGAGCTTTATGCCATCTGGGGCTGGACACTGTTCCTTATAGTGGCTGTGGTTCCCTCAGTAGTTTCGCCCTTGAGGCTGTACATTATTAATACTGCTGACTGTCCTGAACGGACAGGTATATTTAGAATCTAGAATTGGCTTAAATGTTGTCGCAACCCACTGGACAATGCTGTATTCTCTGTCTGTATTACTCCCTAAAGTAAAAGACTCTGAAGTGTTTACAGGTCTGTTGTTTAGATATTCCAGCCCTGAGTGGGCTCACTTATCTGGCAACAAGCTTTAAGTGCTTCCCTGTTACCCCGACACAGAATAATTGACAGATGCGTTTTTATACATTAAGCATAATTTCCCCCACCAGACATACACTGTTCCAGACATATTTAATTTACCTTGAGCATATGCACCTTTTTATATATTGGGCTAAATCTTTTCTCCTTTTCAGGCTAGACCAGTCCCACAGAATAGAATCATTGTATCAGCTCGGTTTCTGAAACCCATCAAGGAGCCATGCACAATATTGTAAGCTCTACTTACCTTGTTTCTCACCAACACTGTTTTGCCATGATCCCATTCTGATTTTGATGCTTTGCTTAAATGAAAGTGAATGTCATGCATTCCTTAACCCATTAGACCTTTTTGGTTTACTGAACTCATAGAATTATCTATAACCATGTGTATCTCCTGTGTGTAGTGTGGTAGCAAATGGTGACACATTGAACCCTGCAATAAGGCTCCTGATCCACCAGAGGATGCTGGGACAGTTTGAGAGAATACTAGAAATGATCACAGAGAAGATGGGTTTGAGAGTTCTGGGAGGTGTGCGAAGGTAAACCAGACAACGTATGGTGTCTGTCACTATGAATTATGATATATCTTCTGCTGCTATGGCAGATAATCTTATCAAGCTCTTACCAATAAAACTGACTAGGTCAGCACATTGGTGATCATGATACCATTTAAAAACTCCTTTTCCCTTTTGTGTATTGTAGTCTCTACACATATGAAGGCCAGCAGGTGACTGAAGGGAATCTTCTGGAGAGTGGTCAGCTTTATGTGGCTGTGGGAAGAGAAAGATTCAAGAAGCTTCCTTACAGTGACATTCTCTTCACCAGGCCCAGAGGAACACGGAGGGTCAAAGGGTAATGTCCGTGTTTTGGAAAATATTAAACATGACATTGTTGAAGGACTGAGAACTTGACTGAAAACGGCAATTTGCAGTGTTTTGTTACTTTTCAAGAAAAGATTTCACTTGAAAGGTTTAATCTCGAGCTCAGAACATATTTTAGTCTACCAGGTCTGGGGCTTTGTTTGAAATAGCAAAGCCTCCTGAAACCCAAGTTTCCCAGATAACTTAAAACTGTTCACCAAAACATTTTATATTTCGGGGTCTAAAACGCCTGAATCAAAACAAAAGAGATGAATCAAAAACCACTTTGTAAGTTTAACTTCTTGTATTTACTGTCCATTACCCACTTTCTACTGTTTTCAGTGTTCTTTATAAATATCATTTTTCATGTGTCTTAGAAATATTGATAACCTAAAAGAATGAATGCATTGAGTCAATTCTGAAAGGGTTAAAGTGTTGACAAACATGATTACTTTGTGGATTGTTTCATTGTTGGTTGTTTGTTGTAAATACAACTGAAACTTTATATGATTCTTTCAACTTAACTAATTTATTTCCTTGAATTATTTTAAGCATTTTTTCTCCAGCACATTGTTGGCATCTATCAAAATGTGGAATCCTTAATAAATAGCTGTTAAATTGAAAAGCAATAAAAATAAACTATGGCAATTTGGATTTTCTTAAAAAAAAAAAAAAGTAAGGTGTTTCATCCGTTTCTGTTTTTTAAATTCTTTTTTTCCACTGATTTGTTAATGATGTATGTGTATTTTTGACTAACTCTATATACATATAAGAATAAATGAGAAATGTATTATGTTCCCAATCTTATCCACAAGCAGAACATAAAACAATTAAGTTTTTAAATTTTAAACTCTTTACTGTTTTAAATTTTGTTAAATAGTTGAAAGTATAATCGTGGTTGTTGGTAAGATTGTGAGGACATCTGATCTATCCACTAAACATCTTGGTTATTTTGAGTCTTTTTGATCTGTATGCAGTGTCTTGAGACAACTTGCTCTTAAGATGCTTGTGTCTATGAATCAGTGTTGTGATATCAGACATTTGTATCACTAATCAAATCAAATTTTATTTATAAAGTGCTTTTCATGCAGAAGCTACACAAAGTGATAAAAATATATGCATATAAAAAAAATCATTTAAAAGCCTTCACACACCATTATATAACAGACATTTAACAACACACACCTCAATATAGTCTTTCACACACAAAGAAAGAAAGAAAGAAAGAAAGAAAGAAAGAAAGAAAGAAAGAAAGAAAGAAAGAAAGAAAGAAAGAAAGAAA
>JBBBVU010000006.1:19868289-19887750 GCA_037177055.1 Atherinosoma microstoma | reverse complement strand
ACACACACACACACACACACACACACACACACACACACACACACACACACACACACACACACACACACACAACTGTTTTTCTTTTGTGTGAAGCACTTTGAGTTGCAGTTGTGCTTTAAAGGTGCTTTAAAAAGAACAAAATTACCTGCTTACACACACCAAAAAAAAAAAATAACTTAATGAAAAAGAGTATTGGCATGTGTCTAATACCTGCAAATTTGAATGTCATAGATGGTTAAGGATTATGAATATGGCTTTGAAACCACATCAGATTTTCTCTGAAGACATTTGAATTGATTCAATACATTTAAGAATTTTTTTTAAACAAATAAAGGAACAACACAGCAATGGGTTTCTACAGGATCTGATCTGCTTTAAGTACTGTATTTGCTTATGTTCTTGTCCTCATACTCAGTCATCTAGTTTCACAACATTTTACATCACTAAATAATATATGTATGATTGATATAAAGAAGATTTGGACTTCCTGCAATACATTTTCATCCGAAGAAGCACACGATAAGTATGTAAAATTATTGCGGGCTTTTGCAGTTTCAACAAGAGTAGAGCCATGAGGTGGCCCAGAGTGGCACCAAAACCCAATTACCATACCACCTTAATAAGGCTATTTGTGTACCCATAGACCTGGAGTTGTATCTAGAGACTCCTACTTTATCAGTCTATCAGTCAAGCAGATTTTATTTTCATTGTACTTTTCACACAGGCTGAATGTTGTACATATTTCTCTATTGTTTGTTAAGACAAAAAACTGTAGAAATAAAAAAGAAACATTAAAAGCATTACATCCCCTTCCCCACCTCACTTTATCTCAGCTTCAACCCACCTCCAAACCCAAAATACTCAAGGATTATCTTTCTCAATAATCTCAATAAATCTCAATAATCCACAAGAGTCTGGAGATCTGAGGGAACAATGTTTATATCTAAAAGAACTGCAAAATTGATTGACTAAAATATGCTGAGAGCTGTTTTATATCTTCATGGAGGTATAGCTGATAATGTTATAACATCTATTAACGTAATACCTGCCAATATTGGAATCATTTCAGTCATTTAAAATGTAATAAAGCCAAAAACATAATAACTTGTCAATAATGTAACAAAGCTTTTCAGCCAATAACATAATAAGTTATGACATTATTGGCTGGTTATTACATCATTACATTATTGACCATTATTAATTTATTCGTTGTTACATATGTAGCAGTGCTCTCGGCCATTTTTACAGTGCACAATGATTGATGTGCAGGCCTTCAAAACATTTACCACACATGGTCTCCTGGATGGTATGCACTGCGTGATTACTGACTGGCTGGAAATTAGCTCGAGCCGCCAGGGATCTACATCTGATTTCATAACAAAGAGGACAGAGTGCAAAAATGAAAAAAATGGTCAAGAAGTATTGGTAAAAAGCACAGACAACAGCTGGACTAGACAATATTTATCAGTTTTGCTCCACCACAAAGCAGATCTGTGCTCATTTTGGCACTAGCTTAATAAAGAACAGGCCACAGCTCAGATTGTGCCACATATTCATTATACTGCCACCTGTAGACATGCGTCTGCAGAATCATGTTCAAAACACACGAAGGTACTACCTACCATAAACATAAATGAATTTGATAGAATTAAGAACACTTCATCTATGTTAGAGATGGAATAAACGGATAATACACAAAATAAAGCAGTGAAATAAGATAAATGAATGAATTGACTAGAATTCAACTAAAGACCAGACTTAAAAAGTACACTAAAAACAAACAAATATATCTAGAAATAAAACCTGCTAAAATGAATATATAAATAGACAAATAACTAAAATTGAGCTAAGCATGTCTGATGTGTAGTTATTTTGTATGCTTTGAGTATTGAATTCTCATGAATCTTCTGTTCAATTCAGAAATCTTAACGTTAGAAACTGCATTTCATTCTACTTGATCAATCAAAGGTTACATTAATTCAATTAAAGGAATATTTTTGCAGCAAATATTTAAATTATTGCAGCCAAGAAAAATAAAACTACTTGACAGGTAGAAAAAACAACAACAACAGTCTCAGTCTGGACATCGCAATTAAGATTTTCTGGCTGTGTCTGTTAGCAGCAACATCTAACGTTTCTCATCAACAGTTTTTATATTCAGCATTTTCCTATATAAATGTAATCATACGTAAATGCAAGTAGGGTATGTTTTGTGTATGTGATTCTCATTCATAAATGACAAAGTTATGGTTTTAATTTGTTATAGAAATCCCTTTTTTGATAGATGTAAACATGTTGCTTTAACAGTATCAAAGTGTGAAAAGATCATGGCCTTTTCATGTTTGTGTGTTGTTATTGTCTTCCCCTATAAACAACTGCAAACCTATATTTATATAATGTTTTGATTATATACTAGCATATGATGTAATGTTCTGCCGTTGAAACCTTATGTAACCTGCTGCATAGTTAAATGCCCACATAGTGGCACTGTTGCTCTGCAAAACATATAGCCTGCAATATTGAAAGTAGGTCTAGCATGATGACATTGACCAGTATTACAAGAAACACATTACATCATCCTCTGGGCTTCTGATCATTATGTTAGTCCATAATGTCCTCCTGAAACTCTTTATTAGTCTTTACTTTTTGCGTTTTTCCTCCGAATTTAGCTCCAGAGTTAAATATATTGAATCACTGAAAAAACTAAATTATATTCATAAAGCGATGTTGATGTTTCTTGGGATGATGTTCAAAGTACATGACGTCATCCTGTACTTCCTAATATATGTTGCCTTTTTGCTCCTCTGGCAGGAGAGTTAACAGCAGGAACCCAGAGAGGCATGGTGAATTTGTGTGTCTGGTTCAGGGGAGCTGGCATTTTGCATCAAAAGAGAGGACATGTGTGTGGGTGTGTGGGTGTTTTTGTGTTCAATGTTTGCCTCTCTCTGTGCATGCATATATGCATTTGTATCCTTTAATGTCACCTTAAAAATCCCCAATATATAATTGTTTGGTAAGTTGTATTTCAGGCTCAGAAAATGTGCCGCGTTGCTGCTCACATTGGGTGACATTGAGCAAAAATTGAATTCACAGACAGAAGGCTAAAAAATAACAAGATCAGGCAGAAGACAAGCTATTTTGACTGGCTTTGAGAGCATTTCACTTCCTTGTGTGATCCTCACCGTTTGACCTTTAAAATATATTGCAAATGCTATCATACTAACAAGACACAGCAGTTGGCTTATATGCTGAGCTTCATAGCAGGACATTGTGGATGCAAGGCAGTCTCTCTGTGGCAATAATTTTGTCTCTGTCCATGGTGCTGATTCCCTTTTTGTCAACGACTGTAGGCTGCAATTTCCTAAATATAATTTTTTTTTTTAGTTTACTCCCTTTCACAAAGTAAAATAAAGCTTCCATGTTATTTCAAGAATTTTGCCTCTGTCAAAGCTTCCCACTGGTTTACCCAAAATAAATTACCCACGTAGCATTTAGCCTTTCCATGGCAGCAAAGTTTAAGCTTGTGTTGGTATTTCACATCTCAGTAGGAACACAGTGTTTGTATCACTTTTGCACAGTGATTCACAGAAGCGCAGAGGTTTTTTTTTCTTTTCTTGTTGTTGTTTTAATTTCCCTTTGAGAAATCCTGCCCTGGCCGAATTGAAAATGGTAAACACATTCAGTTCTGGTGCCAAAAAGGAACCGAGCCAAAAGGTTAGCAGACTGGCAGAGGCTGTGGAAAGAACACAACATGAAAGCCACACTTCAGATCTCCGATGTACTGGAACACTGGAACAAAAACAAGAGATGATTATGAAGGTGTCATGTCATTGCTTATGTATTTTTGTAAAAGGAGTGAGGGCATTTGATAGAGATACAAGAAAAATAAAAGACAAATGAGACAGACTGACCTTGTAACTTGAGATTTTCCCTCTGTTTCCTTGTGACAAGGAGGTCAGTTTATGTGTGGATGTCTGTATTTGTGTGTGTTTGCATGCCAGTCCCCATTATTCACTGTCTATCAGCTGCTGGGAGCCAGACTGAGTATAACTCAAGCATCCTCAGTCTGGTGTATAGTGAAGCTTCTAACTTTTCTGCTTCATTAGAGTGAACACAGTAGTGAGTGACAGCAAGGACAAGGGGGAGGAGGTGCGACAACTCATGCAGCAAAGGTCATGAGATGAATTTGAACTCAGTATAACAAACATCTGCCTTTAAGGACTTAACCAGCAAGACACATTTCTTGTTTTATGCTTCAACCAACATAGCCACAGAAGATCCTTAAAATAGAACAAGTTATTTTGTCAAATTTGACCAGTGTTCACATTTGATTTTAAAAACACTTTCATGTTCAGTTTGAATGGCAAAAATGAGCAGTTGTTGCTAACCTCAAAATAGAAATAGGATGTTTATCAGTGTTCTCTTCCTTTAAGGGCCTCTGTGGCCAATTCTGTTAATGGCTCCCCTGAGAGCAGAGGGAAGAAGATGCAAAAACAGTAGGAGTAAGAGATGGGAGGAGAGAGAAAAAAAGAAACTGATGCATTCAAACAGGTGATGAAGGGAAGATAAAAGAGAAGGTTAAAGAAGAGGGAATAAAAGGCCAAGATGATGGAGGCAGAGCAGAAGAGCATTATGAGGAAGGAGAGGGGCAGAAAAGAGAAATACAGGTGGAATCGAATAGTGAATATGATGAATAGGCCGAGTTGATAGAGCATGAGCGCTGAGTGGGGGAAAAAAGGGCACAGAGAGATATGAAGGGTAGAGGTGATGGGTGGGGTTTGGATAATTGCCTTTCATTTGGATAATCTCTCCATTTAGAGTCATCAAAGCAGATTTTTACTTGCCCATGCCCCTTGCTGGGGCCAAATTACTGCTCACAAAATCAACAAAAGAGCTTTGTGCTTTAAGAGGGAAGGACTGACAGAAAGGTATGCATGAGAGGAGAGACAGGGAAGGCAAAGATAGAAGGGGAGTAGGGGGTCTACTGAAAATCAGCTTTTCTTGTTCTCCTTGTATGCATCAGTAAGGGAGCTTGAAGTGGCTGATGGCAAGTAGTGCAGTATTTACGAGGTTTAATTTAAATATTGAAATAGAATTTTTTAAATGAATCATAATTGGAATAATGTCAATGCTGCACACTTTTTACTTTTTTTATAAAAACTCATAGCCAGCCAAAAATGGAAAGGGTGGGATTCAAGGTAAGACATATTATAGGAAACCTTTAGAGCGATGTGGTGTATACAACACAAAATCTAAGCATTGAACCACTTTACAAGAACTTGTACAACAACAAGGCTCTGGTCTGCCTTTAGAGTTACCAAGGTGCACACAAACACCTACAGGGCAGTTTTGTACACTATTCGGGAGTCTATGTTGTTCATCATGCCTTTTGTTCAACAAATATAAGCTGATGAGTTCCAGATAACCCATGACTCAATCCGTGTTTGCATTGACACTTCAAGGGCAGTTTACAAAAAACCTAAAGCTCTGAATAGCCTGTTTCTTTCTTTTCATGCGCTAAAGCTCCATCTTTGAGTGCAGAAGTTCAGTTTAAGTTTCACAAATTATTCCTTCCTCCCACGATTTTCCTTAAAGAGGCTTTTGAAGTCAGTTTTTAAAAAATCAAAATGGAAACATTATTGGTATTATTTGCGATGGAGACAAACGACGACTGCTCCCTGTGAGCTAGTTTGTGTGTCTGTTTATGTGTTTGCTTCTGTGTATGCACAAGCCATCCAGCCAAGATCAAGCCTCTTCCTCTGGTGTCATAAAATGTGATTCCGCCTGGGGAATTAGCCCTGTTAGCATATGTATCTATAATGCCTGTCAAAATGACATGGGCTTCAAAACAGCATTGGGATGCAGCAGACATGTACACAAAGAGGCTGTGTGTCTTAAATCATGTGCCTGTGTCAACAAATGGGACTAAACAGCAAAGGCTGAAAGATGGCAACACTTAAAGGAGATTTTTTTTTTTTTCAATTTCAGAGTTCTAAGAAAGTGTGCTTTCTGAGCACTCCGTTTAGTATATTTATGTGTGTTGCTTGTTTTCATGTGCTTTTGTGCAGATGCTCATATGTCACATTTCAGACAACACAGCCACACTCATCCATCCATTCTTCCATTCCTTTCATCTTCCCCTTTTTTTCACCACAGCAGAAAAAGGTTCTCCATGACTCTTTGATGCAGGATTACTGGATTAAAGAGCAGGGTTGCTGTACTAATCTGCCACATTAATCTGCTAACAAGTGTTTCAGCTGTGACATACAACAGGACTAGCTGTGACATACAAAGTGTAGGGTTAGGGTAATATGTGACACTTTCAATGACACAATTTTTCCTCATGTCTGTCACTTCTAATCTAGTCTGCTTTCCGCGTTTTGGTTGAGCTGGGAAGACGTGCGTCTGAGCAGCTGTGATAGGAGCATCAGTATCTGCAGGGTTTCTATCAGCCCGAGACACTGAAACAGCCCTGACATACAACCTAAATGGCAAAAGTAAATATCTGACATTTGCAGATATCTGAGTTTAAATCATGTCTTAGGAGAGCATCTGAAATTGCCGTGCTGCCAGAGCAAAGTACACTGTCAGTTTATGCAGTCGAACATACATTTCTACATGCATTTCTGTCCTTTGCAAGTTTTATTCAAAATTATGTCGTCTAGAGGATAAAAAGTTGAGATGTAAAGGACAACACAGTTGGTGCTATGCAAAGGTTTGAAAAGGTTTGTTTTAATCAATAAATACCCTTTCAATATACTAAAGCTGACTTAGATCCTATTCATATAAATAGCAGCGTTTTAAAACATACTTTTATGTTTGTTTGTTTTTCTCTGTGCTGAGCTGAGCACATGTATGTTCCTTGAAAAGAGAATAGACTGAGGCCATTTAGAGTAAAGTTATCATATAATGAAGATAGTATATTGTAAGGTTTCAGGCAACTGTGAGATAAGAGAGCGAACACGCTCCATGAATTATTTAAAGTTTAAGCTGAAGCCATGACCTTTATAAATATTACTCTTCCTGTCTGACTGCAACAATGTTAAGCAGTGCTTTCCTTTGATTTAATGTCAAAGCTATCTAAGCCCGGGGCTGCACTCTACCATTGATATAAGGAATTTTTATTCAATTATTATACAGAAATACACAGAAGGTTTTATAGTAATCCACCTATGATTTCCAAAAAGGAGGCAGACTCAGTGGTAAACAACATATGCTACTTTTGTCTTCTAGTATGGTCCAAGCACCAAATTGAATGATTTATGTAATTCTAACAATGCAAACAACATGTCCAAAAGCCCAACAAGATGATCTACAACTGTTCACAAAGGTGAATGATTTTTGAGAAGTGAGCTCAACTTTGGGAATGAGTTTGATTTGGAGTAAAATATTTTCCATTTTTAAAATACTAGCATTACAAACTACAATTTAATTTAATTCAATTTATTTTAATTTCATTTAACAATAATAACCATAAATGACAATTTAACTAATTATTATTCTAAAGAATAAATTATCTATATTTATACCATGGTCAGTGTGAATTCTAATGCCAACTGGAGTGCATTATTTTTATATATACGCACACGTAGTTTGGCAAGTTAAATCACAGTCACACCATAGCAACGTGTTAATTGACTGTTTCAGATCAACTGGCTCTTGACAGGTGAATGAGAGAATCCCGCTGTAGCATGGAACGGTTATTTAGCATAAAAAGTATATCGAGGCCAACATAAAATAGTTCCTATACTAAAGCGTATTTAGCAAGTTTTGTGGAAAAAATAAACATTATGATGTATTATGAAATGTTTACTGTGTGGGACCATGGTATAAGCGGATTAAACAACTCGGACCCGTGCATTATACGGCTTTGATGCTGCGCGTTGTGGTGTTCTAGACTGCGTCGTGCATTAAAGCCGTATAATGCAATAATGCACGGGTCTGAGTTGTTTAATCCTATATATATATATATATATAATTATTTTTTTGTTAAACATTTCTTTAATTCTCATTTATGATGACAATCATGCAAAGTGCATTTGCATGATTGTCAAATTAAAGATCAGGGATATGTTATTCTGCTGTTATCCTCATATCTTGTAATTATCTTGGTAACTTCATTGTATTCACTTCTTCTTTTCAAAGCTGTGAATTATATGCAGATATATTATCTGTAAGCATTAACCTGAGACAGAGACATGGAAAAGCAAAGTGTCCACTCATCAGGTTTTTGCATTTTACATTAAACAGCTGGATTGTTTTCTGTGTGTCCAATCACTATAAACTCAGCACCAAGTGGGCCTCTCACAGTGGCTGGCCATATAATCATTAAATCTTTTAAGAGGATGGCTGGAGCACACTTACTGAATGGCAACATTTCATAATTAGTAGTCAGAGTTACAACTTGTGTTGTTTTACATGCCACTATAACTCACGCATGTGCTGAGTGGATTAAATCCAATGAGTGTAAATATGTAATACAGGCTGCGCTGTGTGCTGATATAAGGGAGGATTGTATGGAGGGAGGTATGTTACGAGGCATTTCCAAAATAAGTGTTTATATTGTAGAGCAGATCTACTGAAATAGAACTGACATTCTTTAGGTACATTTACTTGGTCTTTGAATGTTTCTGTTTAAAAGCAAAACACACTCTGTAAACCAGTAATTTATATTTCTTGGTGTAATAAAATCTTTTATTTAGGAATTGATTATTAAGACATGGCTTTGAAAAAATATCTCGCAATAGCGTAGACCATGACATTCAAAACATTTGCAATGGTACATATTGCCAAGATACCCTTAAGGTAGATGTCAAGCTATCAGAAGTGATACAGTTTGACTGTCTCATTATGAATATCAGAAACAAAAATAATATAATAACAAATATGAATGTAATTGCAGTGATTGATAAGCTTTATTTGCTTTGAATTTCTTTCCTTTCTTGGCGTACACTGGCAAACTGAAACGAACCAAATGAGGGTCAGAAAAGCTGTGTGCATATGTTTCAACTGTTTTACTTATTTAGATATCTAGTACTTTTTCATATGTCTCTAGTCTCATCTCATCTCACCACAAGGTCAATTTTTATTAATTTATTTTTCTTTTTTATGAGAAACTAGAGGAAGGTTTGTACAATACCATGTGGTTTCAGACAAGCAGACATAGATTCTCAATAGGCCTATTTGCAATGAAAAAGATCCTTACTACAAAGTTTCTGAAAAGTCACAATGATGGCTTTCATGGAAAAAAACGTTACCTGAGAGAATTGAAAAGCTTTTAAAGATGATATCAAAGTGTATCTCTCTCTATATATGTCTGACAAAAGAAAAGCTTAGTTCAAAATAGGGAAAATCGGCTCATTAACTGGATTTTCCAACTAGGTTTCAACTCAATGCTGTAACATAAGTGAACAAAAAACATACATACCTGAAAGGGATTCAATTTTTTTAAAAGTAACATTCAGTGTGGCAGGTTGTTGACTAATATTTTAAGTCCAAGGCTTGTGTGCAAAAATCAAGCAGTAGTGAGCCACAATATGTGTGTGTGTGTATGTGTGTGTAAACAGAGATTTGCTTGTTGAGGAGTGGAATATTATCTTTCTATGCTATCACTTCATCTTCAGTTGTGTTTTATTACATTTCTGTAGCACAACATTCATTTATAACTTTACCTTCCAGGACGATGGCAGCGAGAGCCATTTATATGAGTAATTACACCCACTTACAGCTGCATCCTTGTTGTTGCTCGTACTGATGGATGAGAGGTAGCTGTAGTCCTGAATTGTGGGTGTGTTTGTCTGTTTTTGTGCCAGTAGTAGAAAAAGCGATGTCTGCATGTGTTTGCTTGATTATGAAATTTTAAAAAGAAGTCAAATACTTACATATGCACACGAACACACTCGCACATAGAAGTATCCAATCATTTGCAATGCCAGAATCACAAACATCCTGGATTTAATCAAGAGCTAGAAGCAGATATTCTAAATATTGTATTTAATTTGATTTAGCATTTTCATGAGCCTGTGCCTCATCCTCAAATCATGTTAAGATGTTTAGAGTCATAGCAGCTCTATGCTGCTTACTGCTCACTCTCCGTCGTTCGGCCCTCGCTCTTAATGAATGCGGGTGATTTCCATAAAATATTCTTAAAGAGGTCCGTTATTATTACCATAACGTTTCATCTCCCACCATGGCTAAACTTCAATCAGTTTTGCATTTGAAATGCATTAAATGTTTCCATAAACTCTTCTAATCTCTACCCAAGTCATTTTTCTTCCTTAACTAGAATGTGTAGAAAGGGAAACTAATATTAAAGACGTTAATTACAGTGTTCTGGTTTTTTTTCTTTGTCTTTTTTTGATTGGAAAGTTCAGTCTCATCCAGTGTTTCTAAACAAGTGTGCAATTATGTTGTTTATCAGAGCGTATAGTTGTATTCCTCTTATGATGTTTAGGGTTAATTACTCCAAAGCCTTTGATGCTTGTGCTTACATGCAAACTGAAAAGCCCTATATTCATTTTGCACTTCAGCAAACCTGCCTTGCAGAGCTGACTGCTTCAATAGAAATGAATGTGTGCTGAGATGCAGTGTGACATCCTCATTTAAATTACAGGATTCAAAGTGTCACCTCATAGTAGTTTAGACATGATAGGTTTTTAATGTGGAAGATATTTTCATGCAAAAGAAACTAATCCTGTGTTGAAAAAAAATGAAGGCTCGGCATATTTTTTTCTTGTCTCTTGGGCCATCAGTTTTGAGTGTTTTACACGGTTTGAAAAATAATCTCTGAAGATTGGGTCCTGTGTGATGGACCTAAATTTGGTTGAGGAGATGTGCACTGATATCTAACAGCAATTATGATGAGAGAACAACGTCTACCTTAATTTAATAGTTTTAATGATGATTAGGATGACTGCAAGGATGATAATGATAATGATAGTAATGTTAGGGATCCAATGTGACAGATGGATCACTAAATGAACTTGTTAAATGTTCATTGGCTCTGTCATGTGCAGCTCCATTGTCTCAAGTTGTTTACTTGCACTTTGCCTGTCTTGTGTTTTCACTTTACCACAAGGTGTCAGTATTGTGCTGTGTTTGTTGAAGCCCAACAGTACAGCTCTAAAAGCACAGATTTCAACAAGTCTCATTGTCTGAACAGAAGTTCCCTTTATAGGGCAGATTTTATGGATTATTGGAATGAATGAATTTGCTTTGACTTGGGTTTTTTAGTTTTAGGGTCAGGGAAGCAGAGCAGGGAGCATGTAAAACAATAATTCAGCTGTAAAATTACATAAGAAACTGGAAACAAAATTTAGACTATGGTTTTGAACAATAGAAGTTATATCATTTGTCTGTCTTAAAAAAGTTATAATTTGTAATAGTTCAATGTTGTAGTCTATCTTTATCTTAAAGTCCTACTCCACTAGTAATTAAGCCCCTAAAAACTCATTAGTTTTCCTCATATTTTCATTTTTTTTCCCATAAAAATCTTCTCATGGCTTTAAAATGGCATGAAGTGTGACTCAACATGAGCAGAAGAAAATCCTTTCCTTGTTTACTCTGGTTGGCTATCTCTCTGCTAGAAGGCCTAGCATGATGCTAACAGCTGCCAAGCAGCTGCAGTTTCTAGCAGCATCAGTGGCAGCTTAGGGCATCCTGCTTGCTCGACTGACCAGAGAGTGGTGCATTTCTAATTTTTGGACCAGTTGGATAACTTCTCTTAGCTTGCCCCAGCTCTTAATTTCTTGGGTTCTTCCGAATACATGTGCGTGAAACATAGATGAGAGCAAAACCTCTACTTGAATTTGGTGGTGGTAAATACTAATTCTAAGATTCAGGCTAACATTGTTAAATAAGACTTCAGTTAAGACTAACTTTGTAGCCGTTAGATGCCCAATGAAATGGCTGGTCAGGCAGACTATTATGTAATTAGTGATCAATAATCAAATATTTTTTTTAAAAAGACATTCTGTTTGGTACAGTCATTTATAATATTTTAATGTAATTTAATGTGGATTACTGTTTCATTTTATATACAGTTGTTAAAATACCTGAATTAAGACAAAATTGGAGTATGACTATTTTATGATATAAAATCCATGTAGAGAACATTTCATTTCTTCACCCTTTTCTATTTTCCCTTACTTTCTTTGCCTCATTATCACCCCCATACCAAAGAGCACCTTGAAGGTTTTTTTCTTTTTCTTTTTACCAATCAACAAAAAAGAAGCACTCTTTTTTTCTGTTTTATTTATTTTCCTTTGTTCCAAAATCCATCATTTTGTATTTTAATTTGATGAGGATGCCTATTTTCAGTGGTGTGGTGTGTAACTGTGATAAAGTCAGACTATACTACCCTACTATCTTGGAGACTTGGTCATTCAGAAAGGACTTAGAGTAGACCTGCGTCTCCTCTAGGATGCCACCTGGATGTGTTTTTCTGGGCATGCCCCACTGGGAAGGGTTCGTTAGAAGACCCATAACATGCCTCCTGGATCAAATTAGATTCTAATTGTATTGTGGTCGAATTTGTGATATCATTTAAAATAATATCATCACCCATTGAATCAATATAATATTGTATTTTGTTCAAACTTTTGTTTTACACTCCTACTTATCGCCAGTAATTTTATGTTTTCACCCAAAATAGTCTGAGAGGAGAATGAAGTGATGTATAAATCTTTCTCATGTGTACAGGCTGTCTGATCTTGTCTCTCTGAAGTTGTAGATGGTTTTCTGTAGATTCTGTTGAGGGGGACCTAATGTTCTTATTACTGAATCCTACACTCTGTTATCGTATTGCTTTTCTGATTCTTCTTCTATCAATGCCAAGTCCACTACAGCAGTTGTGTAAAGTAGAATAAATGTCCAGTATTTACATGATTGTTTTTTACCTTTGACATTACTTCCTTATAGATTGTTGGTGGCAAACATTATGATGGAAAAAAAGAATCTTTTTGCTTTTAACTTTTTGTACCTGAAAGAAACATCTACTTTGTAAAGTCAGCATTACCCATCTGCTCAGTTCTGCTTTCTATTTCCAGATGATCTGGTATCAAAGGCTGATGATGTAAACATAGATGACAAAAGCCCTCAAGAAGAGAAAGCTGAAGAGGTATAAACATAGCAGACTGCTACACTCACAGATAGATATTGAAGATTTTCCTTTTTGTTTGATAGAATATCTAATGTGAATATTTGACTGTGTCAGTCTTTGTTTTTTTCTTTTTCTTTTTATCGACAAATCAATCATACTGTCTGTTAAAACATTTCAGGCTAAAAACTTTTTCTATGGTACAACTACATTGCAGAAATCCGATGCTAATGGTGATCTAAAAGCTACTGAGGAGACGAATTATGAAGCTGAGAAAGCTACAGAGGAGAAGGATGATGAAGCTGAGAAAGAGGAATCTGCTCCTGAAAACACCACTGAGGAAGATGCATCCACAAGCACAGATAACACTGAGGAAGACCAAAAGACAAATGTTGAAAAAGGAGAAGAAAATAAAGAAGCTGATGAGCGAAATGATGGAAAAATAGAAGAAGCAACACCAAATAAGGAAAAAGTGGAGGAAGTTAAAGAGGATGTGAAGGAAGAGGTACCAGAGGAAAGTAAGAAGGAGGTTAAGAGTGAGACACAGGGAACAAACAGTGCTAACAGTGATAAGACTCAGGACAATAAAGAAGAAGGGGATGGAAGCCATTCATCTTGTGAGGCTGAGATGGAACCAGACAAAGATAAAGATGAAGATAAGCAAGATGAAGACAGTGGTAACAAAGAGAAAAGCAGTAATGACCACATTAATGATGTAGACACTTGGAGAGAACAAAAAGAGACAGAAAACAGCAGCCCTGACAAAACTCAGTCAGATAACGAGACCATAGAAAGTGAAAATAGTGGAAGTAGCAATAGCAACAGTAACCTGGAGGAAGATGTAAGAAAAATAACAGCGGAAACAAGCAAAGAGTCAGGAGAAGAGAGCAATGTGAATGTAGAGGTAAAGGGAGATGATGAGAAGGTAGACAGTAAACCAGAGCCAGAGAAGAAGAATTTGGATAGTTGCAAAGATGCCACAGCCAATGGAGAAAAAGGGAATGATGCTGATGAAGAAAGTCAAGACAAAAACAGAAAAGAGGATTAGGAAGGAAAGAAAAAAATATAAGTTACTGCATGAGCAATACTGTGAAAATAAAGCAATACAAGCAAAAATAAATTACAGAAGCAGGGCAAGTTCATAGAAAACCAAACTAATGTGAGATGTTTTGCTATAAGGTTTTGTAGATGTTGCATTACATATAAAGCAATTTAATCATTTTTAGCAGATACAATCTATCAATGGCAGGCAGGTAAGTGATGGTAAGAGAAAAAACGGTTTTCTGAGCAGATTAAAGAAATAAAATCTCTATTATATATTATATATGTTTATTTTTGCATTGAGGAATACTGCTATCTTTTGAGATGCTTAATTGTTTCAATAAAAGCTGCCTGTGAATATTGTGGTGAATGAAGTAGAGAAATAAGACAGAGGTCCAACTTGAAGTGAATGCTTTAATCAAGACTATGCTTTTGTATGGCATGTTTGCATGTCTTCAAGTGAAGTGGTACAAATTACCCATTTTGAGTAAGCGTAATGAGCTATATTATCCTTTATTTGTTTGAATGCTGAGCAAACACAGTGAGTTTGACAGTCTTCATTTATTACTTCTTACAGCCTTCATGATGTAGTCACAATGGAAAAAAACCTATTTGTTTATTTAAATTAAAAGAATAAAACTTTATAAACAGCAAAAATGATTTTTGATGCGTCTTAATAAGCCAGAAACCATTTTAGGGCATTTAGAAAAGAAGTAAAACGCCAAAAGTCTGGGGTCCAAACTTGTGGTAATCAAGGTTTTTTCACAGTCAACGTTTTCTGGGTGATGCTTTATAAGTTTTATAAATGTCCTGACCATCACATCTTGTCCCAACAGCTAGCAGCCATGATCTACTCTAACTGGGTGCCTTGCAAAATGACAATAACTGATAAATCACAAAATAAATGTTGGCATAAAGAATATTTAGAAAGCCCTCCTAGCTTTCTAATGTCAACAAGGAATGGCGACAGTGGAATACAAAAGGTGAGTTTGAGATCTGGGAGATCAAAAGAACTGATCAGTGGATTGTCAAAGAGGCAAATCTCCAACCTAATCGGACTACAGAAGCCCTTCATGAACATTTATCAGCTTGTGAAGGGATTGCTACACTCTTAAAAAGAAAGGGTCATAAAAAAGTTGCATTTATAAGCTACTTAAAATAATATGTTTTAAAAGCTGTACTATTTACAAAAAAAGGTAAATACTGAGTAGATGACTAAACTATATTACATTTTCCTTTGAATTTTTTGATTATTTGGAAACCATAAGATTAAAAAAAAATCTAAATGTAGCCTTAATGAAAATGATGAAGAAATGTCTTAGTTTAACTTTATGCCTTTTGGAGATCAAGTCATCGTCTGCTTACTTACTGTGACACAAACATTAACTTTTATTATTATTATCACAATGTTATCTAAAATTTGTTGATTATAGTACAGAGCAAATTATGTAAAGAAAGACTTCTTCTAATGCTGTTGGTACAACAGGTACATCCAAACAACATAACTATAATCCAAATATTTGACTGTTTGATACTTGCAGAGAGAAAATAGTCTTGCAGAAACAGTCTGTCTTCATTCACTATATTTTTTTTCACTGTTTTACCCTAAAACGCAGTTGCATAAAACCATAATAAACTGCCTCCACAGGCAGAAAACTGTAGTGAAAGCTGATCTAATTTGGTGTCGATGATGGCCTTGCTTCCCTCTCATCCCTGCAGCCATTCAAATTGAGATTTATGCAGTCAATGTGTCTGTGAGTCACCATCCCATGAGACATGGAGAGCATGGATGAAAAGGAGGGTGAGGAAGAAGGAGGAAGTGAAGAGCAAGAGACACATAAGGGTAGAAGAGATGGGGGTGGGAGCTGGTGTGAGTCATGAGGCCTGACTGGTTGAGGTGATGATGCTCAAGATGCTATTTCTAGAGTCACCATCAATTCTGTCTTATCTCTTCCACCGGCTGTGTGTGTGTGTGGGGAGGGTGTTAACAAGGTGTTGAATAGTACTCTCCCCTGATTGATTATAATTCAGCAAAATGTAATTAAGGTTGGTGCAACACCACAGAATGCTGGGAGTGCATGCCTTTTATTACATTAATCTTATTATTGAAATAGCAGTTTTTATCTGGTCTTTTGAGTGCAGAGAGAAAAACGTGCTATACATTAAGGCAGAAATGCATTTCTTATTAACATTAAATCAGACCTGTGTTTACTAAAGTTGTCCCAAAGATGTGTCAAGACAGAGTAACAGTCATTGTATAGAAACAGCAGAGATGTAAAAAACTATTCAATATTGCCTGGTATCCATTATCATCAACTGATTAAACATTATACAGATATACTGTATGACATACAATCATTGCAGTTGAAGGGTCTTTTGTATTGTCTGCCTTTGTTTATTTGCAAGACATATTTTCACATTTTGTAATCTAAAAAAGGTAATATTTCTCCAGTTTTAGCTTCTCTTCATTGGCTTGTATTTGTTTCTGCATCCATCCTGGCTTTGGTCTTTTGAGTGCAGAGAGAAAAGCATGCTGCAAATTTAAAGACAGAAATGCATTTATTATGAACATTAAATCAGACATGATTATAACTGGCCCATCCAGTTGAGGTAGATGGCCACCCTACCTGAGTCTGGTTCTGCTGAAGGGTTCTTTTATAAAAAGAAATTATTCTAATACTTCTTTATGGTTCTTCTGCACCCCGCTGTAATGCTTCTAATGTGTTATTTAAAGCAGCTTGAATTATCCTGTGCATGAAATGTGCTATACAAATGCAATTGCTTTGCCTTTTCAATTGTGGTAATCTACTGGTAAATCTATATGAATTGAATTTATTTGAATTTAATTGAAATGAATTGAATTTGCTTTCTCTATGAAGTTCTTCAAGATGACTTCAGTTATAAGTGAATGAAAACAATTTTCACACATTGTGAGCTGTGGATATTTCATTTTTATTAAGTTCTTTGAAAAATAGACACACTGTATATAGACACTTTTATATATTTTTCTTAATCCAATTTCTGATGAGCACAGTACTTTTTATATTGTTTCTGAGAATCAATGGTACATCAGGATACAAATAAAGCAAGAATCAAAGGAAACAAGCTTTTCTTTTTTAATCATGACATTTAAAAAAAAGAAGATTCAGAGCAGAAAACAATAGCTGTTTTGGTTATGACATTGTAATGTAGAATAGAACTGCATGAAATTAAATCAGTGCATTCAGTGATCACTGACTTAAGTTCTGATTGTACCGGGGTGTCTGTCCTTAACATCTTGTTGTTGAACAGCTTGGCTTCTTTTCACAGCTCACTCTTTGAATAAACCTCCTGTTATTGTTTGATAAATCATTTTTCATCATTTTAGCTTAATTTTTGTTTTGTATGAGATCAAATGTTTGTTTTTTTTTGTTTTTTTTAAATGACAGCACTAAATTTTCAAATTGAAATTAGAAAGACGAGAGGATGGAATGTGTGGGAACAATATTAAAAGGTCATCTTACGTGAATATATGTGGCCAGAATAGCAATGCAACATTTTAAACAGTAGATGTCCTGCAGACTCTGCTCTAATTTACTGATGAGGCTTTGTTTTTCAGTATTAATGCAAAATAAGGACTTGTGGCTCTATTGCACCTAGCTACTTCTGTAACATTGTTCTAACCAAGTACAGTACAATATATTGTGTTTTATTACATAAGCTATATTTATGCACAATCAATGCAATAGATAAAACAAAGAAGGAACTAAACGAAATACAGTTAAATGTGTTAGGATTATTAAGAAATAGTTTCATAACACATGGAGACATGGTATTTAAAAAAAGCAGCAGAACATGACCATCAAACTGTTGCTGTGCTCAAGTGAAATAAAACCTGCTTCAGAAACAGCACAAAAGCAAATACTGACTTAAATGCTCCGATGATGATATATTTCATCATTTAAGTTGCATTGTTATAGTTAGCTGAGTGCACCTCTGTAACTTCAAGATTTCTGCATGAGAACAGGAAGGATGTCATTAAGCATCTCAGGATCCTGACAGCTCCATCATTAGTGCCGTCAAATGCGAGGCTGCTTCTCAGAGAGCAGCTGATTGTGTTCTCATCATCAGCCTGTTATGTAACCTGTTTTGTTGTTTGGTTGTTTGTCTCTTGATGCACCCTTGTTCTGTTATGGTTTTCACAAGTAGCACTAACTCGTGACCTCATCTGAATTCACAATGGTACAAAATAAGTGCTTGTATATAATGCTTGTATGGATACTTGTGTGTCAATGCAAAACAAAAACAAATACGATTAAGGAGAATGTTTGTAAATGAATGTATCTAAAGCTGGTAATAGTCATGGATACAGCAGATGGCATGACGACTGCCTTGTCATGTCTAGAAAATAATCTCCCACACTATCCTGTTCTGCATGTCCTGTCTGCTTCAATGTGTCTTCCCTTTCTGTGTCTGGTCTCATTTATTGATCCCATCTAAATGTTTACTGAAGGAAACAAGGTCAGAGGCTTATAAAGACAGAAGAAAATGTCAGTGTGAAATCTGTCTTCATGTCTAATCTGATCTGACACTGTGGACCTTTAGTAAACTATATATTAAGACTCCTAGCTTCTTGTCACATGTAAACTGCACTAAAAAGAAGGAGTCATACACTAAAGGGCTATTCCACAACTTCTGGAACACATTGAAATTCACAGCTTTCATTGTCAGTCTTTGGATGAACAGTTTAGCTGAACATACAGTGCATGCACAATTCACAAGTGAAGATTGTCAAACATACAAACATTCATCCTCTGATTTTCATTTGAGGCAGAGAAAATTATTGGTGTACTCAGTTCTAGTTTTGATCATCACCAATGACTTCAAACAACCCTTTGTCTGGTGCTCTTCACCTCCAGTAATAACACCTTCCTGCTTCAAAAAAATGTAAATCTTCCAAACAGAAAAAAAAAAACCTCATGGAAATGACAACATTGCTGATAAACAGATGCTGCTTTTCTAATTTGCTTATGTGCTTTGTTTTTCTGGTTTTCTGAGTAAAGCTACACCTGCTCTGCAAGATAACTGAGTTTCATTCAAATGATGACTACAAAACTTTGTTCAGCTACGCTAACTCCTTAAAATCAAGCAAAAATGTCTGATAAAAATAAAGATGAGGAATCAATATTATCAGTCATGTAAGCTGACCTTTCAAAAAGAGAAACTTTTCAGGTATATTGACACACACACACACACACACACACACAGACAGACACACACACACACACACACACACACACACACACACACACACACACACACACACACACACACACACACACACA
>JBBBVU010000006.1:19826705-19846098 GCA_037177055.1 Atherinosoma microstoma | reverse complement strand
CAAAAATGCAACGGGTCCACCAGACCCATGAACACTGGCTGAGTAACAAAAAAATGAACACCACACAAGGGTTAATATTCTGCTTTTTAACTCACAATTTCTTACACACTGACCTTGGAGCATTTAGGTCTAGCTGAACATTTTGAGAGCTTCATATTCATTGGAATAACATGTTTACATGCATTTTAGTTGTCAGGCTAACACAATAATTCATTTTTTCTAGTGTTATGTGAAAATTCAAAATGCAGCCAACAACTCTACCATATAACTTCCCAAATATATCCAACCAGATTCTAAGTTAGGATGAAATATGAAAAAACAAAAAAAAAAAAACATATCATCATGTGTGCCAAATATTATTTTGAATCTGATATACTCATCCATCTGTCATATATCCACAAACATTCACAAAGTCTTTAATGTCTAAAATACACACATTCAACCTTTGCTTTTTCAGTTTTTTTCATCCATACAAATACATGTTTCATCCCTGTACACACTTTTTGTGTCTTCAGCTTTTGTTTTAGAACACAAAATTACTTGTTTCCTGAGTCACTTAAAGAATTATTACTCAATCTTTTTTAACAATGACATTATAACTGTGCCATCCAGTTTTGGCTAACCACAGCTAGTGCAATTGAAAGCATAATGAACAGGGACAACTGGATGTTTTCTCACAGTTGTTTTTAGGCTTTCTGTCTGCCTCACACATAGACATACACATGGATACCAACCAAGCTGTTAAAATCATATCAGCAAACTCACTGGATTAGCATATCTGGGTGAGATAAAGCAGCAGATGATGGTTACTTAACTTTGACTTAATGCTTCCCATCTGCCTCTTTCCATCACTTGCTCCTGTATGTCTTTGTTTTTTTTTTGCCTGCATATTGGAATGGGTTTTTCATTCTTGCACTTGCTGATTATGCTTCATTTATGAATCACTTTGTCTTTCCTCTGTGTAGCTTTTTTTCTCTGTGGTTGTGTTTGTCTCTATTCTTTTTTAACAGATGGGGATCTCAATAAAAGCACATTTGAACGAAAATACATTTCTTATCATATTGCATCCTCCATGAGGATGGAGATTATCTGTTTGTGCATTAAAATGGTCTGTCTGTCAATGCACACCACTGACATTGCAAAGCAAGGACATCTACCAGAAATTCAATTTAAAACATACCCACCTGCACACAATGACACACAGACAAAACTTAGGCACTTCAAAGAACATCTATGAAATAAACACGTATGACTGCAAACACTAGAAACTACACACACACACAGACAGAGGGAAATACAAAGTTTACACTCCATTCTCAAGAAATGTCATGGCTATGAACACGAGATAGTAGACCGTGACATTTTATTCCCTGTTTTTTGGAATTTTGGACAATCCAGATAAGGATTAGATAGAAAAAATAAACCTTGGTGTCCACACAGCATATCAGCAGGATATAAATACAATATTCTTTCTTTGCCTTTTTTTCCATGCATGTGTAAAATACCAATTACTTTTCTAGAGATTATAAACTGAACAATAATAAAGAAAAAAAGATACAGAAAACCAATCTATTTTATTTGTAAATTGAATTTTAGCTGTGCCCTGACAGGCTGGCTCTCCTGTTTGTGAGATTCCTTTTTTCCCCACTGTTGATCATATCCATTCCCGTCAAATAAATTTAATGGTACAAAATTACTTACATGTACAAAACAAATTGATAATAAAAGATTGCTCTCAAAGTTGTACCACTAACTTGAGGCCTGACCAGTGCCAGTCTAAAACTTGTAATGCTGGTGTCGGATTCTGTATTATTAGAGTGTTTTTTTTCTGCCCTGCCTTCAAACACCCCTATTCTTTAAAAGGGTTGGTGAAAAACTGGCCATTTACATGTAAAACTCCTCTCATCAGGGTAAGCACCAACAACATCTTGGCTGATCTGTTCATGCCAAGTAAACAAAGGCCCAAAATCTGATGGATCTGACATTGCAAACCAAAAACCTCAATTTGTCAGTCCAAAATTCAGTTTAAGTGTCCAAAACAGATAGCACAGTCAGAGTATTTAGATTTTTTTTTTTAAATGCTCTGTTTGAATGTCCAAAAACTGTGTTTGTATCTGGACTACAAGCACAAACACAAAGAAAATTCTGCAGTTTAAAAAATACCCAGGTTTTTGTGTACAAGGTTTAAGACTAAAATTTCAAAAAGTTAGTGTTTTGTAGTTTGGTATAAAAATAAGAAGGGATTTTCTGAGATGGGGGACGGAAGTTGTTCAGAATTGTCCAGCTGTACTTTGATTAGGTTGCACGTATTCATTTAGAGTCAGTGCAGAATTGTATTTACATTATCTCTATCTTCAGTTTGTGCTTTAAGGCAAGGTAAGTTTATTTGTATACCACATTTCATGTACAAGACAATTCAAAGTGCTTTACATAAAACATTAAAAGCATTACAGAGGTGTGCATAGGTAAACATCAGAAAATGGGAAAAGGGAAAAATAAAGGACATTAGAAAAAAAAAAGCATTAAAAACATGATCAAGTTTAAAAATTCAAGCTTAGAAGAAATTGTGCAGATTTGGACTAAAAACTAAAACTATGTAAATGCACCAGAGAACAGGAGGGTCTTTAACCTGAATTTAAATAAACTGAGTGTTTCAGATGATCTGAGGCTTTCTGGGAGTTTGTTCCAGACATGTGGAGCATAGAAGCTGAATGCAGCTTCTCCATGTCTAGTTCTGACTCTGGGAAGTGATAAAAGACCCGATCTGGATGACCCGAGGGGTCTGCTGGGTTCATACTGGGTCAAGAGGTCACTGATGTATTTTAGCCCTAAACCATTCAGAGCTTTATAGACCTTTAAGATTGTAAGTAGTAGTGTTGACACTGAAAACGTGCAGGGGGACCTTTGTCCTCATGGAGACATGGGCCAAGAATAAATAAGGGAATTGATAAAGGACCAGCTAAATAGGCTACATTTAAAACACCACTGGTAAAATTTAATATTGAATAAATTTCCATCGCTATTAATCATGTACATTGCACAAATATTACACACTGTCCCCAGCATTCACAATAATCTTTTTTTTAAAAAAAGAGAAAAAAGGGTACCTACATTCCCTGTGAATTATTTTGCCCAGTTTTGATTTTGGTCTGGGTAATGTGTCATTTTAAAGTAAGTTCAATTAGATTACATCAGTCATTGCTTGATAAAAGATTTGTATTTCCAAGTCTCAGTCAGTGCAGAGTTAACCTTCTCTGATTGCCTGATTTTGTTCTGTATTCCAGCTGGATACCAATTGCCAATGATAATGAAATCAGTCCACATTACATTCCTCAATTTAATCTCTTGTACAGTCTGAATAACAGTGATCCATGGACATGAATGTTCCATTTGAATCAATTGCAGTTCAAAATGTCACAGCCATAGATAACCATATGATTGACCCAGGAGTGATTGTTACAAAGCCAAATGCACTGAAACATATGAATCTCCACTTTGGAGTAAGTTAGTATTTTCATTTGTCAGAGCCTAATGGTGCCATTAGTACGCTCATTGGCATTTGCTGCCCCATGGAATGAATTCATGCATATGGCCGTTCATCCCAAAATGGCACACACGTGTACATGCACAAACATGTGTAGACACACATGCAGTCAGTAATGCATATGACCGTGTTCTGCAGGAGCATTTATAATTTATTCAGTTCACTGTCACCTGTCAGTGTAATTGAGATTTGCTTGCTACTGACCACCTAGACTGTCTGCCAGAGTGAGTCCCCAGGGTAAAGCTGTTACTGTGGATGCTGCTGTTTACAGTAATTCAAACAGATAGCTTCTTATTAAAAAAGGCTTATAGGCATGTTCTGTACATGCATAAAATAATTTGTTACCAGGCACACAGAAATGACTGTAGATCTTCAATAATACAATACATTCACTTGATGGCCGCAGAGTAAAATATGCATGACAAACATGATTACATTAAAAGGTGTGCCCATTTTCTTCATGTATATATTGTCGTATGAACACATGCAGAGAATCAATAATGACTGCTAATTTAATAATTTACTTAGATATCTACACAGTAAGACAGATATACACTGGCATTCTTTATGCAAATGCATGAAAAAAAGACTTACTTAGTATCACATGCATGCATACATTACAGACATGGAAATGAGGGGGAGGCATTGCTGGCAGTCTGAAATGATCTATAACACTTTCAACAACGATTAAATGTTAAGTTATTAATTTGAGTCAGTTTCCTTTTATTTTTAATAACAGATGCTCCCAAAGACGAGTATGTCCACCTGTTCTTATGGGTGATTATAAAGCTGAGCAGCTGTATACTTCCCACCAAGCAAACCTGCATTACTTCCCCCATACTATCCTAACATCCCTGTCTTCCTCTCTTGGCCCCTCTCCTCTTCCTTCTCTCCAATTTCAAGATACCTATCTTTCTCATCTCCTTCCACTCCACTTCGTTCCTCCCCCTCTCACTTGTTCTCTCTCCCTTTTCTAATTTTCCTCAATGACGGATCCCCCACCTGCCTCAGATAATAAGATACTCCCACAGGCCTGGAAGACTCATTCCCCCTGCATCCATCATTCCCAGAGTCACATTACTGCCCTTTACAAGCACCAGGATGTTTTTCTCCTTAATTGTAGCCATATACATACCTCACCCCCTCCAGTAATAATAAATGGTCTTGTCCTCCATTATGGCCATTAGGGAGCTCACACTGAGAGTAGCATGCCGCCTACAGTGAGGAGGGCTTTTTTTGTGCTGGCTGTTGTACCCAAGCAATAAAAGAATGTCCCTGAATTCTGAATACACGTGTTTGTGTCTTGAAAAGGAGGATGTAGCTGATATGGTATATGCCCGAGTTCTTCTTTTCCCCCATGCTTTTCTTGCAGAAGTTAACGCAAACAACAGTTTGAACAGGAGATAAGCTAAAATAATGACACAGTCTTCAGTGAGTAACTTCACACTGTGTGTCTGCAACCAGATGTCTCAGACGGCCAGCCAAAGTAAAGACCCAGGAAAATAGAGGTACCGAATCATGGCAGAAGATGGCACTCTATTCCTATCTCATTGCTCAAACTGTGCTTTGTTCTGTAGTCACCGAACACAGTGGTGCCTGAAACACATGCACACACACTTTTACACACACACACCTTTACACACAAACAAAACGTTTGAAATTAAATACACAGAAGGACTTGAATGAAAAGGTAGAGGTTGAATGACTGTCTAAAATCTGTGTTCTGCAGCTCTGGTATTTATATTGTTGACACATGTTGAATGACAAAAGCAAACCTGATGCTATTCATCTTCTTCTTTCTCTTCTTCTTCATATTTTGAATAGAAATAGTGGTATTATTACATATGGTAGGGTGGACTTGTAATTCCATGTTTTAGTTTAATGTAGTGAGTATACAAACCCAGCAGGTGTTTTGGCTGTAATGATATTGTTTTTTATTTTTTTATTTTTTTTTTACATTTTCTTAGACTGATAGAGATTTATGAATGGAGTTCCTGAGAAGAATAGTACCAGCAGAAGTCTGCATTACTTTAATTTTCAACTTTAATTTTCAAATTGTGCCCTCCTTTTACTTTTTTATGTAGAAACTGCTCATTTCACTCAGTCCTATGGAAATGAAAAGCATGATACCCCTCTTTATTTTGTTAAACTCACTGCTTATTGTTGATATTTTGTCAGATAAAAGCAAACAAATTCTCCTCATATATGATGATTAACAATAGTTTGCTTCTAAATGCATGCATCAGCATGGAGAAACCTCATCCTTTGCACAGCAAAGTTAAAAGGTAAAAAATGCATCTAAGCCTTATGTTCATGATTTATTGAATTTCACTGGACTCATTGATGTTGGACTTATTTACATGATATGGAACAATTCATTTATAAGAATCAAACTAGGAATTAAGAAACCTCTAACTTTCCTTTTAGAATTATACATTTATACTTTTTATGATTAAAACCCACACTGAATGAAAGAACATACATTTTAGCAACACATATGTATATTTGTGTTATTTGTTTTATTTAATCAGTATTAGTACACATTAATAGGTATAGACAATTGCTCTTCTTTCAGCAACATGCCTTCTTTCTTTATGGATTGGTTTCATGTGTTACACTGAGATGTTTAATCTTTTCTTTTTCTTTTTTTTTTTTTGTAGCCGTCTGTTGTCATGTCTGTCGCTATTTGGGCCTGATACCAACAGGCCTTTTTACAGATGGTGACACAAGAAACCAACAAGGAAATCATTACGGACACATTCATAAATATTGGCTGCTCTGTTCTTTTAATGGTCAGGAGTCAAAAGTTTAAGGTATGGAAGTCCTGAAGCCAAAAGACTCAAGGATAGATCAATGTCAGTCGTCAGGGGGAATGAAAGCTGGCTGGTGGAAAAGGGGGGAAAGAACGAAGGGGCTTCAGGCACTGAAAAGTCATATCATAGAGTCGTCAGGGTGGGCTGTGGTGGTTTCAAATCATGAATTCTTTAATGTACTAAGTCCAAATGGTCCCCTGTGCCCCTGCAGTGCCTTGCCTGGCAGTCTGAAAATAATTGAGAACTTGAGGTAAAGCAAAAGGAGGTGTGAGTAAAGAGAGGGAGTCAGGATGCAGGACAGGGAGAAGAGGAAGAGGGAGATTGAAAGGATGAATAAGTGACAGAAAAAGAGAGATGGAGACGTTGCTCTTTACAAAAATTACCTTACCTTTACACTTACACAGCTTGTGACTCTGGGCTTCTCATCTGTTCAGTCTTATGATAAAGCTTTGGTGGTAGGTAATCTAGTGGCATTCCAGGGAATGGACCTCAGAGGAATAGTTCTTTCATCTCAGGTCATTAATCGCAACATCCAATCACCTTGCTCGTAGATCAATACCACAGTCTTGTGCTAAAAATGAAGGCATAGAAAGTGACACTGAGTTATAAAACATGTGGTATATGTTTCCCTCCCAGCAGGTTTTCAGCTTGCTGGGTCAGAAAGTTGCTGCCTATGTTACTTTTTAGAGCTTTTGTTGCTTAGCCCATGATTACAAGTTCAAAATTTCTAATCAGCCTAAATGGAAATTATTATCACCAAGCCTGTTTTATTTTCAATTTCAATTCATGATTGCGTTGGAGGATCAGGTTTATAAATGTCTGTCCCTGAAATAGTGGAATGGCATTTGATTAATCATGACCATTGCTGCAGTAAAACCAGGGTTCGAAAACCAAGGTTAAAAACATTGCTCGGGGCAGCGATCCTCGATCAGTGTTCTTTGGAAACCTTGATAATTGCCTCCCCTGGTTTCTCAGCTCACTGAATACTGGCTGCTAACTCTCAAAGCTGGTTGCGTGTTCATTAGAAGTCCTCATTCAGTAGTTAGAAGGGATATGAGTTTTCAGCCAGCCCATTAAAGGCCAAATGTCACCAATTTAACCATGTGCAAGGCACATAAAAGAAGTCATGCATGCTATTGATGTTGAGTACCTTTCCATTCTTCATAACGAATTTTGTGCACAGAACTGCAGTGTGTAGAATGGATACATGTAGCTTTGAAATGGACAAATAATGAGTTTTTACTTGTCTGATAAATATAAAGAATTATTTTAAGCCTTGTTTCCCACTTGGTTTGCCTAGATAAGGTAAAAGGTAGGCACATTAAATCAGTTTTTTCTCCAAAGCTAGTAAATCCATTTGTATTACCTAGAAATACATACAATGTCACATTTTATTTGATGCACACGATGTATTAGTTGGTGTTTAACATTTGTTATTATTTGCAATAAATGCTTTTTACTGTAATAATGCAATGTTTATGGATGCAAGATAAATCGAAACACAACTACAGCTGTGCAAGTTGCCCTGTAAGTGGTTCTAAATACCTAACCAGGTAAAGTGTTTACAATTCATACCGTATAATAAAACGTTTAGTTCAGTTTAATTAAATTTTTTATAGCTATGGATGAAATGCCATTAGTTTTTGGTATGTAGTATTCAGTCAGAAGGTAATGCTACTGAAGGTAATAGTTAAAGGGGAATTACACCTATTGCACATTAGGGTTTCTGTGTAGTTCTGTAACAGCTCAACACTGGTGCTTCACAAGAGCACATCTGCATGTTATGGTGCATTGTGTCCTTCTGGGGGCAGTCTAAGAAATAAGTGGAACAACCTGAGGTGTGGGCTACTCTTCTTCATGTTGATACTGTTGTTGGACATTTAGCTTTGCTTTGCTGAGGAAAAGGCAGAAGTAAGACAGATAGAGATCTGCTTTCTGAGTTAGTGAATCCAAAGCTTAAAATAATAGAGATTCTCTGACATCGTCTCGTCTGTCCTTTTGAACCATTCTGATTTGCTTTTTCAAATTTTTTTCTACTTCCTCTTCCTTTCTGAACTCAATTTCAAACAATCCCCATTAAAACTTACAAGCAGTGTCATCGCCTGGTGTCTGCACAAGGCTTTGTAATCTGGTCATTAGTTTCCATAGGATTCATATAGTCTTTGATAAGCCACAAAGAATAAAAGTGATGGTATATTATGGTTTTGGGGGAAAAAAACAAAACAAAAAGGACCAAATGGATAGCATTTCAAAACCAGGAGCTACAACCTCAAGAATTATTTTTTTTTTAAGTCACTGGTCCCTATGTTGGGTGGCCAAGAAGTGCAAAACACAATTACATTTCAAAAAACACATCAACAAATTTGAGAACAAAATTGCATTTAAAACACACATTTACCCAAAAGAACCACTGCTAACTGCATGCTTGTAGCTAAAATACAAATAATTTGTTTGAACTACAAGATTAAGTCATTGCCACACCACTTCCGGTTTTTAGGACATTCCGTTTCTATTAACAGCCGTCCATTGTTGATTTGTTTTGGGATTTGTATTTGTGTTTTGCCTCTAGAAGATTTTTTTCTCTGCACTTGTACAAGTGTCTAATATTTTCTTAATTTGTTTCCTAAAATGTAAATTTGTTTTCAAATTTGTTAATGTGTTTTTTGAAATATAAATGTGTCTTGCACTTCTCAGCCACCTTGTGTCTTGCAATAGTCTACAAGATATTGCAACAATATCAACCCAAATTGCCCATTGTGCTCTGCATGAGGGGACAAATAACACATCAGTAGGGTCTCTCAACATACCCACAAGGGAAGAGGGAGAAAAAGAAAAAAAAATGGGATTGGGTTATTCCAAAGATGAATGTGCCTTGCAGCTTTTGGGCAAACAACACAAAACCAGTGAAAGGGAACATCGGCATCATTTGATGAGGCATTCCAAATGTCTCCAGGGGGGGTTGAATTGCCAAGGGCTAAATGATAAATATATGTTGTTGGTGGTAAAGAGGGATTCTACTGGCTGCCCTGAGGTTCTCTGTGGCTGCCAGCGTTACTCCATTTGTCCTTGAAGATGTTGGCTGAAAGTGTTGTCATCTGCTTGCGTTGTCTTTTGTGTATACTTTGTACACTACCTACTTGAAATCTCTTGGTTTTGGACTTGGGAGTCTTATTTCTTTTTTGCTTGAAGTGACTGTCATCCCTGCATGCTTTACAGCTCCCTGTCTTTCTCATGTTATAACTACTGTATATGCCCTTAAGTAAAACTGCGTTACTGCCTTATGTGTTTGTGAAGAAATCTAAATAAGCAAAAAAGGCAAATTTTTAATTCAAAGAAAAAAGTTTAACTTTTAATCTTTAATTGTTTAAGTGTGCTGCAGAAATTAAATGATAATTTAAAAGTTTCAGCAAAATGTAATACAGCTGCTTTCACATTGAAATCGACCGTTTTCCTAAACTGTGCCTACTGTGCACAACATTGTTTCTTCTTTAAAGTTTTATAATTCAGAAAAGCTCACTCAAAATGCATATAACTGAATAATTCTATGTGGGGAGACTTACACATGCCTATCTTTTATTCCACCTATGAGCCTGAATTATTGATATAAGTTTCAGAGAATGTCTTTTCCCTGCACAACGTGGATTATCTATGCATATGCCTAAAGACAAAACAGCACTGTAAAAACCTCCATCAGCCAGCGAGAGATGGAGTTTGAATATTTACAGTCAGTTAATGACATTTCCATTCTGTGGGCTTGTCAGAAATAACAAAGCCCTGCATTTACCCTCTGCATCTGCTTAAGTCTCTTTTCCTCCTCCCTGTGCCCCAAGTGGCTCAGAAATCCTACTTTATAGCAGAGAGGTGTCAGAATTTTAAACAGGCCCTGTCTTTATCCTCGGCTTCCCTGAGCTCTTTCCCTTTAATTCCTGGAAGACTAGGCTGTGGTCGCCTTTTAACCCTCACCTGCTCCTCTGCTACAATAATGTTGGCTTCTCTCTCTATTCTGTGGGGGAGGAAGGTGAGGGTTGATGATGAAGAGAGAGGAAAGGGGTGGTATAAGGAAAAAGAGTTATTCCAGACAGAAGAGGGAGAGATAGAGTTAAGATGGAAGGGAAAGGGTGGGAGGTGAGTTTGTGAGGGTGTGTATGTGAGCGCCAAAGACGGCAAGTAAAAAAAAAAGGGAAAAAAAGAAGAAAAAACTGGCAGAGGTAAAGGGAGGAGACATGGACAGCGAGCAAAGGTGGAAGTTATATTATTCTCTAGTGGGACGCTGACTAGCAATTTATCACACCTCACTTTGAAAGAAGAGGGAGAGATGGTTGCAATTTTTCTCTTGTCAGACAAACCTGATGACAAAGCACAATTCCCGAACCATGCTAATGTTCCCATTGTGAAACAAGAACAACTTTATATAGAGCGAAAATAAGGGTGTATTATTGGCCTACATTTTAGGTAAAATAGATGTGTTCATTTGCTCTGTGACAATAGCTCCTTGGTTGTCAAGGAATTATTTGAATGCAGATTATGGATTGTTGTTGCCACGTATATCCGCTCAAACAATATATTATTTTAGTTTTAAACACTTCTAATTTGTTACATTATTTATATCCAAGAGTTATATTCTCATCTTGTAAATGTTGGCTAATAAAATTGGGAATATTATACCTGAGACATTTTATAAAATACAAGACATTTAATTTTTTTTGCTAAAAGATCTATGCTACTAAAAGGAATAAATTTCCAAATGAATTGTCTTTAAATGATATTCTGCTGAATGAGTAATTGCCTGCAATTCACTCCCCTTTGAGTCAATCTCATGTGTGAAGTCAACGCTGTTAATTAGACCTGTTTTTATGTTCAAGGAACCAGCTGAGCCTACCTCCTATCTCTTTCTCTCCCTCTCTCTTGCATTTGTACTTAATTACTGAGGGACTGCTGTCTGCACCAGCGAGGCATAACAAAGAGATGTAATGCCATTAGCAAACCCGAAAAGAAGGAGAGAAATTTAATAATTTCTCTTATTTTTGTGTCTTAAGAGAGCAAAGTGGTTAAGATACACTTCGTAACGAGCAGAGATTTCAGTTTCTAGTATCAGGGTTGATCATTATGTTTGGAACTTTTTTTTTTATCTGATAGAAATATTGTGCGTATCATCACTATGTGCTGACACTGCCATAAATTTTTGCTTCACTAATTTATCAGAGTATTTAACCTAATAAATCATAGAAGGCGGTGCTAATATTGTATTGGTGTTGGTGCAGAGGTTTTTCTGCCATGACCATAGAAACGGTTGTTTTGTGAATTGCCTTTTTTAGCTGTATTATTATATAAGGTGGACATGTGTACACATGTGAAGTTATGACATCATTAGTTTTAAGAGGCTCTTTCACTTATAATGCACTAATTAGGCAAGGCAAGTTTTTTTGTATAGCACATTTCCTAAAATTAAAAGGTAGCAACAAATAAGAGGATATACACTTTATAATTTCATAAAATGTGACAATAATTAGCACTGATGACACGTTCTATTCTGATGAAAAAAAAGCACATGTATGAGAGTAATGCTTTAAATATATGATTTAAATGGAAGGTGCAAAGTCGAGATTGACATAAGGCACACAATGACACCTACTGGGTGTTGAAAATTGGATTCACACCACAGTGGTTGGTTCCATTTGTTGCTCAAGGAGCAGAGAGTCACAGTGTGGATATTGGGTGGCAAGATAAAGTGCGCACACACACACATAAATGCACATACTCTGCGAAAACCAGCTCTCCCATGAACACACAAGTGAGAGGAAGTTTTACAGGTTTTGACACTTTTGATTACATTCAACACCACAGAAATCCACAGGACATGCTACGTGGAAATTATCCATTGATTACAGGGACCCTGTCTCGGGTTTTTATATGAAGTGAATTGAATCAACTGTGGCTTTGCTAGGCTCTGCAATACCTGAGGTTATGAAGGAGAGTTCATAATTTAATGCAGCCATAACAGCTTGAACAGCAAAAGCAAAGGCAATCATGTACTTGGAACTCATGTTTGGCTCACTCAGTTCCCAGAGGTCCATGGCAATTGCTTGCATTTGTTCATTATGGTAATTACATTGATTCCTGAAAGATCATAGGTTTTTTCTATTGTATCTACACAGATGAGCCACAATATTAACAGCACTGACAGGTGAAAGGAAAAACATTGATTATCTCGTTACAATGTAATGTTCTAGTTGGAAACCTGTGGTCGTTTTACAATGTGGATGTTATTTTGGTACCTAAATATTATTATGGACCAAGCGTATTTGTAAGCAATACTCCAACTGCAGTCTCTCCCAGCGGGACAATACAATCAGCCTCAGTAAAAACTGCAACAATTCAACAGTCCTAGCCAAGAACCCAAGGTGCTGACCTGGCCTTAAAACACCCCACTTCTCAGTCTGACTGACTGTCCATGGGATTCCCCAAAACAATCCTGATCCACAGAAGTCCGAATGAAACAATCAGCTAACATTTTACTGGTTTCAGACACCAAAGCACTTCCTCAGAGGTAGTGCGTCCATGTCCCAAGTTGCCAAAGCTGTTTTGCATGCATGTCCAATTGTCTTAATGTTCTGTTTTTTTTTTTTTTTTTGCCATACTGTAAATAACTGTGCTGTGATGTGTACGATTAATGTACACTACACAATATGCTCATTCAGACTTTGTAAAAATTCCAATAGAATATATATACAGCTACTTGCTTTCTTCAGTTAAAGGGGTTCATTGATGTTCTTACTAGAGATAACAGCCCCTCTCCTGCTCTCTGTTGTCACAAGATGGTCCAGCAACCCATGTACAGCCAGAGACTTCCACGAAGAGAGGGATAGGAGCTCAGTCCAAATTGGCCTATTTTGTGTGGGACAGAAGGACTTATGAGCTGTTACAACATCTTCACCAAGGTTTCACTTTCAGCTTTAGCTGTGTTTGTTTTGGTTTGAGTTGCCACTACTCAACACAACATCTTTTTTCTAAGGTCTTTTATTCTACCTTAAATGTGAACTTAGGGGTGTGGGTCACATTGTAACCAACTAGGATATAAAGTTTCATCATATTCTGTGTTTATGTGTAACCATAGCAACCGGTAAAATAGTGCCCATGAAGTTGGTGGTCATAATATGAACAGCATGTATTTTACCTCAAACCATGATAACTTTTTAAATTCTACCAAAGTAAAAACTTATATCTCGCCTGTCACCAATGCAATTAATTTTTTAAGCCAAATTGTAGCCTACTCCACTAGCAGATGATGCTGCAAAAAAAAAAAAAAACAGTCCTATTACATCAGCAAGTGTCCAGTAATAGTAATAGGCTAAAACCCTGAGTGAATCAGTATTATCCTGATGACAAGGTGTGTGATAGAGACCTGCACAGGACAGGATTTTCAATCCCGTTCTCGTCCGCTCCCGAAGCCTCCCTGGGCGCTCCCTTCACCTGACCGCCCGAGTGATTCCCACGGTCCCGATGGGTCCCGAATTTATTTCTGAAAATTCCAAAGACTATCTTCCCATTACAATTTATGAGAGATTTTTTCAGAGCACAGTGCACTGAGCTTTGGTTGACAACCCATACACGCAAGCCATCCTGGGTCATGTGACCTGCACTATAGTACAGCAGGCTTCGGTGCACACAGCACAGAAGTTTAAAAAGAAGGCTTTTTTTGTAAATTACAATGTTTTTAGGATTTACAAAGTATTTCGCCATTGTGTTCTAAATTACTGGATTATTGAATAAAGCTGATTATGTTGTTTTAGATAATATGAATGAAAACCTAGGTCATGACCCTACATAAGTTTATAGGCCTATAAAGTTAAAATTTGAATTTACAGCACTAACATAATGCTAACAAATTATAACTTAACCTTATGACCAAAAAACAGGTCTGTATTTATACAAACTTCTCAAAACAATCAAGCAACATATATTTGTTCATACTTATGCTTGGAAAAATATCATCATCATCTGCTTCTCTCTGTCTCACATGCTGTTGCCTGAGTCAATCGGGGGACACATGCGGGAGGTGGGACACGACATGTTTTGGTCTGACCGCCCGCTCCCGCCTGAGGCTGTGTGAATCCCGCCCTATCCCGCAAGATTTGTTGTGGGTCCCGCGGGAATATCCGCCCGTTGCAGGTCTCTAGTGTGTGATAAATGTCTTTGCTGTCCCAAATTTTGGGTAATAGTCAAAATAAAAATCAGCACATCAGGGATGCACATGGTGAAAAATGCCAGGTTTCTGGGTTCATCTTCCAGGATGGGCGCAGATATCCTGGAGGATCATGCCTTTGATCAGCATACTATGCTACTATGTGAGGATATTTCAAACCAGTCTATCCTGTAGGACACTGATAAGATTTTTTTTTATCCCAGGTAGCTTATATGAACACTCCATGCAAGAAATCCTGGGGATAACTGACATTCTAAAACACTTACCTTGCAATTTAGCAGATTTCTTATAAAATCCAGTCAAGTGAGAATAACACATCAGCCTGTAGGGTACAATATTTTTATGACCCAGGCACAAATGTTCAATCAGTCAGTGTCCAAAACAAACTGCTGTAGGACCTCCAAACTGTGACAGCAATTAACAGCAAAAACCAGCATGTTTTTTGAAGAGGTTAGCATTTATGTATGTATATCAAGACATGAGAATATTTCTTAATTGAAAGAAACATAAATGAAACAAAAAGATATCTGCATCTTACGGGCTTCAGCAAAGGTTTGTCTGTTTGACAAATTTTGACTGATTGTTCAAACATACTCAACACACATTCTTTATTAATTCTTGTTTATGAATGTCATTTTCAGGAACCTGTTTTTTCTCGGGAAAAAGATACTTTATGAAACTAGAAATACTGTGAAAGTGAGATTTCAATTGGTTTATTGTGAAACATAAAATGGTCCAAGATCACATTTTAAAAGCTTTCTTTTGCAAGCATTTATATCTGCATGCAGGTCATCCATCAGAATTATAATTCGATATGATATAGCTGTTCTATAAGAATATCTCCAGATTTTAATACATCTGTACCATTTGATTGATGATTCACACTTCTGTAAAGCCATCTCAGTTTTAAAGGTGTTAGCAAACAGTATTGAAAGAATAAAACTCCATTGATTCAGTTCAGAGTGTTTGAAGCAAATTCCATTAGTTTCTATCTTCAATGAAGAATCTGTTCCACCATGCATGACCACATGGTGCACTTTCAAATGTGTGACAGCTTTCCATTCATCAAATACTAAACTAACACAACCTGCCAAAGACAACAAAGGATGTGATGGATCAAACAGAGTGCACCTTTGTAGGGAGACTTTAGTGTGCACTTTATGAATTGTTTACATACATGAATGCTTAAACTGATTCTTAAGGAGATTGTTACTATGAATATGACATAAAATATGAAAACAAATTCTGTGTTGTGACTTCTGATGATTGCTACTCCCAAACGAAAAACTATTTCTCATTATTTGGATTGATTTGTTTATACATTTTTTTACTTACATTGTCTCAGAAGTCTATATCAGATTATGGAAAACCTGATTGAGATTAGATTACCTGCCTACAGCATGTTATGGGGTTCTTCCTAGTTAAATGTAATTCTTGAATTGCTTTTGCCAGAATCAAGTGTCAATTACATAGAAAAAACATCTTCATGAATATAACTTAGCACAAAAAGGTGATCTGTTTAGATGGAAACAAACTTGTAAGCCCCACTGCTGATCCAGTGAAAAGTATGCTTTCTTTATGAGAAGATCTAAGATTTATCAGCAGTGAATATACAATTTTTTTTTTACGAAAGAGAGGCAGATGAAAAGATGACCAGCACAGTCTGTATGGTTTGTATTTTTACTACTATTAGTAGTAAATAGTAAAGACATCATATGGAATAGTGAAAATCTGATTATTTTTCTTTCGTATTTGATGACAGCAGCTTGTTTTAAAAGACACGAGGGGCATGTTTACGACTGTACTGCATCACTGTTTCTTTTAACAATTACGGTTGTTTGGGAACTGAGTTGCTGTTGTTTGGAATCTAAAATGTTTGCGGATATGACAAGGAGCTTTAATTACTGTCCATGTTTTTCAGAAGTATTCTTGATATGATGGAGTGGTTTCCACCACATTATGCACTGCCTCCTGGGGGCCTAAGGATTTCATGTCTCCCTGATTCTTTTAATAATCTTAATATTATGTATATTATTCTTTGATATTATGAGATTAAACAGAGATAAAATCTTAAATTCAGTAGTAATTTAACTTTATAAAACATCACAATCATATTGTGAAAATATTAGTTCACAGTCATACACAAAGTAGTTTACCTCTAATCTATATTTTTTCCTTTGGATTTAAAAAAAAAAGTTATTTTCTTCCCTTTTCTTTACCCCATTTCCCTTTCGTTGATTTTTTTCTTTGTATCATTTTTGACTGACTCAACAGTTAAATGCATTTCCATTCAATGCATTCTGTTGTAATTTACATTTTATATAGTATCCAGACATTTTTGCAAATGACTTTGGACATAAGTACAGCATATTATATTTAATATGTCATGATAAGTGCAGTAGGATTGAATGACTATAGGACAGTATTAAATCAAATGCCTAAAATATATCTATGTTAATCTGTGAATCATTATCAAAATACTATTTGCATTTATTGTGTTGTTTGTGTTATTATACAAACATTTTCAAGTGCTCCGGAATAGACAGCAACACCAAATTCTTGCTCCTTCCATTACACAAGACTTATTTCATTAGATGTCAGATAAATGCTGTTAAAAGGGAACATTTTAGATAGTCCTGAATATTGTTCTTGATTTGTAATTATGAAGCAAAGTTTGTTAAATACAATATATTATGCAATCATCTGAGGTGTTAATGGGCCGCGGGGGGCTTCAGCCTTACGAAAATCTTCGTTGCTCTGGCGTGTCTAGTGTTAACTAAGAAACTGTACAGATACAGGAAACTATTTCTTTTTAGTGTGATAACTCTGTTTGAGAGTATCTGTTTTAGTGTGTGACTGCCCACTTTTGTGGTTACATAACATCTATAATTTACTATATGCTTTTAAGGGACAATGTATTCATTCAGCTACTTTTATTATTTGACTATATAAGTCCTGAAAGACAGCAGCTCAGCGTGGTTTATTTTGGTATGGTTTTAGAATGTGTGTTATTCCAGTCTGTTTGTATTCTAGTTGAGTTACAACCCTGATGGAACAACAGTTCTTTATATGAAGTTGTCCCAGAGAGTGAGTGATGGCATATGGGGAAAACACACATCTGCTTCGCACTACAGTACCCACATTTACACACGGCTCTACTCCAACTTCCCTCATTCTTGCTGTAGTTAGGCATATATTCATTATTACTTGCAAAAAAATTAATACAAATGAAACATACTAGAGATGTATGTTCAAACATAGAAGGAAAAAATAATGGTTGTGTATTATTTAAACTCAGACAGATGAAAGACTTTTTAATTAGCGTGATTGTTGTAAAATATAATCCCACTATATGTTGTTCTATTGTTTTATGATGGTTCTCCACCATTTGTCATAGAAATGTGGTTCAACAGCAAAACCATCCGACTCTGAAGTGTGTGTAAATTGCTAGTGTTTTTCCATCTGTCCACTTTCTATACTAATGCAGGGTGGGGGGCTTTATATTATATGGTTTCAAAATACCTTATGCAATTTTCCTCCAAATAAATCACCACCAAAAAAAATGTTTTGAATGTTTAGAGCTAAAGTTTAGATGACACGTAACAGAATGGAAAAAGGAAATAAAAAAAGTAATCCAAATAGAATTTTTTACCTTACCTGTTAGAGAAAATTGCCTCTTTGTCAAATAGGATGCTGCAACTAACCTTAAATATGATATTTGGTAATGAACAGATTTTGTCACCTTTTTGATGTTAACAGCTGAAAGGGATATTTAGTAAGGTTGGGTGAAGCCCTTATCAGTGGTTGGTCTCTGACCTACAGTAGACTAGTACTGTCATTTCAGAGAATCAGGAATCAGTGATCAATTCTGACAAAGTAGCCAACTAATAACTATTATGAATAGTTTATAATGATAATGAAGATATTAATCTCACATTTAATCTATCACAATTGTCAAATTGCTCCATGTTCCTACACGTATAACTCAAGTTATTTTCTGTAGCTCCAATTTTTTCTGTAACTCCCAAACGCCTCATGAGCAGCCTATGCATCGCTGAACTCCCCCCCCCCCCCCCATCTGGTGAAGATCATGCTGTTTCCTGACTGCTGCAACTCTGCTCTAACATTTGTTAGGGGAAAGATTAAGATATGCAATTAAAGATGTTTCAAACTAGCTGTATTTCAAGAGAGAGAAGCTCTTTTGGTTTTTTAAGAAAATAATTGTTTTGACTAAAGGAAAGTGTTGCATCAAGGAAGTCTCCTGGTGAGGACACTGCTTGCCTTAACTTAAATCATAAGGTATTTATGGTATACTATTTCATATTTCAATTATGCTAATGTACTTTGTTTGTAAATTTTGCTATTATGTAAGAGAAAATGTGCACAAATTTGAGTACTTTCGCTCTCCAGTTAGCAATTGGTTGCGGCCTTGCAGCTAATCAGGCTCAGGATATATTATTGTTGCTGGGACATGCCAAAGTCATGTGAAGTGGACCCAACTTAATGTATACACATGAGGAAAACGTCTATGTATGGAGATTTATGTTCCTGTTATGTTCAAGGGAAGAGTAGACAAGGTGTTGAATGATTTTTGTGTGCTCATTTTTCAACACTCATTCTCATAACTCTAGAATGCGCCACATGGTGGCAGCAAACCGTAGCAGGGCCGATCATACAATTTAATTTTAGTCACTATCAGCTTTTTTTTTTAAGACAATCACCTTCTAATTAATTTTTATAAGAAGATTTTTTTCAAGCTGGTTCGGACGCTGTGCTGCTTAAGTGATTTCTCCGCGTACTTTGGACTCTTCAAGACTTGTTATGATGAGTCTC
>JBBBVU010000006.1:19807534-19826605 GCA_037177055.1 Atherinosoma microstoma | reverse complement strand
ATTACAGGGAGTGCAGTATTATGTGCTTCACCGAGACATGGCTGCATGAACACATCCCGGACTCTAATGTGTCTGTAAACTGTTTTAAGACTGTACGCGACTGTAAGCAAAGAGTTGGAATGGTTATAACTTGTATGCACGCCAGTTTTTTGGGTTGCTGTTTGAAAGCATCTACCTCTGTGGACATCACATAACTGAGTCATCAATACTGATTTTCTTTCCAAATTTATCCTGTCACATCAAAAAAGATTTTGTTTGAAATACATATGTAATTTTTCTTAATGGTCTGTCACTTCCCTCGGGATCCCCCCGGATGAGCTGGCTGATGTGGCCGGGGAGAGGGAAGTCTGGGTTTCCCTGCTCAAGCTGCTGCCCCCGCGACCCGACCCCGGATAAGCGGAAGAGGACGGTACGGTCTGTCACTTTTAGCTTGGAGGTTTATTAGCTCCTTTGAAGAACCTTTAGGGTGCATTCACACTGCCGCTGTTTGGTTGGCTTTAAACGGACCGTGGTCCGCTGTACCGATTGTACTATTCGTTTGGGGCAGTGTGGCCTAGTTCTCTTGTGTGCAGAGTGACTCGCTGCATCAACTTCGGCTGATACAGAACAAATTTTTCAGAAAAAGATACATGTTTTACAAACCACAGTGAAATTAGAAACCACAAGACTGCATCATGTGACTCCATTGTTTACCGTTTACTGGCGGAGAAGGAGCCAGCGGAAGCAGAAAGATTTCTTCTTTCGGTCCTGGCCAATCAAGGAGCCCGATTTTCTTCTTCTTCCTGTACTTTCATCATTCATCAATAGTTGTTTTGCGGGGTATTGCCCCGTAGCGAGCAGTTTTTTAGCTATGTAACATTGTCCAGTTCGTTTGGTTCACTTGAGTTAAAGGTCCCTTATTATGCACTTTATTCCCAATCTCAAACAATTCTCTGATATCTCATTTAAATTTTGGCACTCTTTTTTGGTCGAATCGGCTCTTAGTTTGACTGCAGCCGCTTCTCTCTCACCTACCGAGAACATCTCTCCAGGCTAAGTTTCATTTGCAGGGGGGGCGAAGTAGGATAGAGGGGGAAGGGGAGCCGAGCAGACGATAACTCCGCCCACCCCTCCTCTCCGTGTTCGTGAAGGCTTTGCTGAGTTTATCAACATGGCTTCGGTTCCCATGGTAACACTGCATTTTTGCAACAGACAGTCCGACATCCTCCTCAGCTGCAAGTTTTCTGAGTCACAGACTTAACTGTTTAACTACAAAGCAGTGAATAAAAATAAAAAAAAACAAGCTACGGTAGCATGAACGTGCAGAGAGCAGGAGTAATCAAACTTACTGAAATACCGGTAGCCTCACTATTAGCCATTAGCACGAACCAGTCCACACTAATAATATGTAAATTTTCTGCATAATATTTTGAATACTTACATTCTGCTCATTTGAAGTTTCTCCACGGAGAGTTGGAACTGACCGCTCTTTCAGTTTTAATTTTGTGGAGAGTCCTGCCTTGAACTGTCCAAGGTTTTCAAAACAGTCTGGTTCAAAGTGATCACCACAAACCAGCAGGTATTTTTCAACTTTTTCCGGAGGGTTGCCCTTAAAAATTAAGTTGATCCATGCATCCTGTAACTCCTCCGATTGTGGGAGTTTATGTAGCAACACAAGCTTGACTACACAGCCGTTTACAGAACATTTCACGTGCACAGTTGCCTTCTTCATTCCTGCTGCTTTCTGAGGACAGGCGGGGCAAACACATGTGGTCCGGACGCTGTCGGGGTTGAAGAGCAGCCGAGCAGCTGGGGGAGGGACTTTCCCAGCTTGAACGTCACAACTGGGGGAAATTTCAAACCGCCTTTCAAAAGAATTAATTGTAAAGTCACATACACCCTACTTGTGTCCCGCAGTTGTTTTTTATGGAGTTTTTGGTCTGTTCGTGACTTAGAACATTGTAAGAGATTATTCCAAGGACTTAAAAAAGGGATTTTTGCATAATATGGCCCCTTTAAATGCAGTTTGAATGCAAAACAAACTAAGCGAACAAGTGAAATCTGTCGGAAATCCTTGCCGAGTCGAACCGAGTTCCCCGGACTATCCTGTGTGATTGCCCCCTTTCTGTCAATCACCTTATCAAACCTTGTAATTGATAAACCTACAGTCAAACAGACGAAATGTGAATATTAAAGTGTCCTGCAGCCATTTTCAGTATGATCCTTGGTGTAAAATAAAAGTTTAGCAAGTTTTGGAATTATGTGTGGATACCAGCCCATAGTCAATGTATAAACCTGACAAGCAGTTACACATGCATGACGGCTTGATTTGTATCCTGGCTCTGGCCAGCTGAGTCTGTCAGGAGTTGTCAGACTTGATTGGATAGCTTTCAGACATATGATTTCTATCTAAGTTATTTAGATTTCTCACTCATGTTGCAGTTAGTATTTTGAGATTGAAACAATAGAATTTTTGAGATACAGATGAACAGTTACCTAAGACAGTGTTATGTGCACAATGATGCATAGCAACATGGACATTATTTGGTTGAGAAAATAGTAACAGAGTGAACAACTCTCATGTAAAAGTAGCTTGATGTAAATTTTACTTTATAAAACATTTGCTTAAGCAGCCTGGATTCTATTTAATATTTGAGTTATTTATTTTGGTGGAAGTTATTTTGTATCCTGAGAAGCTATAAGCTTTGCAGCCCCCTCAGAATTCCTGCCTGATTGTCTCAGCAATCCCACAGCCATTTCTCAAGAAATGTATTGCCTACTTTGGTTATTACCTTTCTTTTTCTTTTTTCAAAATATTACTACTTATGAATCTTCAAATTAGTAAACAAAACAAAACTTTAATCATGTTTTCTTCATCATGTCATGGTGTAGACTCTAAAGTTAAAAGTCTGTTGTGTGGAATGATAAAATATTATTCAAAATACAGCATGCAGTTCAATGGTATATAGCCAATTTACTTACAGATTTGAAGATGAAACTGCTAATTCAGACAAGAAGCCTATGGCCATGTGCAGAGCCTCTGTATGTAGTATGGAGTGACGGTAAAAGGCATCCTTAGGAGGGTATCTTAAGGTCATCACCATCCCTCGCAGCTCACTGGAGCCATAAGTTGATAAATTCAGAGGGGCATTTGCCCTTCAAGCCGCACAATTTGCTAGCAGCCTTGCCTCTGTTAGGCCTCCCCTAATCTAATGCCAACTGTCTGCCTGTGAAGAAAAATGGAAAAATTGTTTGTGAAAAATGAGCGTCAAACCTTTTCCTCCACCCCCCAAAGCCCCTAATCAGAAATATGGTCAGCAGCAACATTTATTAGGCCTCAGAGAGTTTCTTATGGTTGACCCTCTAAGGAGAAGTAAATGCAAGCAATTATAAATGAAGTGATTTAACATGCCAGCGTTTCTTCTCTACATAAGTGGTTCATTGTACAGAGCAGTATAACAGGGCAGTATGCTAAGCACCCAGTAGTGCTGCAGTTGTTTGGCTGTGGGCACAATTTTTTGACCTGTTTTTATAAAAGACTGTGACAAAGAAAATTGTTATTCTTTACCATATTTCTTGAACTAATAGACTGGAAAAATGAACAGCCCAGTATTCAGCTGAAAAAAAAATCTTTGCAAATGGTTTTATTTGCCAGCAGCCTCCATCTGTCCTCATCTGTGTGTGCTTCAAAAATTCCACTCAAGAAAAAGATGCCAATTAGTTTCATATTCAGCCCAAAAATGTTGACAACATTTTAAAGTTGCTGTCTTTAGTGTCTTAATCATCTGTTAAATTCAAATGAAACCAGTTCAATAAAGCTTTATGTTCGATAAATTTAACAGGCATATGTGCGTGAGTATTGATTACAGAGTGCTGTTCTTTTTTTTTATCTTCTGTGAGAACAAAGTCTCACAGCATGTCAGTAGCTTTGCCTCATGTCAGCTTTGGACATGCTTCAGACAAACACACATGCAAACACATGCAGAAACACAGGGCAAGAATGAAACACCAGCTACACGGTCACAGACATCCACACTAACACACAATCCCTCACACTCACACACCCCCTAGACCATAACCTAACACCCCCATAAGCGCCTATTCTGCATGCCTCTGCCATAACTAACTGGATTAGTCAGCCACAATCGATTTGGCACATGCTATCAAAACCAAACAGCCAATCTCCTCTCCCTGGTCCATCCCAGCACCCTGCTCTTCCTTCCCTTTGCTTGAAACCTCTTGTTTGCTCCATGCCTGCTTTCCTCTTCCTTTCTACACCATCTGTCTCCCCCCACCACTCCTTAATCTCTCATTTTTCCCTGTTTTCCACTTTCTATATTTCTCCACTTCATCCCATATTTTTCCTCCATACGATACTTGAATCTTCTATATGTTCCAATATAAACTATGCTATTAATCTGTGCAGCCATGTGTGTGTCTTCTTTTGACCATTTTCTGAAATTTCTTGATTCATTCACTTCTTCTTGAACTCACCATATGCATCAATTTGCGGCTGCATTTCATGAAGGACTTGTCTTCTCCACCTCCACTCGGTGTCCTCTCTCACTTGCCTTCCCTAAAAAACTTTTCCTCCCCCCCTCTGTCTGCTCTCCTGTCCTTCAACATGACTTCCCTTCCTGTTCTCATCCCTCCATGCCAGTGTGCCACCACCGCTCTCCTCCTCACCACACATTCATCCATCCTTTATTTCACTTTGCCAGCCAAATCACTCTCTAACAGATGCCGCACTCATTCAGTGGGTCTCCCAAGTGTATGGGTGTGTGTCTCAACGAGTGTCTGTTGTGTGGGCATAATTATGCATGTGTGTGTGAGGGAGCACGTGTGGGCATGTGGGCATGCATGTGTCTCAGTGGAACAGGCCTGGCCAAGGCTAATTGCTGCCTCCTACCTGGTGGTGACAGGCCTAATCAAGGATGATGAGCTCACTGTTGGTCTCTCTCTCTTTGCCTTTAGCTTAAGGTCTCTTTCTCTCTCCCTTTTTTGGCAAAAAAATAGACAGCCTCTAGTCCTCCATTATGGGTTGTTTTTGGAGAGGAGAAGAGGATGGGAGGATGATGGCAGGGGGAAGGAAAGCAGGAGGGAAAGAGAAGGACAGGGCTTTTCATTTCAGCTCTTTGCTCTTAAGGGGACAGCATGGGAGCAAAAATTGGCCAGAGTGCTTGAGGGGTTGTGGTACACAGGTTGCAGCACAATGGGCCTATTCACCTCCTCTCAAACAGTGAAGGGGCTAAAATGATTGGATGAATGAATAAATGAATGAATAAATTTTGTTTCAGGCTGTTTTGGGGGTAAGGTGATGAGATAGGATGAGGTGCATGTATATCCATGTGTGTATTTGTGTGTGTGTTTGTATGAGAGACATGCTGTGTGTGTCATAGGCTTAAAGGGTATGGCTATCAAACAACTGCCTTTTGTGGTCCATAACTGTTTGAGTCTTTGATTAGAATAATGACATTTGACCTGATGAGCAACATGACAGATGTGTGTGTGTGTGTGTGTGTGTATGTGTGTGTGTGTGTGTGTGTGTGTGAACATGAACATGCGCGTTTAAAAAGCCGATTACAAAATATCTAATGCTGTAAATGTGTCCTGATGTGACAGCCCAAAATAACTCCTAAGTGACACAGTTTCCAAGTCTTATATTCTCTTATAGATAGACTCACACCTGTGACATCAATGCAAAACTTACATGCATGGTTTAAATGATCCCTTCAGGATTTTTCTTTCTCTGTAATCATGGAAAGGTATCAACCTGGTTGCAAAGTAACCAAAAACAAGACAAGAGACTTTTTCTTCTATTTAATTTTAACCTGTTTGAAAAATCATCCTGGAACATTGCCCAATGTAAAGTAGTGATTACATAATGTATTTGAGAAAAAAAATGTCCATAATAAATCCACAATAAATGTCCATAAATCATAAAAGCATCATAGCGAGCAGAATGATGGTCAGGCTGCTGTGTGTTGCTAAGCAAATTTGCTTTGCCAAGAGGAGTTTTATGGGTATAAAGCTCCTCTTGATAATCTGAATTCGTTTTTTTTTTTTTTTGTGTGTGTGTGTGTGTGGGGGGGGTGTTAGATTTTAACTTTATTTGTTTACTTTGAATAATTGTTTGTTACTGAATTTACATAATATTGCTGGACCTGACCAGAGGTGACAGAAAAGGGACAGAAAGAAAACAGAAAAAAAGAGAATAGACAGAAAAGAAGAGGTGACAAAGATACACCGGAGAGAAAACAATATAATCCAACCACAGACTCTAGACAAACTGCTACACCTGTACAGAAAACACAACAAAGAACATCCCACAGCCCCTGCAGGAAGACAAAGCCGACAACCATCAGGAGCACCAATGAGAGATGAAACCATGTATAACTAAAACCAGAGTACCAGAAACACACACACAAAAAACTAACTGAAAGTATCTATTAGTAAATAAAGCTACAGGACAACACAGTGACTGTGTCAGCATGCAGAATATACGGAGTGAAGAGTGTTCAAAGGAGAGGGATCATGCAAATGTGACCGCGCCTGCACAAAGGTTAGTGGTAGGCCAGGGGGATTTCGAGACCCGGACGATCAGAAGCCACCCAAGAGCAGCACCCCAGCAACAACACCACAACATGCACATATCCTCTCACTAAAAATGTCAAAATGAGAGATATTTTAAAAAAAATGTTTTTTTGGGACAACTTGCAATAAATGCATGATGTGTTAATTCCAAGACAGGAGATATGTGATGTTAGCTACCTAAAATGATTTAGCTCATCTTTTCTTTTCTTTTTTTTCTTGGGGGAGACCCCATATATATTAGTATTGTAAATTAAGAGTTGGGCAATATCGGTATGTTGGTGTAAAAAAAGCCAATAACAAGCATCCCTTATTATTATCAATTTGTTATGTTGTTGTTCTTGTTTGATGGTACTTTGACATTTATTATGCACATTTCTGGAGCCATGGAAGCCCATCATCGTCCCGAGGCTGAAAAACCGCACTTCACAACTTTTTCTTCTGGGATGCCATGTGATGTTGCAGCTGAGTTTCGCTTTGCGCAACGTGTCACCACATAGTTAGACATGTACAGCAGCCCAAAAGTAATCACAAATCCGTCCTGGCCACCCCATTGCAAATTTCCTGGCTTTGCCACTGCTGGAGTTGCTTTAAATCCTGGAACAACAGAATGTCATACAATGGTCCAGAAATTAAAAGGATGTTCACAAAGCATCTTTATTTAGGCAAAAAGGCTACACTATCAATCTAACAATTCACATATTAACCAGCTCTTTACTGAAGGATTCCACCAAGGGGAAAAACCAATGGTAGAATTAGTATCTGTGCAGCAAAGGATTTAAAAATGTTGATTTACCCTAAACAGAATCAATCAAGAGTTACTATTGTCAGCATTTGGGAAACCTGGAAGTGATTGGTAAATGTTGTGAGATTAGCCTACATTTCTCTAACCATACTTTGACCATTGCAGACTTTTAGTATTATTACATCCACCATATTCCAGAAAGTATAATTTATGTTAATAGCCTATTTTAGAAGTAAGATATTTAGAGATGGTAGCTGTTAAGATTGTAGTCCTCGAGGTGAGAACCACTTGGTGCAAAGGTCAGCTTTATCATGATGAGTTTGGGTGAAAGCTTTTCATCCCAGTTTATTTGTTGTGTTTAAACTCACTTTTACATATAATCTCCAATTTCACCTTTTCTGCTGTGTATCTGTTGATCTGTTCCCCTCATGAACTCCTTTATGTGTGTTTTTATATTTTGTTTTTTATTGTTTTTAGACTTATTTGACCTTGCCATAACTTTTCAACTCCAGTGTTTTCCTCATGGGGATCCTCCACACCGGTGGCTTTGCATGCTCGATCTGCAGTATCGTTGCCTCAGTGATCAGCCCTGCCTCGGGGGTTGGATGTTCTGCGCTGCAGCCCAATGGCTGTGGTGCGGACTCCGGCCTGCCCTGGTCTGGGTGGGCCCGGTGGGGGTGCCCTCTGTGGTTCAGGGTGGGCTGGCTTCTGGTGTGGATGGGTCCCCAAGATATTGTTTCCTCACTGCAGTGTCAGGCCTGATTTTTATTTTTTTTTTATCTATTAATTTTGTAAATTTTTTATCTTTATTTTTATTATTATTTTTTTTTTTTTACATTAGGTTAAGAGACAGTCACTAGGGATGGGAGCTCATGTTTGTATAGATTGAGGTTGGGTTGGGGGGGGGGGGGTGGAGTGTACATGTGCTCTGTGTGTTTCTGTGTGTGTGAGTATGCATTAATGATTTTGTGTGAAAGAGATAATGAGCTTTTACATACTGTTGTATGAAGGTTTTAATTTTTTTAAATTGTTTTTACCATGTAAAGCACTTTGTGTTGCTTCTGCATTAAAAGTGCTCTATAAATAAAACTGAATTGAATTGAATATGCCGGATTTATCTCTCCTTCCTCATCTGCCACTCCATCTATATACAGCTCAGTCCCGTCTTTCTTTTAGATATTTTCTCATAAACCCTGTTCCCCTTTTAAAATATACAGAAGCTTTAGGTTGATTCTACATATTGAAAATTTGTATGACCAGTTGATATAGACTGACCATTTCAAATGTGGTGTTTTTGTTATTAAGCCTGTGCAAAAGTGGCTTATTATATTTGTTTATTTAAGTTTCTTTATTCAAATTTTTTTTGGGGGACTTTTTAAGCAGGCAAATCAGGTGCAGTTGCCCCCTGACAGCTGTTTCTCTAATGTTTATTAGAAAATTACTGTACACTTAGGCTAAGCTTTAGTTTTAGTCGACTGTCAAGGCACAATGCAATTCATAACAGCTAATATACCATATTATATGACATTAGCTGCTGTCCCTTTGTTGTTGTTCTGCAATATTTATTGTTGGTTTTTATCAGTAACTATGATTAATGATCCCCTTGGAAGTTAATCATCGCTAGGCCTTGAAGCACAAATAACTAATGTTTATAACCTAATTAAATATATGACTATGGTTGTAATAATAAAGAAAAAAAATGTCTAATTTCCCAAGTGTATAATATTGGAGAGAATACACTCGGAATCATAATTTCTGGTTCATTCATGAATTATGTGACTGTGCGACAGTTCATGTGAGACCAGCCAGTAATAGTGAAAAGATGGCTTCGTCTATAAAATATTGCTGAAATGGTAACACTATAAAGTCTCTCACGAATAAATTTGAAAAAAAAAGTGTTACTGGTAATGTGAAGTTGGAGGTGCCTCCCAGTGTGATTCGCCCTAGAGGACAGTGTCAGACTACTGTATTTTCTTCTTGCAGTCAGGGTTCTAATGAGAATTAGCAGGATCATATTTTTCCAATTTTGGCCTCTCTTAAATGTTTCTATGTTAAATACAGAATATCATTGAAAATTATTCTACTCAAATATAAAACACCTAAAGACCAGGCTTAATCATATCACATCTTAAAGATGCATAGCTCCTTATGGTATTGTGACAGTGTATTGTAAAAGTAGAATAGGAGGCAGATGGCAGAGTTATCTCTTATGGAACTCACTGTCAATTGGGCTGATCTGGATTTCAATGGAATTACAATAAATTGGTTTAAATTGGACTGTATCTTTAAAGTTCCATCAGATCACTTTTTTTTGCTGTGAATTGGTGCTATGATAAATTGAGATGAACTGAACTGAAATCACAGGATACTTTCTGGTTTATTTATTAATCATAGAATGGACTGCACTGTTTAATATATAATCTATAGCTTTTTAATACATATTTTTTGTTGGGTAATACACTGTAGCCAAGTACAATTAAAATTAAAATGCTGGAACAGCTTTTACTCACCACATGGAGACCTGATTAGGTTGGTCTTATTGTCAATTTTACTTTGAGTGGGAGAAGCACCATCTTCCTAACAGCAATTTTAAAGCTCACAACTCCCATCCAAGCACTTATCAGGATTTTAAAGCCTTGGGAAAGTTATCTCAATCAGTGTTCAGCAGGATGATGAGTTTCAGAACACAGAGGTTTCCTGAGTTGTGTTGTCTTTCCTATATTTCTTCCTTTGCCTCCACCCTCTGCGTTTTCATAGTTAACTTATGATTAGCTTATGATTAGTATACTCTATAGCAGAAAGTTAGTCAAAGTGAGTAAATAAACTGATGTGTGCATAAATGTGACAGTGATTACGTCAGCTGCCAGATATCCGCTCAATGAAATTGCTCATTACAAAAGCTGTCATTCCTTATGGCTCAGTTCTTTGTTTAATTTTGTTTGAATGAGTCATGGGGGAAAAAAAAACAACAACTGTAGAGAACGTGTGTTACTCTTCTCAAAAAAGGCTATGGTTTTGTTTATTCCTATTTTTCCAAAAAATTGTATTCAGTGCAATAGCTGTTTATTTTAGCTCAGTGATCATCAACCTTTTAAGCCCAAGATCTCATACCACAGCATGGGTATGTTGGTATACCTACTGAAGTGTTGAGTGAAAAAAAAAGTCCAGATAATATTGCAAGTTAAGGCTTTTTATTCAGCCTAATTGTAGTTAACATGCATCAAACACTTTGATCGAGCTTTCAAATAGATGTGACCAAGAACGCACTGTAACACTGTCATTGTAAGGCCATCAATGTTTCGTCTGTAATTTCACATCACAACTTATATTTCTAAACTCATCAGAATGTCACAAAAATCAGAAGCAGACCCATTTCCGATCTGAGGAAATTATTTGTTAGTAACAATAAAGAAAAGGAAAACACAATTGCGGTGAGCAGATCATACAAACTATTCAAATATATATTTGTGTTTACCTAATGAACTTTAAAATAAGTGCAGTTCTGTGTCTCATGCATCATTACTGCTCCATCACAAGGCAAAATTGATGCAGTTTTGTTACTTAAGTCAGTGTGACGGCTGTGACTGAACACTGTCTGTGAGGGCCTTGTAGTTTGGCTCATAACTGCAAGCAGCTAGTCTGAGGCAATCTGTGAGGTGTCTGTCAGTAAGTCGACTCCTGTACTTTGATTTGATGATTTTCAGAGGTAAGAGGATCCAAAGTAGGCACTCACTTTTAATGCACATGCGCTGGAGAGGAAACTTCGCTTTGCTGACAAGTCCACAAATGTCACTGTCCCTTGATCTGGTTTTCAGCTCCACATCATTCTGTAAATCTGTCATCTCTATGTCAATTCCACATGGTAAAGCAAATACCTGCTGGAACCTGGTTGCAACATCCTCTATATTAACAGACAGAAATGGGTTTGAGACAAATGCAGGAGTATCTTCCATGCTGTCTAACTCACCAAAATGCTGACTGAACTCTGCTAGCAGTTTGTCCAGGTACACACAGTACTGCTCAGGGCGAAAATCGTGGTTGTCTTTGATGGACAGTGAAATTTTATCCAGGGTCCGAAAGTGTGTCAGCCTACCGTTCTTAAGTTATGTGGTCCAGACACTGAGCTTGGCCTTGAACGCGTTTTATGGTGCTGATCATGTGGGGCAGATGTCGATCTTTTCCCTGGAGCTCGCTGCTGAGTGGGTTCAGTTTTGCCGTTAGGCCGGTCAGAAACCCCAGGTCCAGTAGCCACGCATCATCTGATAGTTCCTTGTGAACCTCGTTCCTTGTTGACAGAAACATCTTCATTTCAGGCAGCAGGTCAACAAAACGCTGCAGCACTTTGCCGCGACTCAACCACTGGACATGGGAGGTCACGTGATGCTATTACCCTGAGTAGTTGTCCACTGCTGAGCTCCCGCTGCTGCTGAGCTATATTTGACCATTTACGTTATTATCAAAATGTACAACCCTTCAAAAGTCTGCTTAGAAATGTACAAGATGCCTAACTCCAAAACCGTTAAAACTTCGACTAACATGAATCCCGATGGACAAGTAGCTAGAAAGTCCATTCTAGCTAGCAAGGATGCGTCACCAGCTAACAAAGATACATCCTCACCTGTGGTGGACACCAAAGCCCTTTCTATGGATATATCCCAGAACGTTGTTGAGGAAATATCAACAATGATGGAGAAGAAGTTTGAAGAACTTTCAACCACACTGGACAACATCACAACACGCCTGGAATCCAACACAAAACGCATTACTGAGGCCTGACGGAGAAGAGCATTGATATGGAGGGATGAAGCCACAGAGACAACATTTTAATTTATAACCTTAAAGAAAACGTGGAGGGCCGACAGCCGGTTAAGTTCTTCGAGAGCTGGCTTCCCACACTGCTGGACCTGCAAACCAAGCGCAGTTTCATTAAAATTGGCCGTGATCATAGATCGCTTAGTCCTGCAAAATCTGAGTGGCCCCGTGCCGTGATTATCAAGCTGCATGACCCGAGTGACAAGCTGAGGATTCTCGTTGCAGCCAAGAAGAAAGGACCACTGTCACATGAAGGACAGGCAATATTAATCAGACAGGATCTGGCAGCTGGAATTAAAGAAATGCGGCGTGCGTTTAACGGCATGTGCCAGCGGCTTATCGTCATGGACATACGGTTCTCCATGCGCTTCCCCATTACCCTATGCTTCTCGCATGGAGGAAAAAGTCACACCTCTCACTCACCTAAAGATGCGCATGCCTACCTGGATGGACTGAGTAAAATTGGGACTCATGGGTTACAGGGCTGTAAATCTTGCTGACAGCAGAGAATGTAAACCCTGCTCCAAGGTAGGTCGAAAGCCCTGTACGGGATGTTTTTTTCCCCCCTTTTTCTCTCTCTGTGCTGCTTTTATGCGCCTATTATGACTGACTGATGGATTGAAGCTATGATGTTTGCTAAAATATAACCACTTTCTGCTCAAATGGTTGTAGGCTAATAAAGACAGCTTGCGGTGAGCGGGAGTGTGGAGAGAAGTTTTCTTTTTCTTTTTCCCTCATGGTAATGGTTTTGCTCAGTTCCACGTGTGCCGCCAGCTTTCTAGCGGGCCACACAGTTGGTGAGCACGGGGATATGGGATGCTGGGTTGGCTGGGGAGGGTGTATGTTCTGGGGTTACTTGCTGGGAGTGTTTGGTATTTCATCGTTTGAGGATGTATACGTTGAGGTTATGTCATCTTTATTTTTCCATGTCATCCATTTGAAGCCTTTCATTTTGAATCTCACAGACCTGTTCAGCTATCTGTCTTATAAACATGCTCAGCCCCTTTGCATTACCACAAAGCTCTCTGTGCTATGTCAAATCTTTTTTTTCTTCTTTTTTTAAAAACTCTGTTTGTTGATATGTTATGAGTGATCTTAAAATGGTTTCCCTTAATGTTAAGGGACTTTTATAATGCAGTTAAAAGACAAACAATCCTTGCTTTTCTGAAAAAAGGAAAAAACACATAATAGCTTTATTGTCAGAAACTCACTTAAATGATCTGGAGCATTCAAAATTGAGGAGGGCCTGGGTAGGTCAGGTATTCTATTAATCTTATAACACAAATAGCAGAGGTGTGGCCATTTTAATCCATCGTAGTCTTCCATTCACTGTGGAGAAAACAATCAGTGATGATGCTTGCCGCTATGTCCTTGTTTCTGGCTATCTTTACGGAGAACAAATCCTTATAGGTTGCATATATGGACCTAACTCGTATAAGCTTCTGTCTGTAGCCTCCTCAGTATCTACCCCATATGTGGTCTTGGGAGGCGATATTAATTGTGTGCCTGACCTAAATGTTGACCAGTCCCCACCAAAGACTGGCCCAACCCCTAGGAAGAGTATTTGCCTAAAAGAGTTTTGCCCAGATCTGGAGCTATTTGACACTTGGAGAATAACCAATCCCAGCGGGAAAGATTATAGATTTTTTTCCCAAACCCACCAGATATTTTCAAGGATTGATCTCTTCTTGTCATGCAGAATGGTTTTAGATAGGGTGATAGGCGAGTGCTCAATTGGCATATGCACACTCTCTGACAACAGTCATGTAAGCCTGAGCATCCACCCCTCTTACGCTGACCCCTGTTCACGCCACTGGAGGATGAACCCCTCTTTACTGAGTAGTCCACCTTTCATAGAGTATATTACTGAACACTGAAATATATTCATGGCTGCTAACAAGACCCCAGATGTTAGTCCATCTTTGTTATGGGAAACAGCCAAAGCTTATCTTGGGGGGAGTATTATATCATACACAACAGCCCAGAAAAAGGGTGCTGTTAAAGAGCAACTCACCTTAGAGAACACTATACAACAGCTACAGTCACAATTTCAATGTACACCCTCTAGAACCCTGTCTAAAAAAAACTGGAGGCAGCTCGCTCAGCCCTAAATCAGCTATCAACTAGAAAGGCAGAGTTTGCCATATTTCTTGCCAAACATAGGCTTTATGAGTCAGGAAATAAACCTGGCTGACTTCTGGCAAGACTGGGTATAGAGGTAGGATGGAGGCAGATACTATCACTGCTAGCTGATAATCAGACTAGGCACTACAAACCCAAGGATATAAATGGAATAATGAAGAAATTTGATCAAAAGCTCTATTCATCTGAGTGTGACCTATCCATGGGGAGGGTGAGGGAGTTTATTGACAAGGTGTCTCTCCTGTCCCTGTCAGAAGAACAAAAGAAAGAATTAACTGCACCAGTGACTGAGGCGGAGGTACACACAGCGGCAGCCTCATTTAAGGCAGGAAAGGCACTGGGACCTGATGGGTTATGCCCAGAGTTTTATAAGAAGCTAAGCCACCTTGTAGTGGGACCACTCACTGATAAGTTTTTAGACTCCTTTGGGAATAGCTATCTTCCCCCAACACTCAATTTAGCGAATATCATGCTTATCCTAAAGATAGATAAACCACCTGATGTTTGTAGCTCATTCAGACCCATCAGCCTCATCAACATGGATAGTAAACTGCTCGCCAAACTGCTTGCAACAAGGTTGGAGAAGCACCTACCGTCTTTAGTGCATCCAGATCAAACTGGGTTTGTACAAAATCAACTCTCTCACAAATGTGAGAAGATTACTAAAATATGATACAGTACTCAAGTCAAACAAGTTATTGAACACTTGCTGTATCGTTAGATGCTGAAAAGGCGTTTGATAGAGTAGAGTTGGAATATTTATTTGAGGTGCTGTAGAGGTTTGCGCTGGGAGGAGACTTTCTTAAGTGGATTAAGACAATTTGCCACTCCCTGCAGGCATGTGTTGTAACCAACAGCACACATTCATCACCTTTTCCCCTGCACAGGGGAACAAGACAGGGCTGCCCCCTGTCCCCACTGCTCTGTTCGCTGGCGCTCAAACCTCTTGCCGAAGTTATCAGGCAACACAAAGACGTGCATGGTATGTCAGTCAGAGGAATAGTTCACAAGATTGCCATTTATGCAGATGACATCCTGCTGTTTTTGACAAAGCCTGAAACGTCAATATCAACTGTTCCTTCTATTATTGATGAGTTCAGTTCCTTATCAGGCTACAAAATAAATTATGGTAAATCAAAGATCATGCCACTGGGGAATCAGACTGATCAAACTCTGCTAATCAACTGTCCTTTTAAACTGTTCTCCACATGCATCACCTACCTTGGGATAAAGGTCTCACCCGACCTGTCAGAGCTATGGAAACTTAACTTCTCTCCTATGGCAACAAAAATAAAGAGGGACCTCGACAGGTGGCACAATCTCCCTCTATCCTTTATGGGACGCATTAGTCTAATAAAGATGAATATTATATCCATTACAAATGCTACCCCTATGGATTTCTAGAAAGGTGACTCTCAATATTGAGAGGAGCTTTTCTACGTTCATATGGCATGGCATGGCAAGAGACCTAGACAGAAAATAAAGGCACTACAGCTACCATATGACCTTGGGGGCTTGGGTATGCCAAATATAATCTTATACAACTCGGCCAGTCACATTCGCTTTTTGTGGGAATGGTTGCATGCTCATCTTGAATCTAAGCCCTGTCTAGATTCATGGTCCTCTTTGCCCTCCTCTCTATGGAGTTTGGTTATGGGGTGTAGGAAGAAGCTGCCAATGGATATTAAGAAAAATCCTATTATTTTCAATGCAATCAGAGTATGGTACGATATATCAAAACATCCAGGAAGAGAAAGCTACACGTCACTCCTGACTCTTCAAACAGGGAATCAAGATTTCCCAGCAGGTCTCCGCCTCAGTATTTTTGACAAAAGGCATAGCAATGGGGCACGTGTGATTGGGGATCTATACCATGATCGGACACTAATGACCTTTCAACAACTTCAATTATGATTCAATATCCCGAGAGCACACCATTACGGGTTCTTACAGGTTAGACACTTTCTTAGATCGTGACCAAGTCATGTACAGTGATGTAGAGAGGTTCCTTATTACCCGGAGAGGAATCATTTGCTTTATTTCTTCCTTTTATGCACTGCTATACTCTCTTAGTCCTGGTGATGTAGCTAGCATTGCACAGAAATAGGATACAGATCTTGAGGCAATAAAGGTTGTCAGGTCTTCCTTTACATGTAACAGACTGAGAGAGACACAATATAAAATACTACGCCTTGAATAAGCGACGCTGAAGCGCTTTTGCTCGATTTGAGTTTACCACTTTGACCACCAGTTTCATTACAGGAGAAAATTCCACAAATTTGCTAGCCAAGGCTTGTTGGTGAATCACACAATGATAGTTAATGAAGGCGGGAAAATCTGGATCTTTACGAGACAGTGCTATAAAACCAGTGCACACACCACACATCTGTTGCAATTGCCACAAGTTTATGAATGGGAATGTTATTTTCACGGACATAGTCTTTGAACACATTGTAAACATCCTTACCTCTTGTTCTCTGCTTTAAATGGAGAAGAGTAAGAAAGTCATCTTTGGTTGTATGATCCTGGAAAGCCATTCTGTCAAATACGACAAGCTGGGCTGTATCCATTACATCCAGCGATTCATCGAACTACAGCAAAAAATATCTGCAGAGTGACAAGTCCTTCAAAACTTGTTGATCCACATCCTCTGACAGTAACTCGACCCTCCTTGTCACTGTTGCGGGGCCCAGTGGTACAGCACAAAGCGCAGCTTTTATGTCATCCTGGTTCTTGAAGTTGCTGCAAACCATCTCTGCAATGACGATCATCGCTTCCTTAAACAAATCCCTGTCTGTAAAAGGCTTCTTGTGTTTAGCCTCAGTTGCAGCCTTATTTAGAGTAGAGGGTTTTGTGAAAAGCGACTGCTGAGCCTTTAGCTCTAATTTCAGCTCTTGAACTTTCTTGGCGCGGATTGAGCTCTTTGGTAGAAAACTGTCTTTGAATTCCTGGTGGTTGGTGTTGTGGTGCCGCTCTAAAATCCCCTGTTTCGACAGTGCCTGTTTTTGGTGGCACAACATACCCACACACTTGTCTTTTACCAAGGTGAAAAGAAATTCCTCCTCCCATTCTGGATGGAAATTGTAGGTTTTCGCCTTTCTAGCTAACAGTCACTAGATTGACTTGTTGATATGTGCAACAGTAAACGTACAGTACTCGTCTCTTATCTCATTGGTCACATATGTGCAGCGCTGAAAAAAAAAATGCAAAAGCTGGGTTAAGAGATGGGTGCCTGCAAAACTGAATATTTAGGCAGAGGATGTGTTTTTCTGAATTCATTTTTCTTTCATTTTTTAGATCTACTGGGAAAGTTTCCGAGATGGACCAGTTGATCGGGATCGACGGGTTGACGACCACTGCTTTAGCTCTTTTAGGATGAAAAAGTAGATCCTTGCTTTCTCTATTTAGAAAATCATGAGCTGCCACTGACCACTGCCCAAATCTATAAGACTGGGATTCTGTCAAGTCGTGCCCTGCAGCTTAAGGGGCCATTTTTTTTGTTTAACATACTGACCTTAAATGAAGTTTGAACAACTTCTTGTTTTATTCTATTTTTTATTTTTTTGTGTCAGAGTAAAAATGTCTTTTAGGTGTCATTTCTTCATGTGACCTGAGCAGTGACTGGCCAGATGGTGACTATCAATTACTGCAAACGTGCATCTGGTAGCTAGATAACAATCTTTAGATCTCTTCTGTCGTGTCTCCTGTCAAACTCTTCTCAAACTTATGGGATATTAATCTGTTCAGTTAAGAAGTAACCCTGATTGTGAATCAAGGTGGAAGTGAGAGGCAATTGGCAAGACAACCCCTATATAGGAATGGTCCTGCAGGTGGTGGCCACAGACCATTTCCCTGTCTTCATCCTTTCTGGCTGATATTTGGTCACATTTGCAGTTTGCCAGAGCCTTCACCACTAGAGGTAACATGAGGCGGTGTCTGCAACCCACGGAAGTTGCTACGGTAGTGCAGCTCATCCAGGATGGCACATCAATGCACGCTATGGCAAGAAGGTTTGCTGTGTCTCCCATCACAGTGTAGAGAGCATGAAGGAGATACCAGAAGATAGGCTAGTATACCAGGAAATGTGGAGGGGGCTGTAGGAGGACAACAACGCAGCAGTAGGACCGCTATCTGTTCCTTTGTGAGAGGAGGAACAGGAGGAGCACTGCTACAGCCGTACAAAATTACCTCCAGCCGGACACTAATGTGCATGTTTCTGCTCAAATTGTCAGAAACAGACTCCATGAGGGGGGTTTGAGGGCCTCACATCCCCAAGTGGGACCTGTGCTCACAGACAGGCTTGCTATAGTATTGCTATTATGTACCTATCAAAACTATGCACTAGAAAAAGACAGTAAATGCATTAGTAATCATGCATATTTTCATGGTCGATATACACTCAATAACTGAATCTGCAGATACAGAATTTGGGGACCAGTGGACAGTTGTCTTTCACATCAACATTCTCAGAGGATGAAGAAGGGAAAAGGTAAATTTGCTGAAACAAGAATTTAACATGCACTCTGATCCCATAATTTCACTGAGCTATTGCTGATGTGTGTAAAAATGGTGCTTGAAGACACCAACTGCATTGAAGCAAGCCTTCATAGGGGTACTGGGTCTCCTCAAACATTGCAATATGTAGTTCCCCAGTGATTAGAAAACGTTCCTTTTTGCTCTCACAGAAATAACAGTATCTAAACTATGGAAGCATATGTGCACCTTCAATTGGCAAAATGGCAATTCAATATTTAAAATGGCAATTTAATTGTTAAATGGCAATTCTATGTTTAATTTTGTCA
>JBBBVU010000006.1:19786921-19799422 GCA_037177055.1 Atherinosoma microstoma | reverse complement strand
ACACACACACACACACACACACACACACACACACACACACACACACACACACACACACACACACACACACACGTGAGATGACATTACCCTGACTTGCATTCATCAATAATTTCCTGTAGATATAAGTACTATTCCTAATCCATGCACTAACCTTAACTCATTGACTTATTTTCGCCCCTAAAATGTAAAAGATATAAATAATTGGACTCGCTTTATGTCCCCATAAGAGACACAAATCCCCACAATATGCTTCTACAAACAGATGTAGCTTATATCTCAACATGTCTCCAGAAGCACACATGGCCTCACTTAGAAGCACATCACTGATTCCAGAAAGTGGTTTTAAAATGTGTATATGTCTATATTAATGTTGCCAAACATGATTTACAGCACATTCATAATACATTGAAATAATCTGTGGTTTAGATCAGAATGTGCTTTGGTCAAACGTATTCTACTATTTCTGTGTTTCTTGTTTTTTGCCCCCCCCCCCAAACTTAGCTTTCATGTCTAATTACACTAGAAATGTGTAGAAGAGGTCTGGCAACATTTATTCTAATATTCCTGAATAATTCACCTTCATCTTCCTCTTCTTTGTTTTTCAGCTGGCAACAAGTTATTCAACTCTAACTGATGCAGTGAGTAGTTTCTCATTTCTTAAACAACTATGTCGGAAGAAGCTTCCTGTGGTCGAGGAAAAGATGTTGATCTGTTGCAGAAGGGTCAAACTATTGGGATGCATCAAGAAAAGAAAAAACTTCAGGAGATGCTGAGACTACTAAAATTGGTTTAAGAACTGTATTGCATTAAGAAAAACTGGAAGGATAGTGGGGAACCATCATCATTGAGGAAGAAATGTGGTCGGAAGAAATATCTTGAATGATGGTGATCAGAGATGATTTAAATACTTGGTATAACAGATCGCAAAAAAACAAGAGACGGACCCAAAGGGCTTTGTTATTAGTGAAAAAAAAGCATTCCACATGCACAATGTGGAGGGAACTCAAGCGATCGGGACTAAACAGCTGTGTAGCCATTAAAAAACCACTTATCAGTAAGGCTAATTGAAAAAAAAATGCTTCAATTTGGGAGGGAACATAAAGATTGGACTCTGGAGCAATGTAAGGTCATGTGGTCCGACGAGTCCAGATTTACCCTGTTCCAGAGTGATGGGTGCATCAGGAGATGCATCCATCATGTCTAGTGCCTACCTTCCAAACCCGTGGGGGCAGTGTTATGATCTGGGGTTGCTGCACTGGTCAGGTCTAGGTTCAACGACATTATGTGCTCAAAGAATGAGGTCAGCTGACTACCTGAATATACGGAATGAGCAGGTTATTCCATCAGTGGATTTTTTCTTCCCTGATGGCATGGGCATATTCCAAGATGACTGTGCCAGGATTCAGTGCAGTGCATATAAAAAATTTTAACGCTGAAATTGTCACCAATTTAAAGTTTAACATGGTTGAGTGTAAACAACATATTACAAGGAAATGTAATAACTTCCCAGTTGTCTTTAGATTGTAACATCATTTGTGGTGTACAGTGGTATATATGGTAAGATGCAATCTGGTACAGTGTGGTTGGTTTTATTTTGTTTTTCTTTTGTAGTTACTACTATGTAACTGAAAACTTTCTTTGTTTCTACTGTATCTCAGCTAAATTTCTGAATATTCAAGCTGATACTATTCAGTGACATGGTGATATTGCAGAGTGCCAATTGGTCAGAACGAATGATCACTATGGGCATAAACTCTTTACAGCTGCACACACCAACACAAATCCTTTTTCCATAGATTTGTTTGGAAGCGTGTGGCTGGCAGTTTACAGTATAATTGCCTGTGGTTGGCAGGGTTCTGCGCTGCAGTCCTATGGCTATAGTGGGGGCCCTGGTTTGCCCTGATCTTGGCGGTTCCTGTGGCAATGTCCTCTCTGGTCAATGGTGGGACGGCTCATGGTGTGGACGGGTCCTTAAGATATCGTTTACTCGCAGCGGTGTCAAGAGCCATTTGTCTTTTAGCTCAAATTATGTTTTTACATAATCGCTTCAGTTAGAGAAAGAAATTAAAAGGCAGATTTTTATTTTTATGCAAAGAAGGGTTGGATCATGTGTTTGTGTTGTGTGTGTGTGTGTGTGATGATTGTATGTAAAGTGAAAAGGACAGTATGATCAGGTGTGTGCTATTGATCTTTAAAGTTTTATACTTATTTTTTAAATATTTGTTTTTATGATGTAAAGCACTTCGTGATGCGTCATGTATGAAAAGTGATATACAATAAAGTTTGATTTGATTTGATAAATCAGATATCTGATTTGTGTTCAAATATCATGTATCATGTACATCACTTATGAATATATGAGCACGTTCATTAACCTTGAGTATAGATTTACAGATTGGTCTTTCTTTGTCCACTGAGTGACGCTGAACTCATTGTTATGATCACTCTATAAAGAAATCCAAGCCCTTCTGAACTAAAAGCCAGGCTGAATCTCATTCACTGCAATAACTCCTCCATGCTCCACTTCTAGGCCACTTTGGACAAAAGCTAATCATTGCTAAATCGCTGTAATGTAATTAACATACACAGTGACATTGTTCCACATTTTGTCGCTGCAGCTTTAGACACTCTTCACTGATAAACACACACCCTTTACTAGAAAATAAAGTATATGCTGACTTATACCATACTACACTTAACTAAACATTTTAATTAAAAAACTACTTGTGGGGTTAAATATAGATCATGGTTAAGGCTGAAATATATTTTGTTTTACAATGCAAGCATGATCGTCATGGAGACTGTTTTTTTCATGCAGCCACATGTGACTAGTAGTGGACACATATTCTTTGAATGTAATTATTGTCCCTATCTGCCTGTAAGTCTAGTCTCAGTTAGATTTTTCTCTTGGTGTCAAAATCTACAACAAACAAATTCAGGCAGCAATTGGACACAACAAGTAATTTATGTTCCCTGGAGCCCCTGCGCCCAAATTCTGACCCAGGATGTTTAAGAGATGCTCCAAATTAGCAAATTTCTACACTGTGGGCCACACTTCAAGACAGCAAGATACTCATAAAACATAGCCCTAATTGCTCTGACACATGAGATACTGTGTCCCCAATGTACTTTATTGTCCCCTATTAAATGCTAATATCCTTCCAAGAAGTTTGTGATAATGCATCTCTCACTGGAGCCAACAGAGTGCAGAATAACATCATTGAGTGGACCAATTAACTTAAACACACTTCCCCCTATAGATTCAAGGCCGATGCTAAATGGCCTTTTTAAGAGAGGAAAGGGAAAAGAAAGATACTGTACCACCAATTTATTGAAAAATGCAGTGTCCATTAATGGCTCACAGACTGATTTGCATAATTTAGCATTCCCCTCCTATTAGCAAGCATTATTTTCCCAGTATTTCTTCAAACCCCTGGGTTTTAGCCAAGGCACAAAATATAAATCTATGATAACTTTGACATCAATTTAAAGGCATTTCTCTCCAAGAGGACACTTAGCTTGGCAGGGAAACTGTTATGTGGCTATTCACTGTGCCCATTCTTTGACTTGCATATCTGATCTAATTACACTTGCTTTAGCTTACTGGAGGAAAAGGTGTTTAATAGCACCTCATTAAATATGTAAAGAATCACAGGGATACACCCAATGTTATATGATTGTTTTTCCCCTGATTTTCCATCCGTGCCTGTTGTGCTTGTTTACGGTGCCATTCACTCTTCTTAGCTTTCCCTGAAGTGCTGTGTAGTGACTGAAATAAAGTCATTCAGAAAATAAAGAAATACTCCATTGCAACAAATAGGCAACTCAAGCAACAGAACAAAAATGAACACTTTAAGATATCATTTCAAAAGAAAACATTTTTAAATATACTTTAATAATTTATTCAGTATCATTATCAGTCATATGTAATCAAAAATTTAAACAAAGCAAAGTCAAAATGATGAAAACAAAAGTATCCATTGATGATGGAAATGAGTGATTTAATCAAAAACTAAAACATAAAATTATATGTTTAAACATGCATATCTGTCCACTGATATATGAAAATGCCTGTTAAGTTTGTATGTGTTATGTAAGGGCTGTTATAATATCCGTAGAATGTTTGTTATATGCTCCATATGTAGTTCTTTGTTGCAGTATGTTTCATTTGACAAATCTTTATAACCCATTTTTACCTCCTTTTTTTCTCTTTTTTTTTTAGATCAAACACTGAAATGTGCCAGGCACTATCACTTATGTGACTGCTACATTTGATTAAATTCACATCATTATGGAGTTCCACAAACTGTCTAAACACATTTTTGCCTAAACATGCTTATGATATTGTCCGACTGAAGTGCAATGATGTCATGGCAATGTTGAAGTGAAACGTTAGGCCATTGTGATATTTGCGTGACATCCTGAGGGGGGCAGACAAGATCTTTGGATGCACATGCACCATCAAAGACTCATTTCAGCACTTTATGTTGGATGCAGAGGAAAAGTGTAATTTATCCCAATTCTTTTTATTTCCACCTAACAAGTAAATAAAATCACAAAAATACACATTCCCATTAAGTCATTTATAGTAAGTTCTGATATGTTTATCAGTTTTAAGGCTAAAAAAAAAAAAAAAAATGTTTTGAAGACCCAAGTACAAAATGCATAAATAAATAAACATACATTAACATAGGCAATCTTTCTTTGACTTTTCAGTCATCACATATCACTTCATTGACTACCAAATGCAAATAAACTTTAATAAGAAACAAAACAAACAAAAAATGTTTATTATTCAGTCTCATCTTTTAATTATTCACTTCTCAGAAAACACACACTGTATATGAACTATTAAACACCATGTATTTGAACTTTCACCTTTATTCTTCATCTATACCATGATTAAAGATGGTGACTTCCCCTCCAATTCCTCAGTGATTATGCCCTTCCCACCTCTGCCGAACATACACATTTTCTTTTTCTCCTCACTATAATTATATAACTGTCATGTTCATGCCACAGAATGAACCATATTAACCAATCAAGTGTCAAAGAATATGGTGGGAATGTCATGTGATTGCCTAAAGAGACTTCAGTTAAAATAACTTCTGTGACTGTGCTTGTGGACATGTTAACCTTTTGTCAGTGAGAGACTTAGTCACTCTCTGAGCATTTGTGAATGTGCAGATTGCTTGTGCACAAGTAAATGCATTGTGGGTATTTGGCTCTGTGTGTGTGTTTATGTGTCACAGTGGATCACAGTTTACACATTTCTTTTCTCTGCATGTGTGTATGTTTGTGGGCATAATGGGCAATGACTGTCTGGGTCACAGTGGTATCTACAGAGTACCTACTGAGTTGTAGAGCTGCATTCTTAATTAAAGTTATAGATAGAGCACAGCATACAGGGAGATCAGCATGAAAACAGCCACAAACCCTAAGGTGATAACAGTGTGGTAGCACTCTATGCTCTCTCTATATATGTATCAAAACTATGTAGACATACAATCCTGGAATACCGTCATAAAGAAATACCATGACCAATTTGAGAATCAAAAATACTATTGAGAAGTATAAAATATGTTTTCATATTTGCAAAAAGATGAGACTAGAGTCAGACTGTGAGGCTGTGTGTTAAACTAAAGCTGGTAAAGCTTGTGTGCATGACATGTTTACCAGTTTAGTGATAAATGAATAAGATACAGCTGTGACTGAGTGTAATTACTGTAGTCTTGTTGGTTTTTGATCATCAAATATAGTGTCAGTTCAAATAGATTTTTTTATTTCTATTTTTTTTTTTAAATCTTTTAACCTGACGATGGTACGAGTGAGGTGAAAAGTAAACATAAATGTGATTACAGTTATTCCTCAGGGAAGATTTACAAACTGTCGCAAATTTTTATGGCACTTTATCAAACAGCTGATGAGCATGTTTTGCTGCAAAACACAAATTAGAAGTCAGATAATCACTGACATTGTTCAAATTGAATCTAAAGATGTCGACCAACTGGAGGAGCTACAACAAACTTCAGGGTATCTCCAAATATATTAGGGTGTCACTATGTGGCAATCATGAATGTTTTGCATAGTATCATGGTTTCAACAAAAAGTCCTTGAGATATTTGCGTTTGAACCAACGTGAAAAACAGTCTGGAGAAATGCTGCTGACTTGGGTTTGATATAGTTTTGCAATCAGCCTCTTGATGCATAATTATATTCCTTTCTTTTTCATTTAATTTATGTGAATTGTTGTTATGATGATTGGGTATTTTTTTTAAAGTTCAGTATGTGGGGGAAGTTAGCGTATATTATTTACTTAGTGATTATACCATAATCAAGATATACAGATCTACATTAACTACATAGGGGTTAAACCTCATAGTGATTCTTTCTCATTATTTCCTTAACATCTGAATTTATTTGCTACTATATGAAAACAAAATTAATGCAGAAAAAAAATCAGGGAAAAAGACTGGAATTACATAAAAAGTAAAAATAAATGTTAAAGAAATTAAAAGCAATTAATAAATCAATTAATAAATACACCAGAGTGAATAAAAGCAGAAGAACACATATAATAAATTTGTTTGATAAAGAGGCCAGAACATTTTTGTTGAAAATTTGCTACAACAGGTTTCAAGGGGTTAATCAGTGCACTTCATAGTGACCATGAGCAATCATTATGACTGTTTTTATGTATTTTCAATGACAATAACACATGCAAACATCTGCATTAGGAAAGATTTCACTTCGTTCATAGCAATAATTGGAATTCATGCTAAAGCTAGATTCCTTATTCTTAATCCTTAAGAGTAAAAATGACAAAATTCTGTCATTAATGAGTATGGTGGAGTGACAGTGTTGTCTGGGTTCTGTGCTTTTGGATATAGAAAAAATGCAGAACACCACTGCACTGTGAAATTAAAGAGTCTGTTGGCCAGGAAAGTATCACATGACTTAATGAAGGTCTGTAATGTGGCACAAATTTTCCTGTGACTTCCTTAAACAAGGCACTTTTTGTTCAGTTGTTAGGTAGAGCAGACCATGATACATCAATTAGTTACACTGGTTTACAAATTCATAATAAAAGGGTAAATAATTGCTCTGCTACTCAATTTCCCTTGCTGTTTTAAATTGAGATTCTTCAGCACATTTATGTTCCTCTACAAGATGTTTGTCTCCATACATCTTCATATCTGGATAACTGAATGGTCTTTTAACAGGACTTCCCAAAAAGAAAATGTAACAGCTGCAGCTCATTCACAAGACACTGCTAGAGTTTTCACCAGGAATAAGAGGTCTGATCAGATCAGTTTTAAAATATTTACACTGACTTTGAGTTAGTCACAGAATAGATTTTAAAACCCAGTTTATAGTTTCTAAATCTCAGAACTGTTTAAGCCCTGAATACATCTTTTATATGTTCAGAGAATCTAAACCTAGCAGGGCTCTTAGATCCAAGGACTAAGGTCAGTTAGTCCAGACCAGGGTCCAGACAGAACATGGAGAAGCAGCTTTTAGCTGTTATGCTGCAAACAAGTGGAACAAACTGCCAGTAGAGATTAAACTCTCACCAAATGTAGAAACTTTTAAATCCAGGTTAAGACATTTCTTTTCTCATGTGCCTGTTCATGAAATCATGGTTTATTTTAACTTATCTAGACTATTGCTTGCTTTTAATTGTTTTAATTTAATATTTTTCATGCTTTGTTATCATTTTATTATGATTTTTGCAATGTCTTAATATGATTTTGTTTCTCTTTATATTATTTTATGTTCTTTTTAATGCTTCTTCTGCACCCTGCTGTAATGCTTTTAATGTTTTATGTAAAGCAATTTGAATTGCCTTGTACATGAAATGTGCCATACAAATAAACTTGCCTATCTGAAAGTCAATTTCTAAACTCTTCCTAGAGTTGACTTGGCCACAAATATTTCTAAAAAGGAAGTAGAAGATGGTAGAAGGCAATAATCCAAAAATTTAAGTGGCACTCTAAACACCCCTGAGCAGGTTCAAGACTCATCCTGCAAAACTTTTCCCAGTTATTTCACTATTCCCTCCCACTTGTTACTCCTTTGCCGTTTTTCTAACTGGAATTTTATCTTCAGATGATTATGGTTAGATGTATAAAAAACCTAAATGATTAGATTAACAGGTTACAAAAAGGAAAGGAAAAACAGAAACATGGTTAGACAGTTAAAAAAGCTGATATGGTTACAGTTCATACACTGTTAAATGCATGGGTCTTTTTATATTCATGCCTCACAATTTCCAGTATGTCATAGGAAGGCTGCCAGACAGAAAACAACAGCCTAGGGACATGTTACTATAATTTACAACCATGGATTTTGACACTACTATATAATGGACAAGTAGGCAATCTATGTGCCCCCCTCCCCTCCTAGTGTGATGGGGCTGACACTCTAGAAATATATATATAAAAAAAAAAGTAATGGTGGTCAATTTAGCATGACACTGATAAATGCTCATCATTTTATATGACATATTTTAATGACTCAAGTATGCCACAATATCCTCACACAAACGTCTCTTTGAAACCATCAACACTTTAAGCCTCTCTTTAAGACACAAGAGATACAATACTTAAAGGTAGGGTAGGAGATGTTTTCCAGGAGTATTTTTTGCTATATTACTTAAAATCCCCTTCACACCCCAATTACAGCCAATTAATTAAATTCTCTATCGCAAAAAATAAAAAAAAATTAGTCAACTGTGGGATGGACAGGACTGAAAAAACACCATCCAATCATTTTTACCGGCCCGTTCTAAAAGACTGGTTGGTGATATGTCTGTCAAACTTAACTGCCATTTGTCTCTCCCCCCCAACCCGCGTGCCCCTCTTTGTGGACAAATCGCACAGTCTCAGAGGCTTGGAGTTCTTGTAAAGGCAATGAGGCTAGCTACATTAGCAAGCATACTACCTCAAAATATGGTACACACTTAAACGTAAGGGAGATTATGTCAGAAATGGTGTCTATATCGAGTTGTAAAAGAAAAACTGTTTTGGAGAAGCTACTGCAAAGAAAAACGCTGAGGGAGAGCAGAGCAAGAGCAGAGTATGCATTGGTGCGGCATTTTGAGTGGTAGCATCAACTGAAGCAACAGAAAGGGCTGCAAAGTGATGCCACGGTGGCCCGATTTCTACTTGATGACATTAACAGGTAAGATAACATTATGTCTTTATGACTTGGAGAAAAAAATTGATGCTTCCCAGCGCTCATGAACAAGCATTACATGTTTCAGTGCTCTGGAGGAGTGGCGTCAGGGGGAAATCTGAAGAAAGGGGTTGGACTTTTGAATTGTTTTAATGTATGTTTTATTGTTTCCTCTGACCCAGGTCGTCATTGCAAATAGGGCTGTCCCAAACGATTATTTTCAGAATCGATTAATCTGTCGATTATTTTTTCGATTAATCGATGCATCTAACGATTCGATTATTTTTCAATTAATTGATTAATCTAGAGATTTTTTGTTGCTTGATTAATATAACAATAAATTTACCCAGAATAAATACTAAAAACTTTCTTAATTCAACATTTAAACAATACCAAAAATCTTTTGCAATCTCAACTGAGTTTAGCAGCACTCTTAACCACTCTTAACATAAAATCCTGATAAAAAATAAATGTGTGCAATCAGGTGCACAGTGCAAACTAAATGATCTTCTCTAAAGTAAAAAAAATGTGTGCAATAACTGCAATAATAAATAATAAATGTATATATATATATATATAATATGAGTGATTTAGTGTTTGTCTTTCAGCCTGTTCCCATGCAGTGATCTCTTAACATGTTTTCATCTCTCTATCAGCACTTCTATATATATGTGACAAACGGTATTTCCTTAGTTATTTGCAGGCTTAGTCGCTGTCCGTTAAGGGATGTTGTGCGCTTGTCTGTAGGTAGGGCTGTGCCGTTTTTTTTAGGTTTTTTTTAGTCTACTGTATGGTCGGTTCAGACGGCCCACAATGCTCAAAGAAACGTGACTGCGTCCACTAGTTCCTGATGAAAGGGACTGTTTTCACGGTTCCTGTTCTGCATGTAGGGGTTACTGCTTTAAATTCTTTTAAGTGATCATATGAAGAAGCTGTATGTATCACCGAAGCAGAGCTATAGCTGCATGCTTCACCATGTGATGACTCATGCACGGTGCAACTGTGGTGGATGGTGTTGCCAGATTTGTTGTTTCCCCCCATAATTTTTAAGGCACGTTTACAGTGTGTTTTAGCAGGATTTTACCTGGAGGTTCCATAAAACCTGGCACTCTCTTAAACAAAGATGAACCGTGAAAGACGCCGTTCACGAGCGCCAGAATGAACGCGTTCACAATAACGTTCATCAGGCGGAAATTATAGTCCGCTCAGTTCACGTTCATCCAAAATATGAACGAGTTCATGAACGATCGTTCATTAAACTCGTTCATGCACAACAATGGTTTCCGGTTCCTCTTCAAAATAAGAGCGTTCAACTTGTCTTTTTTCCGACGCGTCGATGCCTGTTATATAAATCGAAACATTTACATAATCGATTACGTCGACTCATCGACGCATCGGGGACAGTCCTAATTGCAAATGAGAATTGGTTCCCATGCTTCTCATGTCTTCAAATGTGCTGCAGATGACAGAACCTTTCTGACAGAATATATCCAGCAAACATCAAAATGATTCAAATTGAATGGATCTCTAACCGCTTGTCAAACTCTGCACAACCCTGTTAATGACCCATTCATTTCAGCCCAGTGTGTTGCAGCAGAGAAACCTCTAAAACCTCCAGGACAGTGGGCCTTAAGGACCAGGGTAGGTGATCCCTGGGCTAGACAAGTACAATCTCTTCATAAAAAACATTGTTTACTACCTTTGTACCTTATGAAATGATAATTAGAATAATAAATCTACTTTATTAAAGAATAAATTAAATGACAACGATGTTAGAAAAACAAAACAAACAAAGAAAAAATAGTGGTGTCCAATGAATGAACGCACTGTAAAAAGGGAAAACTGATAATCAAACAGTTTCTGATGATTTACACATTGTTCCTGCATGCAAAATAGATTAAGAATTTATTATTTAATTACATTTCAGATTTTCAGTGATGGCGGGTCAAAAGGTGTATCCAGAATGTGAAGACAAACAACAACTTTTGCATGTTGAAAATAAAACACAAGCCTTCACATATCCAAGTATATAACATAACAACTTAAAAAAAAACACACTCAATCCTAAACTTATTGCTTATGTTGTAATGTAAATGAATACAGCCTCTTACACCCAACCACCCCTCTTGAATTTTGGTTTACCAAATTATATCCTTATCAATGATATTGCTTAAGGAAAATTTAGAAAATATATATCATGTAAGAATCACTGATCTTTTTCACTTGAAGTGCATCATCACTTTTACTACTGTAGTTAAGCTTGGTTAACCGAGCTGCACCCTAGGGTTGAACAGTGGGGACAGGATAAAAAGAGAAGTCAGTGGAAGTGCAAAGACTGAGAACTGCAACAAGGCAGAGCAGGTTGGAAGCTCCCAGCGAGTGAAGCTGCATGAAGGAATGGAGCAGCTGTGTGTGTCTGCATGTGGGTCCATGTGTGTGTGTGAATATCCCAACATGAAATTCATCAAAAAGGAGAGTGCTATTAATGTGTTCATGCATAAGTGTGATACGGTGGTCTGGATACAAATGCATCTGTGTGAGTGAGAGCAACTGAAGCATTTTGATGTTCCTATGTCTGTGTCTTCCGGCACTAGATCAGCTGGGGGTTCAGACCAGAACCATGCTGTGCTCCATCCAAGTGCTCATTTGCCTCTTCTTTGCGCTCCTCTCCTGCTGCCTGTCCGGTTTCTAGACTTGTACTTTTTTGCCATGTCTTTCTCCCTGTTAATCTCTCCAGCTTCTCCTCTTCATTTATTCTTTCTCTCTCCGTCTCTCCACCCACCATCTATCACACTCTGTTTTGACGATATCCCTTCTTTTCATATATGGATGGTGGATGCTCATGAATTATAGATTTCTACATGGAGGGGGGGTGTCTCTTCCAAGGGAGACCAAAATGATTTCACAGCCCACAGTGTAAAATATGGGCTTGTGAAAGAACAGGGTGGAAACTCAAAACACCAGACGATTGTTTTGTTCTGGTCCATTCTCTAACACAGAGGGTTAATAGCATGAAATGGTATTTCTTTAAGCAGATGTGTGGGCAAAATGCCAATGGTTTTTTTTTGTTTTTTCCCCTTCCTTCTAAAAGATTTGTTACCCATTACAGTATTTTATTTTTATTTTAGGGTGGGGTATGGTGTGTTCCTAACCCTAACATAGAAACCTTTAATTGCTTTACCCAGGTAGCTTAGGTGGCTAAACCTAACCAAATAGTGAGCAGAAATAAAATTAAATGACTATTTTCAAACTTAAAGGAGCTATATCATGAAAAATTGACTTTTATGAGCTTTTAACCATGTTAGTGTGTTATTTACTCATAAA
>JBBBVU010000006.1:19748061-19759359 GCA_037177055.1 Atherinosoma microstoma | reverse complement strand
ATATTTTTACTTACTTTTTACTTACTAGTGTTTTAAATGAGTTAAGACAGGTTATATTCTGACTTGTGTCACGTCTCATAATCATCTCCACTGACGCTGTCCAGCTCAGGATGAAAACGTTTTCGTTTTTGAGGACGTGGTGGAGCATCGCGTGCAGAGGACATTTTTAAAAGGTGTGGGTGTTGTTAGCAGCGCCGGTGTGGCATCTGTCAGTGATTTTGCCTCAAAGTCACTGTCAGTGATTGTGCCTCAGCCCAATATCTTTTTGCCCCCCCCCCCATCACTTGGGGCCCTACACACAGTGTGTGATGCGCGTGGTGTGCACGGTGGTGCGATCTGTCACCCTCTCTTCTGTCACCTGACCAAATGAACATATTGATACCACATGTGGGACAAAATGTCCCCATTAAAAGTTTTAATTTAAAACACAGTGATAAACTATTTTTATATTGTATTTAACTTATGGTTATGATTTAAAAAAAATCTACATGTGATTAATTTGACTCATTACACTTGCATATGATTTGAGGTGTAACAGAAAATGTTCTTTTCATATCATTATTATTCTCATTTTAATTGAAAACATGTTATAATTATTATCATTTTTCAGGGATCTGAACCAAAAAATATCATCATCATTATTAATGACTCAATAGCATCTGAGAATAATATTCTATTTGTGATTTAAACTTTTACATTAACTCACTCAAAATACTTCCTGGTGTCCTCCTTTCTTTGCTTTGCTTCGGACATTCTGATCTCTGCCGCTAGCTAGCACCGCGAGCGGTTTAAAAGTGGCAACGCTTTCAACAGAATGAGTGAGCCAATCATGTTAGCAGGAAACGAAACAGCAGAACCAATCATATCAGTTGAAATTCGTGATGAGGCTGGACTTGTAGCAGCGACAGAGCCCTCTGATCTCCCAACTCTTTGTTGTATGGAGATTGTAAACTTAGCTAGTGAAAGGATTATAGCTTGTGGGCCACAAATTTGAAGCCATTTGAGGACCATAGACGCTGAGATTCTAATCCTGCTTTTGGCCTGTTCCAGGGAAGCACACCTAATGGCTTGAAATTCACTATCGGATAATCCACCTATGTTTTAAAAGAAGGCTAGTACACACAGCTTTCATATTCATACTAATGACTTGTAACTTTTTAATAAATAATTCCTGAAAATTTCTTCCTTCTTTGTGATATATATTTGATTTTATCACATTGATGTTTAGCTTAAGATTTACAAAAAAATATCTTTACTGCTCCTGTAGAGGTAATATTGCTGTTAAAAAGCTGCTTATTTGTTTAAAGTTTTTGCATTTGCAAGGAATATGCCCTGTGAAATTTAAAAGTTCACAAAAATCTATGAAATATAATTTAAAACCTGAAAAAAGAGAACAAAGAAAATTCTTAAGAAATGAATAGGTAATAATGACTACATGACTCAAACTCTACAATGGAAATTATTATTTTACTTATATAAAAGGTAAAGAAAATAATTATTTCTTTTTTCTAGCTAAAGGAAATAAATACTACTAATTGGCCCAAGCTCTTAGAAACAGGGACACTTTATTTCAACTTCTGATTGTCTCATAAATTATCATGGTGATATCTTGGAGTACTGGAATGGATCTATGCTACATTACCTCATGCTTACGACATTTTATGGACTTACAAAGCTGATATATTGCTCACCCTTAGCGGGGATCTATCTTGCCTGACAGACAATGGAGCTAGTGAAAGACATAAATTCCTATCAGACTCCACCATTCGGCTGTAATTAGAAAAATAATGAAACATGTGAATGTGCGTATTATTGAGGGCAGGAAATGTGAATGGGATTCTAATTGATGCTAGATAACTTGCTATGAGAAATGCATTTTGCATCTCAAGGTGCCTGATTTTTTTATATTTTTTTCCAAATAAAGTAATTGCATTAACATGTATGTTAGAGGTGTGTAAATGTGTATGTGATAGTATTAATATGAGATTATGACATTTACTTTTCCTATATGGTATACCCCATTATGCTGTTATGTCTGATATCTCCCATTTATCTTTCCTAAACATGTGCTTGCAGTAAAATATTAATTACAAAGATGATTTGAGCTCTGTTTTACAAAAAGTGTATAAGGTTGACAAAATCTAACATTTTTAGAGACCATAATTGTCTTAAATTATTCAGTTTTGATTAAACTATGTAAAATATCACAAATCCCAGAATTATTCAAAGAAATGTGATCCCACTTGCTCGTGTAAATGATAATCTTGCAGTTGTGCAAACATACAAGAGAGTCAGCAGGTTGACTCTGTCCCTCTATGTGATAAAATAATTTCCTTTTCTGGGAGCTGAAAAGGTCAAACGCAACAAAGTGAACATCAACCAAAGATGATTTGCAATCTTTTAAAGCAAAATGTCTCAATTTTCAAAAGTCAGACCTTGAACTTGGAAGGTGACAAACAGTTCCAGGCTTCAACCCATCACCTTAACTCTGCAGCTAGTTTTAAAATCACCAATTTATCAGATGTATGTCTTATCAGAAAAAAAAAAAAAAAAACCTCCTCTTGGCAGTTGTGGAAAATTGAAGGCCTGCTATGGATTGGTTGGTCACTACTGTATATTGCTTGAGGTGAATAATATCTTCACAAAGCCTTTGCAGTTATATCAGAAATATCAGCTTTTAAGACAAAGTGGCAGCCGAGGCAAAGGCACCGCTTATCTACTGATAAGCTTTATTTTTTAGAGCACTGGTGTATCAATATTTATCCATTCAATTATTTTCCAACTAATTATTTGTTATTTTAGAATAAATTCTGTTGGATGTTAAAAAATTCAAAACTGATACGTCTTTTTTAATTAAATCCGAAAATCACTGTAGTTACTTTTGTTAAGAAGCTGCTGATGTCTATCTATGCAAATATGCAATACTGTTACACTTATTAAACTTAATCAGACAACAGAGAGCACAGAGATAATATAACCTATTCAAGTGGAAGCTGTATTGAACATTTTAACTCTGATTTACAATATCGAGAGAAGTCATGCTTATTATTCGATATCTAACAAAAGAAATTAACAAAGAAGAGTTGCTTTTTTTAATCAAATCAAATATTTGCAGCTTGATCTGGGTGTACCGTAAAAAGGAACTGAAGTTGAAAAAAAAACAAAAAACATCATAATATTTAATCCAAAAGGCTTTAGATATCAACACCCATACTGACCTCCAGCCCAATCACCAGCTCATACTACACATATGAAACTATTTTTTCACTTTGCAGTTTGAGGACAAGTCAAAGTCAAACCTATAGCTCATTCCATGTGTAGGTGTCTCAATTCATTTTCTCTCGACTTCCAATTTAGTGAGGTAAAAAAAAAGTAAACCCCATGGCAGTGACCTCTGCTGTAGGGCCATGAATAATGGGGACTATTAGTTGCGAGATATTGCACTCTGAGAAAAGTAGTCATTTTAGTCACAAGGCTGTTTGAACATGGGATAGAATGACACATTTAGCCAAATATTTTGCATCCAGTCTAAAATGTACCTTCCTAGAGTGAAGAATGCTTCAGGTCATAAGGATACATTCAGCTTCTTTCCTCTGTCCCACAGGCACACAATGAATTTCATTCACTCTGATCAAGTTATTTTTCCAAAATACTATCCTGCTCAAAAACATGCAAAACAACATCATATATGTATTTCTAATCTAGATGTGCATGTAAATGGTTAATTTAAGTTATATCTATATAAGATTGTCAAAGAAATAATAATACTTTGGCTCAAGGTAATTTGAGGTTTTAAGAAACAACAAATGCAAGTTTACGTGAAACTTCAATGACTAAATTCTTTCAGATGAATTGGTCCTACGATAATGATCCACTTAACTAGTCTGGGAAATTAGCTGCTGAAGACATGATGGGGGAATTACTCTCCGATTTCCGTCAGAGGTTTATTTCCAAGCCCTTCCCTCAAATTATTTAAATCAAAACACAAATTAAGTGCAATTAACATAGTGCTAAAATGTTCCAAGCCAACTGATATAAAATCATTAGGAGTCACCTCAACCATATCTTTTTTTCTTTCTGCCTTTTTTGTCACTGTGCCTGTTTCTCTCTTCATCAATGGGTTCTCAGTCAAGGTAAACTTCACACTCCATTAATTAATTCATCACCTAAAAGCCGAGTATTGATTTTCAGTAATGGCTTTACAAAACTGTTGGACACCTAGCAGCAGGGATAATTAAAAAGAGTGAGTATTTGCAATAAATCATCTTTAAAAGGGTTAAAAGTCTCTGAGGTCATCAGAGAGAAAGCATACAATATCAACAAACAGGTTGTAATATCTCCCAGTCATTAAGGACATCAAAGGACAGCTTTTACAACTGTTATTTTTTACAACTTTTTTTTTAACCATAGTAACATCAACCACAGTGAGCTTAATCGTTGTCAAGAAACATAGAAAGGGAAACTGAATTATCACAGAAAAGAGACTTAAAACTGATGTATTGCTGGAAGGTAATTTATTAAATCAGTTAAATACAAGTTAATGAAACTCTTGATGCACACATATTTTCTTAGAATGCCAATGTGTAATTTAGCAGTTTCTAATCAAGCATACTGTACATAGATTTATTGCACAAAGATTTTCTTTAGTAAACTTTCTCTAATGAAAATTAAAAGTTGAACAAAAAAACTACTGTTGCTTAGAAAAATGATAAAAGGCAGCAGAAAACAATGCATGTCACAAGATTTATGGATATTTTGTTTTTGAGGTCCCATGTATTCATCCCAGACATAAATGCTGTGGCAAAATTGGGCTTTCAATGATTTGTAAGTTGTTGTTTTTTTCGGACCATTCTTTATCTGTTGAAAGTGGAATAAGGTTTATAGATTTAAAAAAAAAAAAATTCTTGGCTGTTTTATGCTTACAAGTTCAAACACATCTGCAATTTGATTAATAGTCCCATAGTAACTTACACTTTGAAGCACTTCTGGTGTCCATCAAAATAATAATGCTGACAGGATGTTAGGATGCAACTCTTTGATTTCTTAACTTTCTGGAGAAACTTTTTTTTTTTGTTTGTCTTTTGCTGAAGTTGGAAATTTTGCTTCTGAGGAATTCAGAAGTAGTCGCCTCCAAAGTATTTTTCAACTTAGTTGCCTAATAACAAAATTTCAGTCTCATCCCAAAATTAAACTTTCTTTCTGAAGACTATATCTTTGTCCAAATGTTCAGCTCCAGATGTTCCACTAGTTATGACAGTTCCATAAATATTTTGGCTAAGTTTATTGCCAGAAATGAATAATTATAATTCAAGTAAGCCATGGGTTGTCCTGATCACCCTTCATCATCATGTTACCACAGTATCCGTGTTAAGACAACTGAAGCTCTAAAGCAAGAATTTCCCTGCCACTCTAGTTCTTCCCATACTCTCGAAAGGAAAAGGTTAGGTGTAAGCTACTCTAATGATTGCAGACTGCAATACACACACTACTAGACCTTTAAGATGAACTTGAAAGTATAAAATTGTGTGAAGCTACTTTCTCTTGAACAGCAGGCTCTTGTTTTTTTCTGATCATTCATATTTAAGCTGATATGGCTTAGCTTTGCACATCAGTTCATGGCACATTCATATGATTCCAAGAACTCGATTTAGAAGCTCATTAAAGAAATCAATCATTTATAAGCAACACAAGAACCTTCTGATTCTGTCCATATCGGGGAAAAATTGGAAAACAGGCATTATAATAGTCATTTATCATGTTTTTATTTTTGTTGGTTTTCTGAATCCAAAATCAATACATCTGAATGTCACTGGCAAAGTTACATTGATGGTTAAAGATCCTATGTGGTTTCTGGATAATTTGCTGATGGCCTTTAAAGTCGAAAGATTTTACAGTGATAATTGCAACGTCTAAATAACCATTCACTGGCTTTCTTGGGATGTCATAAAAGGGCAGAGATGAATGTTGTGAGATAAACAGTTAAGGACTGATAGTCGAGCATTAGCCTGTCAGTGTTTCTGCAATGCAGTCTTTCTGAAGACTGTGTCAATGTTGGACTATAGCTCAGCATACTGCAGCAATAAAGGCTCAAAAATGTCAGTGTTCCAATGTGTAACATTGAACATCCACAAAAAACACTTGCTAATGAATTATGAGGAGATTGCTGACCTGCAATATTCCATTAACTATTTTAACAGACATGAGCCCGACCCGACCTTGCATTTTCCAAAGTTCTTAAATTTTTTTACTTCACTGCCTGGTGATTGGAAAAATCTAAGTTTATCATAGTCTGATTGGAACACTGAGTGAGACAAATTATTGAGTATTACAGTGGTGATATTTGTAGACTTATGTTTAAAATATATATGTGTCATCTCTTGAACAAAAAGAAAAACAACACAAATCTTTATTGGACTAGAGAACAAAATATTATCAATGAGAGCAGGTGCTATATGACAATCACTAATATCATGGTGGTTTGAAATCCAACAAGGTGAACTTGTCATTGAGAGGATGTAAATGTATGCAGCCAACATCTTATATCACAGTAATCACAGACTGCGACCACTGGGGCAAAACCTGTGATTTAAGACAGGAGACTGTTTTATAACACACTTTAAATTTCTTTCTCACTCACTGTCTCCCACCCCTTCCTCCCATCATGTGATTGCTCTCCTTTCTCTGCTCTCAACATTGCCCTATTCCCTCTTTCTTTCCCTCTCTCACACACATGCAAAGACACAAACGCACACTTTCATTGCAAGGAAGAACATAAATCTCACTAGTGTGCCAGACTGGGCCATGGACACCATAATTACAGAACATCAAATGAAAGAATTAGTGTCCCTTTTCTCATTACCATGCAAGACTTGCAAGTCCTCTGCAATTTCTCAACTTACCTCTACTTTACACCTACACAGATGACACATGCTCTCCCTGTATTACTTACAGCAGTACCATAAGTGCAACACTTGCTGGTACACATACTGTATTGTTAGTCTTCGATGACATTGGATGACTCCTGAAAGTTTGCACCTGCATTGGTAAAATATGTCACTGTAAATAACGGAGCATATGGCAGACTGCATAATTTTCAAAAATCTTAATGTTAAGAAAAAGCATTTCCTTGATTTTTTTGTGATTTTTTCCCCCCATTTTTTCAACATAATTTACAATTTTAAAATAAGATAAAAAACATCTCACTACAAATGTTTGAACACTCTTCTTGGTCAGAATAAAATTTGCAAACCCTTTCTGCGATTGCATTAATTTAATCAAAGCATGAGCAATCACATTTGCCATAAAAGCTATTGATTTGTTCGATTGAAATTCTGCACTCTTTATTTATGGTGTAAGATAGCTATCAATTAGGATTCATGTGCACAAGAACACATCCGTGCATATTCATCTAAAGTTGTGCATAAATAATTTGTAAATTCTTGTCTTTGTAAAATCACTCATAAAATCTTTATTGTCTATTTTTTCTGTGAGAATACGATTTAATAAGTTACAACTTCAAAAGTTACAAATACGAATTGTCATTCATGAATACGATTTCTTGAATTTACGAACGATGCCTGAGAAACAACTATCAGAAATACGTCATGGGGTCACAGACATTATACACGGAGCAAAGATAAATCGATTCTGCAAACTGCGCATGTGTCTAACGTCTGTTCAGCTGAGAGGCACCAAGATGGCAGAAAGCTGAAACAGCTCTTGCACTGAAGAAAATCAGGTAACTATTAATAGTTCATATTGTTGGATAAAGTTTACCACTAAATTTGAATCACATTTCAGTCTCCTTACAACATCAGTTTCAGGAATATGCATGTGGTGGATTTTTATTGTTTTTTAGACAAATCTGGTGTTCTGTTGGTTTGCCATGCGTTGTGAGAGGAGCATACCATAGCCTTGACCTTGCACAGACGTTTAAGTGCAGACCAAAGGAAAACAGAAACAATTTGTTCTGGAAAGCTCTGTTCTTCATATATTGAGAGAACTGATATGAATCAGCCCAGTTTCCAGATATACATGTCAGAAACTGTATTTGTGAAAATAAAGCATAAATCTGCATATTTTTGTGTCACCCAGCAGGAATTTCAAAGCAATGTATCTCAGAAAGACATCTGAGTGCTGTCTCCATTATGTTTTCCTCATTTGGCTGATATGGCAGGACTCTGCAGTCACTCATCCAAGGACAGGGCATTTTGACATGATCAATCGTGGGGAACCTTGGCCCTCATCCTGAAAGTTTTCCATTCATTCCAGGTCCAACACATCTGATTCAACTTAAGGAGCCACTGTCCAGAACTTGATTGGCTGTTGGATCCATTTTATTCGAATCAGGTGTGTTGGAGCAGAGTTGCATGTAAAACTTGCAGGAATGCGGCCCTCGAGGACCAGGGTTCCACATTCCCTGGGTTAAAGTGTCTGTTGTTTTCCAAACCTTAACCATTTCATTTAAAGAAAAAGGCAAAAAAGTTGTTTATCATATGCGACGAAACAAAAATATAAGGACACTGTGACTGGGTGCAAAAAGTAACGCTTTGCAGGGGTATTCAAAGTTGATCCTTGAGGGCCATGGTCTTGCAGGTTTTCATTCTATCCCTGCTCCAACACACCTGATTCAAATTAAATGGATCAGACAGCCTTTGAATTTCTGCAAAATGGCTAATTAATTTAACTTAGGTGTGTTGGAGCAGGGACACATTAAAAACCTGCAGGATTATGGCCCTCACGGACTGGAGCTGGACACCATATGCATATTAAAAGAAATCATTTTATTATTTTAAAACATGACCAGCACTTTCATTTCAAAATTAGTTTTAAGCAGAAGCAGAGGTTAATAGCAAACCTTTTATGTTTTTTATATTGCTTTTGATTGAATACGCAAGTTCTCATGCAGCATTATTTTAAATTCCAAATAACATTCTGGGTCCATCAGACTCACACACATTTGTTGAGCAATACAATAATAAAACACAGGGGTTTAAAAGAATATTGATTGCTGGAAAACCCTTTGAAACCAGTTTGTCTGATACAATAAAAAATCTACATAATACATATCTCCCCCACGCCAAAACAAACCAAATCTAGCATGTACAGTGCACATGGCATGAGTCTGTGGATCCATTGACATGGCCAAAAATCTCAAAATCTCCAGGCTGAATTACCCCAATCATAAGCTCACTGTGCACACTCAGCAACTGGTGTGCAACTAGACACCTGTGACAATAATAAAAGACTCCTTTCCTCTGCTTTCCTCTCACCTACTATTCCTGTCAATTACTATTCCACAGATAGATAGAAAACTGCATGTCTCAGCAGTCTGAGAGCCACCGACACTCGAGCATATCCCAAGGTTTTGATGGCAGCATCATTTGAAAAGCTTGAGGTTGTAGCATTGAATGGTTCCCTGTGGGATATAAGGCCATACAAATGGCTGCCTCGAAGTCCTAACTGAGCATAACAAGCCCCTGGATTTGAAGCAAAAAATAAAAGATAAAAATAGAAGAGGAGAAGAGAGTTTAGCATGAGTTAGATGGAAAACATAAATAATTTATTTGGTCATTTATTTTCATGTGGAAATATTGTGGGCGTAAATATCTAAGTGTTATATAACCAAATAAAATAAAAAATTAAAAAATAGCAACATTAATTTAACAAAGAATTTGGTTGAATGTTTGTTTAGTTTCACCTGATATGAAAACTGATGTCCATTCAAAAGAAACACTGAAATAAAAGCTTAGAAAGGTTTGGGGAAAATGCAGGGGCAAAGGATAAAATGTCACTATTGTGAATATCTCTGCTTCTATAAGTTAATAAATGTACAATTTTGTCATTAGTTTCTTTCCAAGACAAGGCAAGATTATTTATAATGCACATTTCACATACAAGACAATTCAAAGTGTTTTTACATAAAACATTATAAACATTACAGCGGTGTGCAGAGGTAATTTAAAATCAAAAACAAGAGAAAGGGAGAAAGAAAGGACATTAAATCAAAACAGTATTAAAAACAAGATCAAGTTTAAAAATCCAAGCTTAAAAGAGACGGTGCAGATTTGGACTTTTAAATAAGAACTATTCAAATGCAGCAGAGAACAGGAGGGTCTTTAACTTGGATTTAAATTTCTCAGTTAAAATTAAAGAAAGGAAACTCACAATTTGGTATCTGTAATACATGCAAAAACTTGACTTCTGCTTTACTGTTGTGTAGAACCTTAAACTCTGTTCAAATACTGAATTGAGTGTACAGGTGTGTATGAACATTTCTCTACTCTATAAACAATGTTCACTGTAAATTTCTGCCTGGCATTGTAAATAGCCATGAATTTATTGCCCACATAAAATGCACTTACATTTCAGTAATACCATGATGACTGTCCAGACAGCTTAAACTGAGAATTCATTACCATAAAATGCTTAGCCATTATTTCTTTGTCCCTGCTTACATTCTAGCACTGGATCTGTGTATTTAAACCTAATTGACATTGATTCCACAGTAAGCAGTTGGAGTCCTACCCATAACACAGTTGTTTCCTCATTTGACAGTCAATTACAGATTTATGAATAGACAACTGTGGTTAGCATCTGACCACAATGCCTTCCATGGACACCATTACCACCTCCCATCAAGTTGAGTTATGATTGAAATTCATGGTTAGCCATGATTTTATTTTTTCACGACCTTTTAGTTGATGCTTATGTACACATAATTTAATGAAATTTAAAAAATCTTTTTTTCAAAATCTCTTTTAGCTGATATAATTTAATAATAATATATCCATCCATCCATCCATCCACTCATCCATCCATCCATCCATCCATCCACTCATCCATCCATCCATCCATCCATCCATCCTTCCATCCACCCACCTATCCATCCATCCAGTCATCCTGCAGCATCGTCTACATGAGGCTGGAAACCACCAGAATCTCCAGAAATAAGGAGGATAAAGTGGTTTTATCTAAAGTTGTGAAATGATCCTGCAGTAATTCAGGAAAGGCAGAATTAAACTAACATGCATGTGTTTGGACTGTGGGAGGAAGCCTGGACGAGGACTACGGCAGGTCTCCTGTAGACCACATGTGGACCAGATGTCTCCTGCAGACCACATGTGGACCAGATGTCTCCTGCAGACCACATGTGGACCAGAAGTCTCCTGTAGACCACATGTGGACCAGATGTCTCCTGTAGACCACATGTGGACCAGATGTCTCCTGTAGACCACATGTGGACCAGAGGTCTCCTGTAGACCACATGTGGACCAGAGGTCTCCTGTAGACCACATG
>JBBBVU010000006.1:19736922-19747961 GCA_037177055.1 Atherinosoma microstoma | reverse complement strand
TCCATCCATCCATCCATCCATCCATCCATCCATCCATCCATCCATCCATCCATCCATCCATCCATCCATCCATTCAACCAGCACTCACTCTTCTGGGGAACAATCTGCAGGCTGCTGAGACCCTTTACTCAGCCACCTTTTCAAGTGATTGTTGTTATAATAAACAGCTGTGAGTCATAATGTCTTTAGTGCCCTAAGTTTGCCAGGGTGCCTCTTTTCAGTTTGACATGTCTGAAATATCTCACCTGGGGCCATAAGCGAGGCATTCTGAACCTGCCTGAATGCCCGAACTATTTGAACTGACTCCTTTTCAATGCTGATGCAAAAGCTTTCTCTGATTCAAAAACTGAGCTCCTCACAATATTTCTCTATTATTTGTTAATTCAGAGAACACAACTTTTTTTTTCAAGTATATGCAGTAGACTTCTGCTCTGACTGCAAATAACCACCGACAACCTCAGAGAGAAAAGGCCAGGCAGCCAAGGAGAAACCATTCTTGTCCATTTGCAGAATAGTTGTACTGCCATTTTGCATATGCTGTGAGGAATCAATAAAATAGTAAACTAACAATAAGTATTAGAAAATAGCTGGGGTCTAGCGGGTACAAGTAGCTGACATTTGGCCCCATGTTAAGCAAGTTTCTTTTGATTGACAACGGCTGTATGGCCATATACAGATATGCTGTCATACCTGGAGTGCTCAGTGGAGCAAGGATCCCAGGGACTATGTCGAGGGCAGTCTGCTCCTGGTATGATCTCCCAATGCACATTGGTCCTGGATGAGAGGCCAGACAAAGTTTGATTGGAATACCCTTATGATGATGGAAAATCTATGGAATCCAGTTACCTCACCCAGGTTAGGGAGATTAGGTCCTACCCCTGGAGCCAGCCCTTGGGAAGGGGTCCATCAGCAGGTGTGTGGTCAGTCCTCTTTTCATAGGGTCTGGCTGGGGAATGCCCAGACACAGTTCTGTGAACCTACCACCTGCAGGAGGTGCCTTAAGGGTCCAATACATTGTTGACTGGACAGTGGTCAAAAGCAGAGATTATGTTGCTTGGTTTGCTTGGGAACAACTTTGTGTCCTCTTGTAAGATCTTGGGGAAGGTGGCTGGGAGCTGGAGATCTGGGGATCACACGTATCTACTGGAGTAGGACTCAAATTGTGATTTTATTTTATTTTTCTACTCAGAGAAAAGAAATAAATCAGTATCTCAAAATATCAAGACATTCATTCCTATGTAATACTTGGAGTCAAGTAAGGTGTTATCTTTCTGTTTAAGTTAATCATTGTTTTAACCTGTTCTTTCCATCCTGATTCTGCAGCAATGCCAAAATCTTATACCTATATTATACTTTAACTAGCCCGAGGCTATGAAAATGGCTTCAACTTTCACCTTCTACATCATAAGCCTCATCCATCAACTACAACGGGACATCCCATTAACTCATTGATTGTTCAAATACAGAATCCCACCTGGTGGAAATTTTGCCTTTCATGGCAGAAGAGGTCAATGAACAGGAGCTGGGCAAAATGAACTAAATGTGTATCACTTTAGATTTTTCCCACACAGGGGATGACTGATGACTGTTTTTCTGCCTGACTGCCTCCGTGGGTTAAGACAAGGGGCTTTATGATGCATGGACATCCTTCGTTACTAATTAACCTTCATACTACACTAATTAATTAGATTCTAGCAAGGTCAAGCTTTCTAAATGGGACAATTAAGCACCTTTCTCCTAAAGTGCACATTAAAGAGCCTAACAAAGAAACTGCATAAATGTCTATTTATAGCAGAAATACTCGGTTTTGAACATTTGTAATTACACACCTTGTTTTTCAGGTGTTTTGTAACAAGAAAGAAAGTAATAAGGGAAAAAGATCTTTGAACAACAAATGTTCTTTTGTGTTTTGGTGTCTTATTTGAATAAGTATAAATGCAGCAATGATCAAGAATAGGTTGGATCTGAGAGATAATAAGAAAACAGAAAAACAGAAAAGACCAAAAAAATTTATTTACCAACATGAAGAAACTAATGCGTAGAAAAATGTTGAAATGAGGAAACATGGTAAAATAGTGATATTAGGACGCTAGGTCCAAGAATGTTTTAACAACACATTAGAGATTTTACTAATGATGCTGGTAGCTGGAAAGCATTAACACAAATTAAATTTTCATTTTCTATGGAAGGACAAACAGATGCTTTACGAAAAGATGAGGGAAAAGTGAGAATGAGGAAATTAAGTCTGCATGAGTACACACACACATTTCCACTTGCAGGCATAATGGACCAGTTGGACAAGCCAGCTTGCTTATGTTCAAGGGAAAAAAAAAAAAAAACTCAAATAATGGTACAAGCAAATCCAAGTAAGCACAGACACACTTGCACTTCCAATCTTCCTTCCATACAAAAATGCACTAGCATATGTACGTATGCATGTGCAGTGTGTGTAACCTTATATTTGCATACAACACAAAAACAAATGAACACAAATGCACAAGACAATGGGGCACAGATAGGTATCATTTAAAAGAGTATTCTCCCTGTGCACTTGAGCCCATTTCTGCCTAACTGTGTGGAACCAACCAAATGTGGCAGCCAACTGGTGCCCATCCTCAGGCTATCCCTGGACTTGGATTGAGTACAACAAATTGTTGTTGCGGTGTGTATATGTATAAGTGGTGCAGTGTGTGTGTCCAGATGGGCTACATACACAAGCACCTGATCAGTATTGGACGTAGAGAAACTGCATCCCATCTATTTAAAGTTGGGGTACAAACTTATGTTTAAACTCCCCCACTTTTTGGGGATAAAAATACATAACTAGGAAATCTCCTCAACCAGGATTATATTTAGGAGGCCAATTTATTTTATATGACTATTTTCTATTATTTTAATGGATATTTTTGGACTATTACTGATAACACAAGAAGCACTCAAAGTACAGACCTCCCCCAAACCATAGGGTCAGTCACCTCAGAAAAACCCCAAAAGGCCCAGCAGCCCATCCAATACACCCTGTATTTTGAGCCTTCTGGATCACCAGACCCAGAATATCAACATGATCCGGGTCAAACAATGTCAGATTATAACATCTACCATGATGTCATCTTCTTTTCCCCCAATAATTCTGAGGATTATCTGTTGACTTAAAAGCTGGAACAGCAAAATTATCCCTATCTCCCAATAGTAATGAATCCTTAAAGAATTCCTGGATCCAGACAGTGATCCGGATCACCCCCAACATCTAAACACTTATTGTTCCTTTATTCCATTTCTGATATTTCCAGAAAAAATCATCAAAATCTGTCCATAACTTTTGAGTTAGGGAGACAAGGCAAACATAATAATTATAATAATAATAGAAAAAATAACAAATGCAGAAGAATGAAGAGTAGACATCCTTGACAAGATGTCGAGGCAGTATTCATCTGAAGCCGTAACTACAAGATGGCCTGTTGCTGTGTTTTATAACGTTTTGGACATGGCTGAACTGAATGCATGTGTCCTCTACCGGAGCTGCATCGATGCCAGAATGACCCGCCTTGCATCCATTATTGAGTTCTCGACTTGCGATAGAATAAATCAATATCAGCTGACATCCTGCGTTCTGCTAAAAATTTTGAAAGGGTAAAAAAATTGGCCTCTGTAAACGGCACCTTTAACATTTTTTGTTAATGCTGCATCGGCAGGGTGTCATAATGACCCCCTCTGGTGGTTCTTCGGGGGTATTGGAATGTTGGTGGTTCTAGTATAATAAGAAATTCCTGGATCCAAGCGGTGATCCAGATCACCCCCAAAATCTATTTAGTTGCTCCTTATTCCATTTCAGAGATTTCCAGAAAATTTCATCAAAATCTGTCCATTACTTTTTGAGTTATGATGCAAACAGTCAGACGGACAGACAGACAAATGTACAACCCCAAAACCATAATCTCTGCGCCTTGGCGGAGGAAGAAGTAATGATTAGAAAAGATCATAATGTGTTTTTGGACATCCTTCCCCTTTGGATTGCTTCAGTATAAATGATCCCACCCAGTAAAGCTAGCCTACTTTTAATATCAGAGGAGGTTTGTCAGCAGCCTGTATTTATAATAAAAAATAGTGCATTAAAACAATGAAGTAGTAAGCAGAGGCTTGTTGTCATTTTTAACTGATAGCAAAATGACTGAATAACCAGCTGCTTTGTTCTCATTGTCTGTTGTTAACATTTATGTTAAAATACTGATGTCTTTTGGGGGTGGCTGTAGCTCAGGAGGAAGAACAGTTGTCTGCCAACCAGAAAGTCAGTGGATCAATTCCGGGCTTCCCCTGACTACATGTCGAAGTGTCCTTGGACAAGATATTGAACCAATGTGTCTATCGGCGTTTTCTGTGATAGGTTAAAGCACTTAGTATGTTACAATAGAAAAGCTGCGTGAGTGTTTGTGTGTGTGTGAATGGGTGAGTGTGACATGTGACATCAAAGCACTTTGAGTGGTCAACTTGACCAGTAAAGCGCTTTACAAGTACAGTCAATACACCATTTAGTTCTACTTGTAATTGCATTATAACTCAGAATTTCACATTCAACAATAATCAGTTGACAAGAGAAAAGATCCCTGATCCTGTGCATTTCCAATATCCATTTTCTTTGTACTGAAAACAGTTGCATCACAAGGTAAAATTAATATGTGGGTCTGAAAGTCCAGAGTTGTTCCAGGTCATGCCATCCATTTTTGGATTGTTGTACTATGTTGGATTTACATGACTTTGGAGCCACCCCTAAAGTGTTTACTAAAATCATATTAATTGAATGAATTATACATTATGATTTAATGCTTATAAACTGATATGCTATTTAATGTTTTGGTAACATATGTAAAAAAAAAAAAAACACATTATTTGACTAATCGTTTCTTGACTTATATAGTTATAGCTGTTCTTGTTGCATTCTAGGTTTCCATATCACCCTTGTTTGAATTAATCTAGATAGCTGATTCTTACATGAGTCAAAAGAACAAGTTGATATTGATGGAAATCTGTTTTAAATTGCAATTTTAGGGGATATGTGTACACCCAGAGTCACCCACCAAGTAATATGTATCTTCTAAGTTTGTTCCTCCCATTTTAAAACATAACCAGGTAGACAATAATGGTTTGTATTAAAAAATAATTACATAAAATACAAAGAAAATTATCTGGTAGGCTTTAAAATGTGCTTGTAGAGAACTGTTAGAATATCTGCATGTGGTTTCAGTTTAAATGTGTCAGCTTAAACATCAGACAATCCACAGAAAGCTACCACAATGGTTTACATATCCTGTTTATGATTCCTTTTCAGACTCATTAGTTTTATATTTAAAATTTTTTCATATGTGCTGTTGAAATTTTATGTGGGATTGTTAGTATGTGTGATTATTTGTGCTTGTTTGAGATTTCCTGACACCCAAAAGTGTATTTGGCAGAAATGAATAAATATTGACTTCACCTAAAGGGTACCATGGGGCTGTAAGTCCTGTATTTTACTAAAATCCACATAAATTAACCCCCATGCCATTTTCATGTGAAGACCCAATGTTCCCAGTGTTCATTGGCATGATTCAAATTTGTTGAGAGATGGCAGGGACTGAGGGAGAGAGGTTAAATGTACTCTTCCTTTATTTTTCTCTTTTATTTGACTTTTCCACTATGAAAGAAACAAAGCGAGACGGCCACTGAGGTCACTTCAAGAACCACAGTTTTCCAGATGGTGTTTAAATTTTTATTTATTTCTGGGGAGTGATGCTGTTAGATGACAGGGCTGATGAGAACATTTTTGTGAGGCACCCTGGGACAAATGATCCCTTGTAACAAGTGCAAGGTTAAAGAGCTTATTCCAGAATCTGCTTAGATCACAGTTAGTATTCCATGTCTTGATATTATGCTTCTCTCAATGTCTCTTCTAAGAATGACTATTTTAGCAGTAATCTTGCTGTCCTATGTGTGATGACATTTACATAAGGCATATTGCAAATATGGCACCTTGCAAAGGTTCATCTTTAATTGAAAGGATCATTTCAATATTGTCATGTGGATGGTGGAACTAGTTTTTTTTGTTTGTTTTTTGTTTTTGCAAAAAATAGCATCCACAAATGACATAAAAGCAAATATACACAAAGACACTATATAAAACAATATGCTTTTTCGACAGGACTGACAGATGATTTCACAACGTTTTTTTTAGCCCTAAAATTAGAGTATGCACTGTTTTCCTCTCGGTTGACAATGTAACAGCAAAGTGGCTGTGCTGACCTCGTTACAATAACAGGATTTTTTTAATATATTTATACATACACTACCTTTCAAAAGTTTGGACAAATTGTCCCATTTGATTCAATGGGAAAGTGTGTCCAAACTCTTGAATGGTACTGTAAATGTACTGTTGCCTGCCCTCTATCTTGAGGAATCTAGACAGAAAGCAGAATGAATACCCTGCTGAATTTGCTACTATGTATTCAAGCATTCCTGTGGCACAAGTCATGTATCCAGCATCGCCAGTGTTTGGATGACAACTTTGATAAAGTCACTGTCGCTTTAGAGAAGCAAGACACTGGATACACTGGATACAAATCTTCAATTGGTCAACACAGCAGATCACTGTAATATATCACTAAAATAGCACATTTCCTTTTTCACATGTATATAACTCATTGGTAATCTGGAGAGAAGAAAAGAATAGAGACAGACAATATGTGTAGGGTGTTTGCAAGAGAGTTGAAGGGGTAATTAGAGAGCACAATTGCATTATCCAGCAGGGAAGTCAACACAATGGTTAGGCACACAGATACAAAATCTCCGGGTGTAATTTATTAGGGAGTGATTGTAGATAACATGAATGGCCTGGCTCACATAGGAAACAATGTGTTATCCAGTTATCATTACACACAGATACCGCTGCAAAGTGCTTAGATTAATGATCCACCTGTTTGACTATATGGAGTACATGATAAAATCCAATGGCCTTCATGTGTTAGAACTTACTAAAATGCCAAAGATGGAGAAAAGAGGAGGTAATTGGTGGGAGATGGAAATTAAAGAGAATAACTTGAGCAAAAGACTGAAGAAATAGTGAGGGAAGTAGAATGAGAAGAAATAGAATGGAGGCATGAAACAGGCAAGGGGAATGATGGAGTGGGAGAAAGTGAATACGTATTTAATTCATTAGGCACTAGAATGTGTCCAGAACGGACATTTGATGAGTCATATTCATGCACACTACTAGTCAAAAGTTTGGACAAATTTTGACGTGATTTGATGTGAAAGTTTGTCCAAATTTTTGACTGGTACTGTATATAGATGGCAGTTCATGAAGTCAGGTGCCTTAAGTTTAAGTTAATTAAGTTTGCTTTGTATCAATGTCAGCTAAAGAGCAGAGTTCTCAATGATGAAATAAACTGAGGACACATTTCTTTTCAGCAATGAGAAGCAAACCTTTTAACATTCTAACTTACATTAAACCTGAATATAAAATGTCTCCGTTATCTATTTAACATGCTGTTAATTAAATTAATTTAATGCTCATACTTTTTTTTGCAGCAGCAGTAATATACATATATATTCACATGGTTAGTTTTATCTATCTGTATTCTGAACCACAATTTTTCATTACAAAAATTGTGTATTTGTCTTAACCTGAAAAACATGGATCCAAAACACATCAAATCCCATACTACCAAATGCAGACAGACTGAAATTCCTTTTACCCCACCAGGAAAGAAGGGACTGTTCTTTGTACTATTAAGACAAGACTGATGGGGAAGACAGACAATGATCCAGACTATTTGACAACCTGCTATCATTACAGTATCAAATGAGCCCTTGGGCTATAATACAACCAGCCAGTGTCACCAATTACTAAACAAAGATAAGTTGTAATATCACAGAGGTGAATTTATATTGCCTGTTGTCAAATGTTAATGTTGCATGGAGGTCATTTGGGTGCACTTTGTTGTATGTCCGTCCATCAACTGCCCCAACACTGACTCAAATTGCACCCTGAATGAATGGTGTGGAAATACTGAAGCAAGACAAGTAGGGGCATTATTATAAGTGATAAAACAGGAATAAGAAGCTAAGATGTTTCTTTTTGGGTCAGGACTACTCCTGCAATATTTCAAACTGAAGCTAGGTAACAAACTGTAATTCCTCAGCCTCTGTCCACTCTGCACACTTACAGTACCATACACCCATGTTACGACTGTAATATTGACATGCACATCAAGCTGTCGTCGTATTTGTAAGGAAAAACAAAAAAATACATATATGGATCTTTTTTCCCCCAACATAATTGCAATATCTTTCTCTGGGAATTACAAATGAGTTGTACAATTATTGCCCTAAAAGTGAAAACTCCTATCCTAATGTTACTCCTAAGAATGAATTTCTATGTAATATTTGATGCTTTGTCTAAGCATCAGCATGGTACTACAGTAGTACAAAAGGATAAATCATGAACTGATTTAGGTGGCCTTTTAAATTTTATCTACCATGGTAGATGGGTGTAAATGGGAGGTTTTCAGTCTATAGGAATTGGAAAGCACAAGTCTGGACTGCAGGATAGAAGAAAAAATCATACTGCAACCTCCACAGCTGAAGCCGGACCGTTGAAAATTTCCATTGGTTACAACCCTGTGCAGCTAATGATAAGATACTACATCTGTAAGCACAATTCTATGGTTAGCATTTTTCCTAACTTAATAAATAATCTAAATTTAACTGGATTGTGAATTTTACCCAGACGTCTTGAATAAAAGTCAATGGATGAATAAACCTGTGTCTAAGATTGCTCCCTGGCCTCCCTTGTGGACCTGCAGTGACAAATACGCAGCCTGGCAAATCATAAGAGGAGTGCACTTGCTATCACCCACTGTATAACCCCACTGGGATGGTCACAGAGAAAATAATGGATAATTTGCTGATCTGGACATATTCTTTCACGCTCTCTCTTTTGTTGCATTCATGCCTGAGCCTGTAAGTGTGTGTGTGTGTGTCTTTGTGTGTGTGGGCAGCAAAGTTTGTGCACACATGCAGCAGGGGAGAGAGAGAGAGAAAGAGAATAAATGACCGTAATAAATGAAGATGAGCATTCCAGGGTCTCTGTTCTCTTCCTGTGTTTTTCTCAATTTTTCTCTCCCCTACTGCCAAATATGTATTGATTCCCATGCATATTTATAATCTGCAGTGAAGCAGTAGGTCTCTAGTGTTTTCAGAGGTGATAGGCCCACTCCACAGAGCAAAATCAACAATATTGAACACGTACAGAATATCCAATCCCTCGTCTAAACTCGGGTGATATAAAGCATTCATCATCAGCACTACTCTTTCTGGACATTGTGTTCATTGGATATATTGGAAGATTGGTTTAGGATTTTATGTTGCGCTAAATAAAAAAGTAATCACTACTTTTCTTTTTTTTAGTTTTAGTCTCAAGAATCAAATCAAATCTGTAATATTGTCATATTTTATACATTGTTTGCTGTAGCATAGAATTTATTGCATTATTACTTTGTGCAGTCTCCATATTTTTATCTTTCTCTATGACAGTAGATGTGATTAGATATACTTTTATTGGTTAACTATTGAAGTTGGGTCATGACACTGTTATGACACATGCTTACTTCTCTACTATTCATCTGATTGATAGTAATTTCACACACTAATGTTCTACTTTTCTTCTACACTTTACACATGCCTTTCTCTTCTGCCTGACATTGCAAGCAACTGTGACTTTACCATTTATTCCCTATCAATACACTCTGAGTATAGAGCTATTAAATAGGAAGCACAACATAAAGATGAGAAAGGTCTCCTAAGTGGCTCTTCATCTGCCTGCTGCCATGTTTGACCTTGCTCTGATGGTTTTGTGCATGTGTCCAAATGAGTGTATGTTTGCTGTGTACATTATGAGTGTGGTGTAAAGTGTTTGGCTGCTTGTGTGTATAAGCCTGAAAGCAAAATAGAGTATAGGATGTGTTGATGGAACTATTTTCTGTCTTATGTTTGACTATAGGGTGCTTTCTTTTGTTTTCAGATCCTTGTCTACATAATGGATGTCACTAGGTACTATCCAATGAGATGAGCTAATCTCATGGACAAAGATCACCACACAAAGTAGACCATATACAGTACATGCAAAAACAAAGCAATAGCAGATACAACTATAAGTTGATAATCAGGAAGTGCATAAAAATATAAGGGAATAACATGAAATCAAATGTCCAAACATCAAAGAAAACCCTCCACCAACATTATGGCAACACAGTCGAGCACCATCCAAAGATGCATTTTGTTTGTGTCCAGTCTGCAGAGTGATTGAATACAAGGAGGTGCACAAAGCACTAATGGTTGAAGGGAAGATTTCCCCTGGTGCCCCATCCACCTATCAGTGGCTGAAAGAAGTGTCAAGTGATGGAAGCTTACATCAACCTAATGCTAAGTAATATGTATGGAGTACTGTACTGTACAGGTCAGCCCACCACCTATACACCGGCACATAGACAGGAGAGCTGTAAAGGGTCCACCCAGTTAACACACACCCAGAGTTGTAGAATTAATTGACAAATGGTTTGATTTATAGTAAATACACAACAAGAAAAAATGAGAAAATTTGCAGCGTGACGTAAAAATCCCACATGGTCTCCCTGAACAAAATGTTACCCTATTGCTCAAGTGAACTGCAAAATAAACCGGCTTATTTTCTAAGATCCATTCATCTGATAAGAATTGTGGACTGATTGGATATTATCCAAAACAATACTCTCGGGGCGGACCGGATCTTCCTGTAGTCTTATTTTGTACCACTAGATGGAACATAAATCACTGAACTGTATAGTCTGGCCGAGAGTCAAAGAAGGAGAAATAATGAAATGAAATGAAATGAAAAATACTTTATTTATCCCTTTGAGGGAAATTATTGTTGTAGCAGAGTTTTTTTGTTTTTTGTTTTTTTTTAAATAATAATAATAATGATTAAACAAACAATTAGATAGTAGAAGATAGGGCCTTGTTCCGGAGGGTGA
>JBBBVU010000006.1:19717760-19728392 GCA_037177055.1 Atherinosoma microstoma | reverse complement strand
TGTTTTATGTAAAGCACTTTGAATTGTCTTGAACCTGAAAATGTGCTATACAAATAAATTTGCCTTGCCTTGCCTTATACAACTATCCTCTGCTTTGATATCCAGTCTACAGACTGTGACCATCCTGGCAGTAAGTTTATTTATCTATAAAGTTAGCTTGCTGTATTCTCTCCCCATGCAGTTGATGGAGGACCTAGCTCTTTTCAAAGACTTGGTTCTTTTGACTCAGCTATGTTGGAGAGCTTCTTCTTACAGCATCCAAATGGCTCTTTATTTGGTATCACTGAGAGCTTTTGTTTTGGCCTAATTCATGAATTATGAATGGTTTGCGTGTGGTACGAAATCTTTTATTTAGTGTTCTCATTAAATCCTTATTCTCATGCTTTTTTCATGTTACAAATGGACAGTTACTATTGTTTAACATTTTAATCAAATTTTTAAATGAACAACTGAACACAGAACCACAACAAATATATAATTTGATTTTCACTAATTTCTTCACTTTTTCTAGACAAGCATATCTGGTTCCCCTGTCTCTGTCTGGTATTCTGTGTACCTTAGCTTGTACCACAACATTCACTGTCTTCAGAAAATCTGCTCCTTCTTCTTTCAGAAAATGTTATGATCATAGTCTGTCCTTGCAAGTGATTGGTCGTTTGGTGTAGCCATCAAAATAAAGTCCCATTTCCTGCATAGAATATTAGCAGAGCTAAGCAGGAGCAGCTGAAGCTCCCTACGATGGCAGTCGTCTCTCCTTATTCATTGCAAAGAATCAGCTCTCAGAACCAGGTTGTTGGTGAGCGGCATATTGCTAAGTGACAAAGTTAGATGGGTGGACGTCCATATTGGTGGGCATTGGATTTCGAAAATATCATGATCTTTGCCTGTACCAGACCATCACTAATTATCCCCAATACCTCATGATGAGATGTCAGTATTATGCCAGTTTTCTGAGTAGAAAGCAGCTGACTTGCTGACATGTTTGAAAAAGACAGCAGCTGGCCTGGTGGAGTATGTGTGTGTGAAATACTTTGAAGGTCATGCTTATGCAGTAAAGTTTGATAATGACAATACTCTTTGCTGAGTCTTTGACAGCAAGGTACATGAAAATAGCATTATTGAGCAGTGCTGTATATTGAAGTTATCTAATTATGAGAGGATCAATGCCTCAGGGAAATGTAGAAAATCCAAGACCGAGGAGAAGAAAGGGGCATGCTATGCATTACAGATATTGGAGCACTTGCCTATTTACACATTGATGATGGACGACAAATTTAAAGACAGGTCGATCATACCATATGAAGGAGGGATGCTGGATGATCAAATCAATATATCTTAATTGATTGGAAGCTAAATTAAGGCAGTCTCTTTTGTGATCCATCTATTCATTGTAATCACTATGATGTTGATGGCACGCCATTCTCCAGGCACCTGTAAATGCATACCTAAAGAAGCATTCTTTGTAATATTCAAGTCACTTTTGTGAGGTATCATAAGGATTAGGGTTGTTGGAGGGGGGTTGCCTTTGTTTTTATTTTTCCTTTTTTTTTTCTTAAATAATCAGATATGTGTTTCCTATTTGATTTTAGGCTAGCTCACTGTGTGGTTATTATATTTAAGTTCAAACTTAAGTTCTCCACCCAAATGTATTTTGAGGATGAGATTTGATTTATTTATTTATTCATTTATGGCAGACGTCATGGCTTCAAACATCCATCATTGTCAGCAGCACGAAGCAACTACGATATTGATAGATTCTGCTTGGGCCAATAAGACAATTGCCATTTTTATTGATCGGCTAAATTTATGCTTCAGTGTACTGTACGTGCTTCGTCTCAGCCATTGGCTACACTGCTGCATTGACTGGTTCATGTCTTGTGCCTACAATAGATGGAAGAAACTGAAAATTACCCCTGCATTTATTCATGATATTTATTTCTTTGGTTCAAATGTAGAGTCAAAAAAGGTACCAAAAAAGGTTTCCATAACAACACCCTTTACCCAAAAAATGTTTCACTTTAGGCAAAAAAGTGAATGTTTGGGTGCTTTGATACATGTGAAATGTTGCAGATTTGGATGTGGATTAGTACTGGCCCCTTTCTGATAGAGGCCCAGTGATGAAGCAACTATGTTAGAATTTGGCCTGCGACACTGATGGATGATGTTTTATTAAATAGAGCTTGAAATCCTCTGAGAGTCTTTGTTTGAAAAGTGATTCTGATAGTGGTAAAAGTAAGTGGAGGGAGAGAATAACTCGCAAAGAAATGGAGAGATTCAGAAGAAAAATCTACATAAAAATCTGAGCTGGGGCAATGCAGATGTTACAAAAATGATGAGCTCTCAATTATTGTGGTTCAGCACAAAATCATTGTTCAGAAGTGAAAATATCTACACTAACTGTGGCTCTCTGAGTATGGGCTCTCAGCACTCCAACATCTGTGGAGCTTTATTTTAAATAGGCTCCACACAAAATTAAGTGTAACTCCATTCTTTTCAGTCCTGTACATCCAAATGCACTCTTTAAGTTTATCAACTTACCGGTAGTACTTCCACTGAGCATAACTCCTGTTTCATGAGTGTGTAGCCCTCATCTATGATACTGTGTTTCAACTTGGCTCTTCACAAAATTAATTTAATTCTTCTTCATCTCATTACTCATAGGCAATTTGAATAAGGAGCCCATGTTAGCCAGCAGATTCTGGCATCTAGGGAAGATCTATTTGCATGATGAAGGCAGAATAATTGGTTAACTATTTATCAGGTGCATAGTGATATGGCAGATTTAGCTAGATGCCAATGCACTAGCACTCGAGTATGGACATAAAAAAGCAAGTCATGAAGGCATGATGCCCAAACCTGACACCGAAATGATTTAAAAAATCTTATGCATTGTAAACATGTTGTACAACATTGTGCAATTTAATTAGAAAAAATACACCTTCTGTCATCAGAGGTCATATGCTGCGATGTAAGCCTGGCCTGTAATGATTATGTCAAATTTCCTTGTGACACACTGACAAAGTGCCTTTTTAGAGAGCAGCCGTATCTACCAGACACATTCTGTCTTCAGACGGCATGACTGTATGCCATAAAGGACTTCAGTGTTGTCTATCTAAAAGACATCTCGGAGGTCTTGGGGTTTGTTCAGATTCAACTTTGCAACCATAAGAAAATTTGTGTTCACATTTTGTAATGAAAACCCTTGCAACTTCTGCATAGTTATTTTTCTACTGTACTGTCATGAAATCTAACCTTTGACATTCTAACTATTGAGTCTATAGCTCTTGTTTCTTGCACTTTCTGAGCACTGCACAATTGGACCATGGGGTGAATTTGCTAGCACTGGCTTTTCTGAGAAGAGTGCCAACTGTCTTGTATACTATAACCCTTTCCAGATTGATACACTGTCATAAAAAAAGGATACACTGAGTACAATTCTGTTTGTAAATAGTACATGAATATATTTTTTTCTTCGTAATGTTATTGTAGAATATTGGGAGAAGGTCTGTGTTGAAAAAAAGAAAGAAATGTTTTTTTCAGTGAATGTGGTTATGGTAGAAAGATGTATTATTATTCTTTTGGCCTGTTTTTTTTTCTGTTATTTGTTTTCTTTTGGCCTGTCATCTTTAATTTAGTCTGTTTTGTGTGGTATACTTGTGTTTCTTTTCCAGATTACAATAATCTGCTCTTTACTTATAGCTGGTGATATGATTTCTGTTTATGATGTAAGCCTTGCCTATAATGATTATGTCAAATTCCTTGTGACACATTGACAAAGTACCTTGTTAGAGAGCAGAACCTGCCAGACATATTCTGGCCTCAGACAGCATGACGGTATGCCATAAAGGACACATTTTAGAGCTCTGCTCTCTCCAAGTACTTAACCCCTTGCAAGAAGAAGGGCCAGTAATAAAACGGAAAATGGTTAATGTACACACCATATGGTCCCTGATCGAAAGTTCAGCTATCATTCTGAAACATCTCCACATAAGAATCATTATGACGCTCTAAACTAATGAGAATGTACATGTTTGGACATGTAATTTAACCTTGATGTAAGGCTAACAATGAATATCAAATTAATAATTTATATATACTTTATTAACTTGCCTGGTAAGTAAGAAATATGAGTAATACAAAGCTTTGTAGGGCTTCACAAGTTTTGTAATTTAATGATGTAACAGTGCAGATTATCTATTTATGTGAAGTGTGGTTGTGTGAAGGGCTTGTGTAATCAGTGCCTTCCCTGCATTCACTCTCAGTTTGAAGAATCATCAGATGGGAGAGTTAAGCTAATCAAAATAACTTTAACCTCAAATAGCAGTTTTGATTAATGTTTTTTGCACTGTTAGTTTTGAATCAGTGTGTTACTTTCCCACAAATTTCACTACAGAAGAACATCCATATTGCTCCACATCCTGCTTGCATGGTATAGCAGCACAACATATCCTTATGTTGATCAGGTGAGACTGTCAGGGGCCTTTTTAAAGTTATGGTGTTTGCCTTCATCTAGTTTTTTGGCTCATTTTTATGTTTGTTTTTTGGGAGAACAAACAAAAAACAGCAGATTTGTGAGTCACAGCTAATCAGCAGGATACATTGCTCAGCTGCTGTAATAAGTCTTAGCAACATGGAACCTATTTGGTTGAAAAACAGTGACAAATGAAAAAACTGCTGTCAAATTTACTTAAGTCTTTGCTCCATCTATACTAAAATTTGATGTTTGGGTTTTTTTTCACCTTTCTGTAGTACTGCTCCGAGTGCCTGTTAGCCTCATCACAACATCAGTGAAAACCCCCAGATAAATCTGAAAATCGAGAAAGTATGTATTAAGCAAGCACAAGAGACCATACTGCTAGGAATTGTCATAGATGACAAACTTTCATGGAAAACACATATGAATAAAATAGTTAATAAAATGGGAAGTGGCATCTCTGTCATTAGTAGATGCAAGACATATTTGTCACTAAAATCAACTAAATTAATAATACAGGCTTTAATTTTGTTGACTCTTGACTACGGCCGAGTTGTCTGGTCAAGCACCCTGGCACACATGATCAATAAACTTCAGAGTGCAAAATAAAACAACTCGCATTGTCCTTTGTTCTGATTTCAGAACAAATGTATTTAAAATGCATAGAAATCTCAACTGGTTAATGGTAAGAGCAAGGTTACCTTATTCATTACTTATGTTTATAAGAAATGTATCCATATAAAAATCCCTGCAAGTTTTACAAAGAACTATGTTACGTTTCAGAAAATCATAGCTATAGCACAAAACAAGTTATCAGAGGTCATTTTTTACTGCCAAAGATAGTCAAACTATTGTAAAAAAAAAAAAGGTGATCTACAGAGCTACTCGTTTGCATGGAGCTTATTTCCTAAACACTTTGAGCAAACCATTAACGTAAGGAATTCAACTTGTTAGTAAAAAAACATGTCTTAAGTAGATGCATGTATAATTTATTTTATTTAATCAAATAAATTATATATAATATCATATAAATTTTGTTGAAATTGGTATTTGGCTCTAGTTAGGACAATACATTGTTTGAATTTGTTGATAGTTATAAAATGTATTTATATGCATTGTTTTGATTTATAGTTAAAAATGTTTAACAGGATGATTTTTTAACTTGTTTTTATTCTATTTTCTATTTTTCTTTTCTTTTTTATGCTGTCTCTTAATGTTTTGCATTAATTTTTGTTGGATTGTTCCACATGTTATCATGGTGTCGGACCCCAGGCTGCAGTTTCTGCTGCAGCTAATGGGGATCCAAATAAAACATAAACATAAATGTGTAATATCCCTTTAATGTGGTAATAAATTTTGAGTTTCCTTATTTTAACTAGATGGTAAGGTTGCAGAAATTCTAATGCAACTCAGCACCAGCTGTTTCCCTCAGAACCATTTTTGCTGAACTAATGATTCTTTTTTTTTCTCTTGATTTACAGTTGATTATTTCTAATTTGTAATAGATCAAAGCACATAAACAATGGACTAAAGTATGCTATGATGCTGAAGTAGACATGTGTTGCACCAATACCGTTTTCTTTTTCTATTTTTGATATTCATGAGGCGCTATCAGTCAGTATCATAAAGCGACATCTCAGCATGTGTCCCTTTGGATGAATTGTGCCTTTTTACATTGAACATAACTACAAAATGTGCTTTGAAAATTCTTGAGGATATTCCATTTTAGATAGAAGCAAGACAAAAAAAATGGTGGCGCTAAGGAGAACAGAGTCTACTCTGGCTCTCCAGGGGAGAACTCTCTGCTCAATCGCTTGCTCTTATGACTCCCCTAATGACATCTCCAGCACCAGATTGCCTCCCCTGTTTAAGTACTTGTTTTGGTCTATTGTCCCAGAGAGATGCTGCAAACATCAAGAGTTGAACATGTGGAGGTTAAAGGATGCAGTGCATCAGACAATTAAATTATAGAATTTTCTCTTTCAATCATTTGTGATAGCATCTCTTTCCTCTCCTCTGGCTTTCAGTGTGGCAAGGGAAAAGGACAGAGATTAAAGTAAATAAATAAATGAAAATGAAAACACACATACAACAAATGTATTTTTTTTGTCCCTTGGTATTTTGTTGACTGGAATCATTTATCCTGTTTTGGATAGTTTTCAACGTTTTACTATCTATTCACCTTTTTACGGATAGCAGTACTCTGCTTCCTCTTATCTACAACCACCTGCTGGCTTAACCTAATATACTGTAAGTCCTCTGTGCAGTACAACAGAGGGTTCGTCTGGCTTTCATATGATTCCTTTCAATTATTGAAATCTTTTTTTTTGTTTTTTACCTTTTTTTTAATTTCTAAAGTTTGTAAGATACATAGATTCCTCTGACCAGAAATTTCTCAGCTCTGTTTTGTATGCGTTATAGATGTTACATAATGTCAGGACAACAATGAACACAATATGGTAAAAGTTACATGCTTGAGCAGATCTTCTTCTCCTTCCTCTCTAAATCAAAAAACCAAAGTGGTCTTATTATTACAAAATAAGGGAGAAAAATATCAGCGTCTTTAAATATGTCAGTAAGAATCCAAACTTTTTTCCTATTTTTCCGATTGTCTTAACTAGGGTGGCCAAGAAGTGTCAGAGCATTACAAAAGCTACAACACAAATAAAATAAGTCACAACACTACACAGCCACAGCACACACAATAAGCCATAACACTACAGTCACATCACAATAAGCAGCTACACTACACAGCCACATCAAAATAAGCCACAAATCATCACAATAAGCCACAACACTATACGATTAGCCACAGCACAACACAATAAGCTACAACATAACACAATAGGCCACAAAACAACACTACACGAGTAGCCACAACACTAGGCAATTAGCCACAAAAAAAACAATAAGCCACAACACAATTAGCCATTACACACTTAGCCACAACACCATGAATTACACCATGGGCAGCAGCAGAAGGTACACCACAGGAACAAATAAGGGTGATTTAAAAAAGAAAGACGCAGTGTAACTTCCATTGTGGCTTATTCTGTTGTGTTGTGGCTAATTGTGACGTGTTGTGGCTAATTGTAATGTGTTGTGGCTAATTGTAATGTGTTGTGGCTAACTGTAGGCTATATTTTTGTGGATAATCATGTAGTGTTGTGACTAATTGTGTTGTGGCTTACGTGTTGTGGCTAATTGGGTTGTAGCTAATCGTGTTGTGTTGTGTTGTGGCTAATTGTGTAGTGTTGTGGCTATATGTGTTGTGTTTTGGCTAATTGTGTAGTGTTGTGGCTTATCGTATTCATGTTGCTTTTGTATTGCTGTGACACTTCTGGACAGCTGTACGTAAGTCACCATTAAATTAAACTTCAGTATAACAAGAACTTGTCACTTTGTTTTTCAGCCACACAGGATTGAAATAATGTCATTTAGTGAGCCATCCAGGTATGCAGTGTGCTTGTGTGTCAGATTCAAGTTTTGATAGAATTTCTGGCGTTAGTTCACAGCACTGGAAACTGTCCTTCCAAAATTAAACTTCCATAAACTAGCCTATATGGAGTAGTTCTTAACCTTTTAACATTGCGTTTATCATATTGATATAAACAGTTTTTGAGACCCATTGCATTGTATTATGGTAAAAACATCTCATCTCCCTGTTGTATACAATCTGATACATGTCTTCAGCCCCCTGGTGGACAGCATTTGCACTACAACAATTCCAACATATCACACAGTAATAAATAGTGCATGTATGCATTGTATGAAACTTTTTGTGGATTTCCTGCATGTTTCCAGCAACATGAGAGATCGGCTGCGTATTCGGTCACCCTCTCTATGGTGTACATTACAAGCTTCTCTGTCGTAATTAGCTTGACATATTATGCCACATTGGTTTTACATGTATGTCTCCCTGCTACAGATTCGTTTGACAAGGTTTTTTCCCCCTGCTCCTCTTCCTATTGGCTGCTACTCCTGATCCCATCTGACAGGAATTCAGTCTGCTGGCAGACCTCAAATCCTCAGCATCATGGCACATTTTCAGGAAAAATGAGTAACATTTAAAACTGTGATTATAGCAAAACAACAATGAAAAGGCTGCTTCTCCTTCCCAATGGATCTTAAACAAATCAGATAATTGAATAGAAAAACGAAATAGTCTTTCTTTTTTTATCTAGAAAGATTATCTAAGGTCTCAAAAGACTGCTGCTAACGTGGTTGCTATGAACAGTGCTAAGTGCATGGAAAGTTCCAATTCTATTTTTTTTTTTTTATTTACTGATTGTACTTAGTTGCCATGAATATATGCACATCATAAACCCATAAATGATAGAAAACTGTAAAAATCCTGGAGTGTATCAAAGCTGGAGAACCAAACCCATCAGGATGGATGTTTTTGTGATAAATACCTTGGAATTTAAAATTCATTAAAAAGCATTCATTTCTATTAAGAACCAACTTTTTTTTGCTTTATAAAATGTTCTCTTTGAGCTATTCAGTTGTTCATCAACTAACAGACATCTCATTCACAACAGCTTAGAAACATACAGCCTCTTTCTCAGCTCATGTAGCCTTTTGCTCAGTGGCCATTACCCTCATGCTCTGTGGAGGCTCCCTGTCTCAGTCATTGAAAAATCAATCCACTGTGAGCAATGATTGGCTCTGGGAGGAAACATACTCTCAATCAATTGAAGGAGATAAAGCCAAAGAGTGAGATTCTTTTTTTCATTTTGAATGTACAATCCTAACAGCTCATTCAGTTGTGAAAATGCCATCACTAGTCTGGCTGTTTGTCAGATTTAGCTGAGGAGAATTGTTTACCAAGAGCTGTTTCTCAGTGCTGATCAGGAACACCTGTTCTACGTGTTTCAGATGTCCCCTGTTCCAACATCTAATTCAAATTAAAGGGTTGACACCCTAAGCTCTGCAGAAGTTTGTGTGATGGACTTGATGCAGCACTGCACTTGACATGATACAGAACAGTCTTGAAGTAATATACAGGTAAAGATCTTGCCAAACTGTAGCATAACATCACCTGATATCATTTTATGTGTGTGTGTCATCCATGTCAAAATTCAGAGAATTAGAGAGAATTGGAGATTAATATTTTAGTAATGAGGTTGTATGCTATATTCATTACATCATACAACCAGATTGCCACTGAGGAACATTGAAAACAATCCATTTCAAACCAAAGGTACTGTGGAAGATGAGAAATACACTACTGCCTGCATTTTGCTTGCTTTTCTATTTTCTTGTCCCCCCTCTTTCATCCCACTGTACCAGCCCATTCATCCTCTTACTCCTCCCAAAGTCTACAGTTTGTCACCACACCCCACATCACACCACAGTGCCCACATCCTTCTCTCTTTTCTGTCAGCTCATAGAAGGGTCAAGTACACAAGCTTTTGTCTCAAAACATGTGGGGAGAATTAATTGGCTCCAGCGTTTGGCTCTTTCCACCCGACTGCTTCTGCATGGCTGTCACCTGGCTCCATTCTCGCTTCTTTCACTTTCCCTCCTCATCTCTCCTTTTCAGTAATTCCCACTCCTCCATGTGTTCTTTCTTTTCTCCAACTGTTTTTTCTCATTCTTCTTTGCTCTATCCTGGTGTCACGGCCCTCTTGTAAGATCAAGTCCTCTGCTGCAACTGAAAGGCTCTTGCATTTTTTTCTAATGACAAAGGATCATATGTATTGTTGTATTGTATAGATGGAAGATGAGGGAGACATGAGAAACTGAGGAACTGCAGCATAAATACAAGAGTAAAGGCAGCTTGCATTGATATATTTATATGCCTTATATGCTATTATACAAAATAAAGTTTATCATCATATTCACACATTGCCTGCATGCATAAAATACCTTAAATGCTGGTTGAAACTAAAACATCAGTTTCTTTTTATCATTTTTTTTTGGCTTTTATAAGACTTATAATACACAAAAAAGAGACATTCATCTTTTAATGTGGTCCTTTATGTGCATCAATCCAAACATATATCCATACATTATTACATAGAGTTCCAGAATAATAAAAAAAAACCTCATCCTTTTTAACCGGACTCATCCAGACATCTATATTTTTTAGAGGAGGGGGGGGGGGGGGGGGGGGGGGGGGGGGGGGGGGGGGGGGGGGGGGGGAGGGGGGGGGG
>JBBBVU010000006.1:19692272-19705259 GCA_037177055.1 Atherinosoma microstoma | reverse complement strand
GGTGTGTTGAAGAAGGAAACATTGAAATCCTGCAGGACAGCGGCCCTCGAGGACCAGGCTTTGACACCTGTGTGCTAAAGGGTTTTAAACCAGTAATTGAACTTGGGTGAGTCACATCTTCTGTTCATGGGATGCCTGCTCAACCTGTTGTGCTACAAGGTACACATTTTAATCTCATAACCAGGTGACTAGTGCAGGTATTGGTAGTCCGCTTGGACCATGTCCAATTACAGACACATTATGCCTGCACATACTTCTTGCATGGTGCAGGCCCTTGCAGATGTTTGGCTTGATGACAAGCATTTGCTCATTATTTCTTTAGAAACACAACAATCACAATTATGATCACTAAACAGCTGATTACTGCAACAGCATTATAATTCAGAGATTTTAGACTTGCTTTGATGACATTCTGATGTTAAGTTTTTAATGGTTAATTTATTACTTACTTGGGGGGTTGGAGGCTTGTCTGGATTGGTTTTCCTTTTGTGGATGCTGGGAAGTAAATAAACTTAGAGAAAATAAACTTAAATAAGTTTTATGTTACCTTTATGAATATTCTAACAATATACAGTAAATGTGGAAACATAACTTAGTGATTGGGTCATCAGTGTGAGTGATATGAAAACTAGATCAATGTTTCAAAGTTACTTGGAGAAACATAGGTTTTGCATCATGGGAAAGAAAAAATATAAAGAAGTAAACACTGCATTAGTCCAGACCTCTGTCCATGCAGGCTGTACTGTATATGGCACACTGGGATTTACTCTTGGCTTATTGCTATGAACTAAGTAGGTGAGAGGAAATCAATATCTGGTGACAGCTAGTCAATTTTAGACTCAATGCTGAAACTCCATGTCTGCTTAAAAGGACAGATCTTCCCCACATGCATTCAGTTTTAACAAGGAAGCCGATGGAGCTCAAGACGCGAAAGCTCCATGTAAATTGAACGAAGTAGGAATAAATCGGCTGACAGCGTCACTAAATAACTTTAAGTCCAGCTGTCCCTGCTTGGAAATTGCGTTTAAGTCAACTTGTACTGAAAGCATTTACATGTTGGTGAGGATGTGGTGATTTTACATGCTTCAACTCCAAATCAATTGAAATCCTGACAGATTGAAAAACAGGCTGAAGTTGCCAGGTCTTAAAAGAAGCCCCTCAGCATAGAGCACAAGTGTTGTCATATGAGAGGAAAAAAGCAATTCCAATCTTTCACGGTGCTTGAATAAATCAGATGGTACATTTCTGTGTGCATGCAGGAGTTGATTTATCAGGCAATATGAGTGGTGTCGCAAAAAAAATCCCCTATTAAGCTTAGGTATTTGTTTTCTTTTTCTCTGTTGCATTGAAAAACTACCTTTTACTTTCACATAACAAGCTGTATGTGTTACAACTGAGCAGACTCATCATAGTCAGAACAAAAAGCTTCTGACGGAACTTAAATAACTTTTATAAAACAGAATCCAAGACAGATGTAAGATAAAGACATTTACCTGAAAAATAAATCAAGTTTCTTTAGCTGTTGTTCTTTTTTTAACAGCTTCCTCCCTAATTCAGGTTTTGGTGGGCAAAATGTAGAGTATACCTAGATAGGCTGTCAGCATTTCTGCCAGTGGCAGTGCTTCCAGCATAGAGAACGCTTTTTGTAAATATTGCCAAGATTTGCTGCTTCTTATTGATTAATTTCATGCACACAAAGTGCAACAAATAGAGGCAATCTCATAGTGATTTATGTTTTTGTTTTGCCTTTGAAATAGCCTTCTCCTCAATACACTTCTGCACAGTTCTTCAAAGTCTTCAAAAGGTAGTAACCTGGTGAAATTGCAGTACTTCTTTTATGGATTTAACATCACTTACTTCTGTCCCCTTAAGTAATCGCACACTGAGTAATGTTGGAAGACTGTATTGCCCTAGGTGGTAGGCCAATGTTATGTCTTGCAGGACTCCTTGTCCTTTTTGTCACTGGAGAAAGTTCTTTATGGCTCTGGCTGTATGCAGAGTGACACTGTGTAAGTAAGATGCTCCTTTGATAGAAAAACTGACTGATAGCAAATCCGTGTTATAGACTGCTGTCCATATGAAAACAGTTATCTGGCACCCATGGTGCGGGGTTATATCTACTGCAAAACATTGTTGCATTCACCACCAGCAACACTGTTTGTTGTGTCTAGCTTTGGCCCATGGTGTTAAAAATACATTATACACATTACATATCGTATATGCAGTCAGTAGTCAGTCAAGTCATTCCCTGTAGGAAGTCTAGTAGAAAAACCAGTGACCTTGAGAGAGCAGTCTTGAGAACATTCAGCTTCATTCCATGCCTCCTACTGTTGTTTTGACAAGCGCAGCCCAATCAGACATGTTGGTTCAGGCTCCATTTTCTCACTCTCTGGTGACCGTAGGGGGTCATAGGTTGTGTATGAGGGGAAAAAAAAAGACATACTGAAATAGAGAGAGAAAACAGAGCAGGGGGCACTGTGCATCATTATGCTTGGGCATTATTCTTGTGGTTGACATTCATTTTCAGTGATGTCTGTGGGCTTGTTCAGGGGCAATTTGTAGAGCAACTTGGTACCTCAATGAGTATCTCTGTATTCCATTCACAAGTGGTGATAGTGGGATGATTAGACAGCCAGGAGTCTTAAGACCTGAGGAAATAGAAACCTCTGAAGCATCTGAATGTGTGCGTCAGAGAGAAACAGTGGTGTGTTATGTATCCATCTAGTTTGTGTGGTGTGTGTTGGTATGCATGTATAGGGTATTGTCAGCAGTCTGCAATAAGTAGCACCAGAGGGAGGCATTGGGTATTTTTTCAAAAAAAAATTTGTCAGACGCTGTCCTCACTTTCTTGACCTAAGGCAACAAAAGAATTGTGTTCCCAGGTCTTCTGCAGCTGCGGACATAACAGCATGGAGGAGGAGATGGAGAGAAAGGCCATAGAGTGTTTCAAGAAAGAAAGAAAGATTCATAGAGATGGGGAGAGAAAGGAGAGGCTAGTTGAGCTGACAGATCACAGGAGCCTTGGAGCAGGGCCCAGTTGTCCTCTGTGTACAGTGGACTGGGGGGTAGGTGATGTCAACCCCTGACAGGTAATTTGGTCTGAGCCAGGCTCCTTAGGGCCAAAAATACACATATACTATCTCAACACAGACACACACACATACTCTAGCACACATTCATGTGTATGTGCACTTTCTCAGACTTGGCCCACATCCCCATAGCCACTCTACATTTGGGTGAGTTCCTCAGAAGGACATTAGGATGAAAGACATTCAGCAATGTGAAATGTTCCTTAAACAGATCAAGACATTTCCATGTGAGCTGAGATGTTAGTCTAAAACACAAAACTGAAAACAATGCTTTACCTGAAACCTCGTGTAACTGGCAGAAATGAATTGACTATTTTCAATTTCCACAACATAATAGCAGATGGGAAGTTGTTCTGTCCTTAAGGTTATTTTTGTTTTGTGCAGACAAAAATAAACTTAACATTTGTGTGCAAAGTGCTGTGGCAAGCCTTCACATTTCTGATGAAAAATGCCCTAAACCATGGTACTGCTACAGAATAGTTTATTGGATCACCAATGTCAAATAGGATTTATCCCCTCAGGACTACAAAATGGGAGTACTCAATTTCACGTCAATCTGTCCAATGGGTGTTGAGATATTGCAATGCTGGCCAACAGGCCGGTCTTCCTAACTTAAACCAAATAAAAATTACATACTGTACATACATACACAATTTAAGCAGTGAAAAATGCAGAATTTGAGTTACATTAGGGGGCTATATGATTTTTTAAAACATTGTTCATCATGCAATGCAATTTCCCCTCGGGGATCAATAAAGTATAATTCATTCATTCATTCATCTGTTTAATGAAAATATGTTCTGTCTCTAAATAAATAAGAATAAAATACTGCCACTGTCTTTTGTCCAATTACTATATTGGTCTGAATATCAAGAACTGAGCTTCTCACCTTGCCTGCCCCAGCTGTACCCACACATCCCTAGTGTGTTGTAGATGTGGAGGCCTGCTGAGGGCATGTCATCTGCCAGACTGGCTTGGTCACTTATTGCTGCTTTGGCCAAGGTTCTATTGGCTCTGAGCCACAGACTCTAAAAAAGGAGAAACTCAGTGACTTTTCTCAATCCTTTGTACTACATAAAAATGTATTGGATGACTCTTTTTTTTTGAATGAGTAGCAGCTAATGTGGCGCTTTATGCTGCTCCCTTTGCTCTAAAGGAACAGTGACATTTGTTTAAAGGAAAGGATGTGGAAAATAAAGACTCACTGCTTGGGCTAACATTACTTGCCTCAGTTTAAGACATGATGTTTAACATCACAAATTATTCTTTCAGTTAATATGTGTCAGCACAGTTGCTCTGTCTTCAGACAATACGATCAGTGTCACAAAATTTGGTTCACATTTTTTGGGTGAAACTCATTCAGTTTAGCCAAAAAGTGATTAATTTACACTTTATGTTATCAGCTTTCAATTCACTTAATTGTTTGATAATCGTGTGCTCATTAAGGCAGACCAACAAACCAAACTGTTATTATTCAAATCCATTAAACATACAACAGTATTTTATTTGATTAAAGACTTACATTTTAGACAAAAATAATGAAAACTTGTGCAAAATGAAATAATAAAGAACTGCAGTAATTGGGCCGCTAGTGCCTCCTCAGAGTATTTTAGAAGTGATGTCTCAGGCCTCACTGTATATTATATTCCCTCGTGTCTTCTAGTAGTGAAAACATGTCAACATGCTCCTTGGCCCGGTCAACGCTGCTTTGGCCTCTCTGGACTTACTAACTGTCTAGTTTATGTCTGTCTGTTTGCTACTGGGATAAATTTGGCCTGGCTCAACTATGGCCTGTCTGTCTGCTGCCCAATTATTTTCTTCAAACCAGGACCTCTGAACTCTTCTTCTTGGACAGACGTGTAGATCCCATATGTGCTGTAGCAGTGTCACTAAAGGTTGTCCCGGTCAGTGCTGCTTCAACAAGGCACAGAATATCTGCCAGCTTGTAGGTATGTTAGACTTTTCAAAAGCTTTTTCCAAACAGTAATGGAGGAAAGACACTATGTTTTACAGTTAGGCCCACAGCCTGCCTGATACAGTGGGTATTAGTTATTTGAATATTGCCAAATTCTTCACACACTATTCTCCTGAATAGGTTACAATTTCCTCAACATTTGGTTTTCCTTTATTTAGACTGGACAGAAAAAGACCTGACATTAATGATGTTATTTTTCTCTAGAACAGGGGTGTCAAACTCATTTTAGTTTTCATTGAATGAACTGTGCTTTTAGAAAACAAGTTATGATCAAGTTATAATTTCTTGCGAAAAATGAATACACGTTTAACAATATTTTGCTTCAGTTGGTCATTTACATGCGCATTACAACTTACAAATCACAACTGATGCACAAAATCACAAAACATTTGATCACAGCTGTCTGGAACTGAAAATACAGTATTTTACCTTATGATTAGAGTAACTTGTCAAGAGCTTGTAGTAATTCTAAATGTTCATACCTGTACATGTTCACATCTGTGTAGTAATACTGACCACATGAAGTCACCTACCTCACGAAACAAGCTAGATATAACAAATTATCCTACATGGAAATGCAACCTCACATGGAAACATTAGGAATTGCAGCTACTTTTATTGAATATTTAAATGATATTAGTGTCAGTATTTCACGCTGAAGCAGTGCTAGAGTGGGCTTATCAAAACTTGTCAGTCGTTTCTTAGATTGTAGGGGAGATAGTGAGCAGGATAAATGAATCAGTTTGAGAAGGTAGGTCCTCTTTCTTGGCTATAAAGATGCACATCCAACTCTCCCTGCCTCTATGACAAGGGGCAACTCTTGTGCAGGACATAACAAGAAGACACAGCCTGTCATCATCATTCTTCACAATAGGAAATGCCAGTAGACAGTCATATGTTTGCGGACGTACACATTTATGCAAATCCACGCTTGAACAAACACAGACATACCATACAGACATTTGCGAACTACTATGTTTGAGCTCAACATGAAACATCTGGGGGGTAGAGAATGTCAGGGGAGTTCAAGCTGGGATAGGGAGAAATCTGGAAAAAGAAAAAAAAAACAGTAATTGGTATTATTTGAAAACAGAGCACTCCTTCTGCAGCTCTCAAATATCCCCCACCAGACGAACAGGTATGTGCACACACTGCATACACTTTATATCATCTCACATCTCGTCATCTCAAATGTGTTACAGATAAATTGTGTTGGCACCTTACCTGTCAAGGAAAAAATTACAAATCTATATATAACTACTACAGGATCATTGACACAGATTTATTTTGTTTGTTTAATGTGTTTGTTGTCACTGCTTTTGACACAAAGGCAGAGGTCAAATAGGTGAGTGAGCAGACTTACATACATTTATGTATGGGACCTGGTACTAATAGTCTGAAATGAAGATAAAATAAAAACAGTTATACATGCCAGCTGCTGTGTTTTTTTTGTTTTTTTTCAAAAAGCCTTTGTTTTTTTAAGCAGCAGCTCTGTGACAGTTTCAGGTTTTATTTTATCATTGCATTTCAACACTTGAATGAGGTTGAGGGAAAACAAGCCCTTAAAGTGTCTGTTGTGTCAGTAAGTAAGGCAACAAATCAAAATCAGGCAACGGATGAAAAAGATTTTTCTGTACTTTCTCATTCATTAGAATCACGATTCCAGCAGAGAATAGCTTTATGAATACAAAGCTACATTTGCCATTTGCTTATCATAAAAGCTGTGCACTCAGCAACACGCCACATAGCCTCAAAAGCAGACAAAAGCTAGTCTTTCATAGTGTATAAATCAATGAAAAATGTAATCAGTCTTCTTGGATGATGATGATTAAAACGGGATGTTGCAGAGGAATTTGTTTTAGCAGTAGTCTAACATATTCTTATAACCATTCATCAAAGGAGAAACACAGACCTGCCTTCTTGTACCATCCAAGTTAAAATGTGACTTTTTACGGCATCTATGGTTGTTATTTTTGTTGGAGGTTGATATATATCCTGTAGTGAAGAAAAATGTATCAAATGAAAGCGGAAATACCTTCTGCAACAAGTAACTAATCAGCAAGCTTAACAGTAGTCACATTGACATGATTGTTTGTGACCAAACTAAAAGTGTAAGTTACAATATCTATTCTTATTTTTTTTGTGAGACAGATGTTGTTCATTTGAATATCATCTAAGGCCCTGAAGATGTATACTTTGTTCAAAAGGACACCGTTGATAGAATTTGAGGAAGGAAAAAACAAACATCTTCATGTCTTGTACTGTATGTCATTTCTGGATTACTACAGAATGAGAGATTGAATTTACCCCTACAAAAGAAGCATACATAAGTGCTGGTCAAAATGATTAGCAAGCCAAAATTAAACAAAATTTTTTAAATGTCTTCAGACGTAAAACTCACTAACTTTTGAATACTATTTTAATAAAATGGTAAGTTATTCAACATTAACAAATGTGTTTACAAATTTAAAAGAAATACAAATTCAAAATGTATATCAGACATGGCAGCAGAACCTTTGGCAACTTAACCCACCAGTTAATTTTCTGTTGTTTATCCTGGATCAAGTTGTCTGAAAAAGAATTTCAGATCTCCAGACCTCCCTCTCCCCAGCCACCTCCTCCAGCTCTACTGGAGGCACACCATAGCATTCCAAGCCAACTAAGAAACATAATCTCTTCAAGTCCTGGGGCAACCTGTCACTAACCATAGTTACTTTGACTTCAAAATATCCTTTTTGGAGTCCTTTTTTTTTGCTGTGCTTAAGCTTCCATTAAATATTTTCCATTGTGTTTAGGCCAAGATTAACTGCTGTTCAGTGTAGAACAAGTCACCTCTTTCTTTTCAGTTATTATGTTATGTTATTAAATGCATACTTCATTAAGCCACTGTCCTGTTTAAAAACCCAAGGCCTTCACCTAAAGCCTATTTTCTGAGACTGCATAAAATTTTTTGTTGTAAAACAGTTAGAATTGCATGTAATTTAGTTACTTTTTTTATACATGCAAATCATCCATGACTAGATGAGATAAAGTAGTCACAGAGCGTTTTAAATGTCCATCGTGTTTGACTGTAAGTTGGGTGATCTTTTCCTTTCAGGAAGATTTATTTAATTGACAATTAAACAAACTGACACGAAGAATTTCCTATGATGTCGGCATTGTTTTCTCCATAAAATATTAGCCTTTAAATACTGTAGGTAATGTGTAACCATTTAATAAAGCCTCATTCATTGAGCTTTCTTTCAGTGTAAAGTGGACAGCATAGACTTCTCTGGGAATCAAAGACGGGGGGGTGTCTTAGGCCTTAACTGTTATTTAGAGCAGCTATTGTAATAATCTTTGTGGTGATGTAATGGAATTATCATTATTTTTGACACAAGGCTGTGTGGCATGGAGGGAGTTACCATGATTAGAATCTGCTCCTGCTGAGTTCTTCTACATACAATGGCATAAATGCTAAATGTTTGAATAGAACAGCTGCATACCATACCTTAATACAACTTCTGTAATAATTTGGAGGTCTATTCAGCTATCCATTTTCTATACATGCCATATCCTATTTGTGGTAACTCCCATTATCTCTATGGGTCAATATAGAATCATTAACTAACATGTAATTTTTTGGACAGTGGGAGGAGGAAGTCATGCATGGTCAGGGAGAAAATGTAAACTCCACTTAAAAAGGCCCCAGCCAAGATTCAGCCAGGAACCTTCCTGTTGTGAGGAAACTTACCACCAAGTTGCAGATCTAATGAAAGTTAATTACGCCAACTGCTGCGCTGTAGATTGATTCAACCAGGATATGATTTTGCTACCACTTAGGCCCAATCCCATTTCTCTTTTTTACCCCTACCCCTTCCCCTTCTCCCTTCCCCTTGCCTCTTAAATCGGAGCAAGGTTTTAAGGGGCAAGCCCTTCCCCTTACAAGGGCGAGGGCTGTAAGTTAACCCCTACAAATTAGGACACCCCTTCAACAATCGCATATGTCATCAGTAGTCACCGCTGGCTTTTACGTAAGCAACGAGCTGTTGCCGGAAATCTCTAGAAACCATGCCATTTACAGCTGTGGTTATCTCTTGCGTGGGCTATTGGCATCTTTTTTTGACGTTACCAGGCTAACGTTAAAGTTACATCCGATTTGTGTATATTACTACCGTAAATGATGTACCCCATTAAGCCCTCGATGTACTGAAGAGCAGCAGCGAGGTTGCTGAAGCTTTTATAGATAACCTCATTTTTGTAGATCACGAGGGCTGCCTGCTACAGAGCACCGGTAGTGTTCAGCTGGCTAACATTAACATTACTTAAGCCTCAACGTAGTATTAGCACTACGCTAGCTAGCGATTTTTTTCGTGTGCATTTTATGAAGAAAATGACCATTACACGTTGAAAAAGCATTAAACTAAACAATACAATGGTTTTCATGCATTTTAAAACGTTAATCGAGAAAATACTTGCACTTATGCATTTCTTTGGACACAGTAGCAGCCATTCTGGGGGATTTTTCATTCCCTTCGTTTGAAGTGAGCTCCTGAAAAATCTTTGTTTGAAGGGGTATAAACCCCTTACCACTTGCCCCTACCCCTTGGTCATAACGGGAATTGGGACACCCTACCCTTAAATGCGAAATCACAAAGCGGAGGGGTAGGGCAAAGTGGTAGGGCCAAGGGGTGAAAAGGGATTGGGCCTTACTTTCATATTTGGAAAAAAAAAAAAAAACTCCCCATAAAGCCATTTCAATCAGACACAGAGAAGGTGCATGAAGGTGCAGCTGCAGTCTGAGTGACAGGTGACAATGAAAACATGGAGCAAAACGGTTGCCAGGACTTCGAATGGGAAACTTCACTGCAGTGTGTTGCAGACTTAGCTGAACTTGGCTCAATTGATCAATAACACCACAATCATTAAAGCCAATAATAACTTCAGTAATTATTTTAGTAGGGCCAAAGGACATATTAGGGTAGCTGCAGCCCTCTTAAAATAGGGCTAATGGTGTCGATATTATACAGCAGTACGGGCTGAAAAAACGTCTTTATTTCACCACAGGTCAACCAAAAGCTCTTGTGTCAACAATGTCTCGTGTGGTGTTTTTTCTCCATCTGTACCATTATCTGCACCTTTCTCTCACAGAGTTTATAGTGTCATGTGGCTGTATAATGAGCACTTGCTTGCTGAAAACTTTTTCCCAGTTAAGAGTTAAAGAAAGTGTAAAACCCAAATAATTCTCTCTTTTTACAGTGTTACTTTTTATTCTAAGGTTTTAAGTTTGTTTGTTTATATGCAGTACATTTAAAATCAGTGTGAATTTCACTACCTCTGAATTCATTAGTTAATTTTGCAGACTCAGCATTAATCACAGAAAATCATGGGATTAAAAATTCAAATTGTTACCCAGCTAGTTGTTTATAAGTAGGTTTTCTGGAATCTCCTATGCAGTGCTTTTAGTGTATTTTATTCCTAGCTCTACCTGTCTCCTTATTTCATTGGAATAAGAGAACTATCACTAAGTCTTTAGGTATTTTATTTCTTATTGAATTTCTGATAGTTGCATGTTGCGATATTGATATGGTCAAAACATTTCCTTATCATTTCAGATTGTTAAAATTTATTTTCAGTACATACTGTAGTTGATTTGAAATATTAATGCTTTATACATGTTGTTTTATGCTGTGATTACACATTTTTTAATTATTCTGTTGGTGTGATTACTGGTGTTATATAGTTAATCATTCCGATTAAGGTAAAAAGTTCTCCTGTTCAGATTGTGCTTTGCCTTTCAGTTTGAAGCAAGGTTTTGTGAGGTGTATTTATGACTATATGTGCTTGCCATTAACATGAATGTTATGGAAAGTAAAAGTTATTAAAAAGAGCGGCCTTTGTGCTTGAAAGCTAAAAAGCTATAATCATTGTGATGTTTTTATGCCTGTTTTATCAACCTTAGTATAACTGTAAATTAGATCATAAATTATTTATTTACTTTACAAATGTAGGTCTTGCTTTAGAATAAGGTGGTGTCTTATAAAAAAAACATATTTAACCATTAAAACTATAATAAATAAAGTAATATTTTTCTTTAAATCTTTATAGAGCAACCAAAAATCTGACTGTTAAAACATTTTAACAAATAATTACAAATTGACAAGTAATTATGTGTCAGGAATGTTGGATAATATTGAAGCTGTATGCATTAGATTCTGGTAGGCAAAATAGCAAAAATTTACATGTGTAGAATTTGCATATTTTCACAAACAGTATTGCATTATCCAACCCATCCATGCCTCTTCCCGTCTGTGTCACTTTCTATTTTTTTCTCTCTCTGTCTCTTACCCTCCTTCCACACCTCCACACACATCCTCTATCCCCAATTCCCCTGGTGGCAGCCAAGGCGTTGACTGAAAAGCTTCAAGAGAGAAAGAGAGAGAAAAGAAAGAAGGGGGTAGGGAAAGAGACAGTGTACAAAAACAAAACAAAAAACAGAAAAAGGAGAGAGAGATCTGGCACCAGAGTACATTGTTGTTGCTTTTTGCCATGTTTCCCATTTTCACTTTGCTAATTCCCCTCCTCCCCCTCCCCGCTGCTCCCTCTGTCTGCCTTGCTTTTTAGTCTGCGGCGCTCCAGGCAGATCAAAATTCAACTCACTGATGTGTGACTAACGTTAGGACACACAATACGCAGCCACAAACTCTTTGATCATAATTCCATTTAACAGTGAGAATGTACGCAGCAAATAAAGAATGAGAAAGAAGGAAGGAGGAACGAGGGGGGGAGAATTATGGTGCTTGTTACTTTGTCTTCATGCCCCATCAAGCTTTAGACAGTCGCCTAAATGTCATGAAAATGAAAGACATGTACTTACACAATAAAGGATTAGTTATTAAAGAAAATGCCCAAATTTAAAATTGGAATCTTATTTATTTAGACATTTTTTATTTTTTTGCATCACAGACCAAATTTCTTAAACAGTGTGTGTTGAAATACAGTGATGAACCATATTGTCCAAGTAATACTATCTTTGGTGTTATGTTTTGTATTGAAAATGCTACATTTGAAATATATCTAAAACAACATAAAAAAGAATAGCAAGAATTATATGTCGAACAGTGATATGAAAATCAAGATGGATGTTGATTGGATCCATAGTTGCCTTCTTAAGCAAATTCCTGAATAAGTTTGAGTTGTAAGTCTTTCCACACATATTAACTTTAACTTACTTTTCAATGTTTTCAGTGTATAATGCTATCATTCAATTGCTGTTAGCACTGCTTATTATTAGTCGCCTATCTGTCAGCTGTGACGTGTTTATCAGCTGTTACTCATGGCAGATCCGCCAGGTCAGGCAAACCGCAGCCTCATGCTAAAGTCAGAATAGACAGACAAATACAAATATGGATCAAGGAGGCAAAATAAATCAGAAAGCAGGTCTGTTCATTGTCAGTTGTAGCGAAAAAAAGGCCGACATCATAATGCACAATGCTGGCTTCCCATACAGCACTTCTTTCTCAAAAAGGACATTTCTTCTTTCTTAATTGTAGATTAGACTATTTCGTTAGCGCGCTTCCTCAAAAGCATTAACTGATAGCTGTGATGGTGATCTTGACATACTTTTTGATTCCTTTTGCCTGCACTTGTCTGACCACTGTAATGTCTTGTTTATCAGCTGTTATTCATGGGCATGGCCAAACTGACAGACCCGACAAATCCGTCAGGTCGCCCGATGATCTCTATGTGAGAGCATAAAGGCTTCTTCATTCCTGTTGATGGTGTTCTTGACCCGCTTTATTATTTTCCCACTTGCCCACTGCGGTACCTACCTCTTCCGGTTGGTTAATGTAGTTGTGTTTTTGAATTTGTTTGCTTTTTTTAATTTGTTGTAGTGTTTTTTAATTTGTTGATGTGGTTTGCACTTCAGGGCCACCGTATTTA
>JBBBVU010000006.1:19676183-19689538 GCA_037177055.1 Atherinosoma microstoma | reverse complement strand
TCAATCAATCAATCAATCAATCAATCAATCAATCAATCAATCAATCAATCAATCAATCAATCAATCAATCAATCTATTTCTACATGGAGAGTAAAGAGTGAAGAGAGAAAATGGAAGGAAGTGCTCGGTGCATCATGGGACATCGCCTAACAGCCTCAGCTGATAGCGAAACTAAAGAAAAGGTTAAGGGTTCATTTCCCTTTACTCATGTGAATAGGTACGTCCGTTTCAAACGTCACTGCCCACATATTCCCAAGTGTCCTTTGTGTTGGCCTGGATATTAGGCAATACATCCACTAGAAGGCAGTGTAGACTTTAGAGTTCACTTCCAAGCTCCAACGTCGGTTTCAGACAATAGTTAACATGGCGAGGAGGAGATTATGCTCAAAAAAGAGACTATACTCTCAGAAAGAGACGTAAAAACAGGTAGCACAGTAGTGGACTGTGCTGCCATCAAATACGTCGTAGCTGTGGATGAACTCCGAGAATTTTGGGCTCAAGATATTGCAACATCAATATCTGACAGTGAATGGAACAAAATCCTGATGTTAGTCCATTCCTCCTGTATCTGAACTGGATCTGGCTTGATGCAGTTCAACGTACTGCACGAGATACGTTTTATTAACGCCAGACAAACAAAGATTGAATCTGATCACAGTGACTCTTGCAATCAATCTAACCAGCCACGTGTTCTGGAGCTGCCCAAAGTTCTGCTCCTTTTGATTGATGTTTTTCAGGCTCTGGAGCAGGTATTTGGTCCCTGACCCTCTGACATCCCTATTTGGCCTGACCCTATCCAAAGACATACCAACCTCTGTGCAGCATGCCATAGCCTGTGCCACCCTGCTAGCCAGACGGGCCATTAAATGGGAACGTGTAGAGCATAAATGAGCCTTAAAGGTCACCAAGCCTGTCCCAAGCTTTATCAAAAAGGAAAGTTTGATGCCGGGTGTCTGCTTCCTGAAGCCAAACTGGGAGCTGGTTGCACAGAGAAGGGACTGTCTAAAGTCCCTTCTCAATAACTAACTAAAAGTAAATCCAATTAGTGTCATTTATGCATTTATTATCATTTTAAATCTAGAATCACTCCAACCACTCACACCAACATCAACCCTGAAAGAACAATGCTACTGTTTTTTACTTGATGTTTTTAAGCATCTCTTTGTATCTTGTTAACTTTGTTTATTAAGTGTAATGTTTTACTAGTCTACTATGTGTTGTGTGTCAATTGTGATGTAGAGTGTGCGGCTTTGTCGTGTCTTATTTATCATGTAACTGTCTGCCGCCTTTCTTGGCCAGGACTCCCTGTGAGAAGAGTTATTGTAACTCAATGGGACCGTTCCTGGTTAAATACAGGTTAAATAAAATAAAATAAAATATGAATAATACTACTAATGAATAAACATTATTCATTATACCAGTAAAAGCCTGATCTAATTCATAATGCTGTGTTGAAAACAACAATAGAAATTAGATCCCAATTTTTTTTCCATCATATGTCACTGAATTCTTTATTTACATTTTGATTCTGCACAGTTGCTTTATAACCAGTTTATCCTCTTTTTCTTTTTCTGTCTCACATTTTTGTCATTTCATCTCATGTGTGTGAGTTTTATTTAATTCTGTTGCCGTTTGTAAGCATGAAGCCCCCTGAGTCTTGATACCTTGTGAGTTTTCATTCATTACGTCTTGTTCCCACTTGGGGCTGCCAATGAGCAAGTCTGCATTTGGAGCTCCTTTGTTCTGTAATTGATTTAAAACATGTAATAGGTTTTTTTTGTGGGATTTTGCACAGAACAGAGGACAATATAATACAAAGTCATTCGATAATACCATCAGCAGATTGTAGGAGTTCATTACCAAAGCCTCTTATTGTCTCGTTCTCCTGGGAGACAACAATTACTGTCTGGAAAAGTGCTTAATTATCCAAATAACCCATTTTAAGCTGTTAGGTTTTATATTTGTGTAGGTGTTGCTTTGTAAATGTAGAGATGTGACTGAAATATGCCTCAGTTTTAAACCAGTGCAGCGGAGCTTTGCAGGCTTGAGTTTTACCTCTGATTTAAATTGTCCAAACACACCTCAGAAGTATAAGGTCAGCCTGCTGAATCTCAGCTGTCTCCTTTAGTGACCTCATCATTTGTGGGAATTTGTGACTAATGTAATTCTGCCCTTCCCTCAACATGCGGCCCAGCCGGTCAGCATGCTCACGAGCTGCATATTTCACAGCTGAAGGGAGATCAGATAGCCGAACTGCAAAACTTGTTTGACATTTTTAAAATAGTTTCTCAAGCCATTAGAAAGGGACAAAAAGGGGAATCAAACCAATATAGTCTGTGCTGTCAATGCAACCTAGTAACAGTTAGATGGAATTGAACAATACTTTTAGTTTTTACATTTATAACTACAAGCACTCAGAGAGCGCAGACCTCCACCAAGTCATTGTGATTTATTTATTTATTTTTTGCCAATGATTGTGGGCATTATTGTTGAGTTAGAAGCTCTAATGGCAAAATTATCCCTATCTCACCATAGTAAAAATGGTCTAAAAATTCCTGGATCCAGGCGGTGATCCTGATCTCCCCCAAAATCCAATCACTTGTTCCTTATTTCCTTTCTGAGATTTCCTGAAAATTTCATTAAACTCCGTCCGTAACTTTTTGAGTTATGTTGCTAACAGAAGTCTGGAAACATGACCTCCACCTTGGCAGATGGAAGAAGATCTAAAATAGTCTGTGCTTTGCATATAGACAGTAAGGTAGGTACATACTGCATGGAAAAATATCAAATCCAAAGGTTTGACTGCCGTCAGAACCGTTCTGTCCCATTGAATTCAAAGGCATAAGAAGAATTTTCCATAAAATATTGAAACTCGTTTTCCTGTCCCTTTCAATCAATCAAGCCCTCTGCTGGTATTCCCTTTGTTTCCACTAAATTAGCAGGACTGTGGTGACATGCAGTGATATGTGTCATGGTCTGATTGGTGCTCCACTGACCAGGCTCCTGATTGTTTCCACCTGTGCCTGGTAATTATCATCATGCTGTTCACCTGTTCTCCACAGCATTTAACTCTCCTCTGCTCACTTTCCAGTGCCAGATTGTCTGATGCCATTTGTCCATCAATCCAGCGTTTTTGACCACAGTTTTTTGACCATAGTCTTTCTAGACCTTTCTTCTTGCCAAACGGATTTCGGATTTAGCCTGCTCCCTCTGGATTGATGCCTCCTCGTTACTGAACCTTGCCTGCCTTGACCTGGTCTTTTGTCTAGCCCCCTATTCTGTTTGCTGTTTTGGATTCAATCCTGGATCTACTTGATCTCTCTTGGACTGCCTCTCAAAGAACCAGGATCTGCACTTTCCAGTTTGTTGTAATAAAACTTGTTAACCTCTTTAGTCCCAGTTCGGCTTCTCTTTCGAGTCAGAGTCACCCAGGTCTTTACAATAACGGCTGTGATGTTGGGTTATGGACATATTTGTATCATGTTGGTTGATACTAAGTATTATATAAGTCTGTTTTGGCCTGTGTCCTTTTTATATGATGTCATACCTCAAAGTACACTGGACAGAAGCAGCCCAAATTAATTTCTTTATTGTCACTAGCAGATACCACTCCACTCTTGCTACACATAAACACACAATAGTGGAGTATTAATAAACCATTATTAAACCATTTCTATTTGTGATTTATCATTTGTAATTGTGTTTGGTTATTTACTTCTGCAATGATAGTAGTGCATTCAATCATTCAGGCGTAAATATATGTACATCATAAAGGATTTTACTTAAGTGGGGGAATGGTTACAGAGGTGGGCTAGGGTCTAGGAAACCTGGGATTGAGTCCCCGAAGTGGACCCTTGTGCAAGGTCCTGTTGGGGAAAAAAGAGAACCAAGGATGAGGAGTCTGGATGAGTTGGAAAAAAAATTAATAAGGTTTATTGAAACAGAACAAGTACATAAAGTAAACAGTGTTTGCAATTGCAATTGAAGAACCCATTCAGAGTACCGATCAGAACAAAACTCTGGAGGGATTCTGTCGGATGCTGAGATAAGAGTCCCTTTTTAACTTCAGTTCTGGAGACGTCAAGAAGAAGCGTTGATTAAATTGTCCTTACTGAAGTGTGATTTATTATCAGTCTTGTCAGGCTGATTCCAACTGTGACGTAGTCCAGATATAAGGAGGACCAGAACATTATGACCTGAGGTCATGGGATACAAAAAGGAGGTTACAAGAGCTTACAGGATATAATGAAATTTCCACAACAGTCCTTAACCCCCCCCAACTGCTCCCTGGGCACCGTGACATGGCAGTCCACTGCTCTCTAGTACATCTAAAGATGGGTTAAATGCTTTGTCAATAAACAGATATTTTACCACTGTATATAAGAAAATGAGTAATATAGAAATAAGAAGCATAGGCTGCAATGATATACATCCTGGAAAGACATTTTTTAATTTCATTGGCTACATTAAGACTGACTTAAAAAACACCATAAAATGATGAAGTTAAGATGTCATGATAAATGAATGGGTCCAGTTAACAGTTATGAATTAATTACAGTGGTGAGTATCATAAAGGCCATTCTATTATAAAGAAATGTGTACCTTTAAGAAAAAAAAAATTCAGAAAAACTTTGAGATTGTGGTACTTCTGTCCCTGAACATAAAGTTTAGTAAAGTAACAAATATGTCAAATGACTGCCCAAAAATGTAGATAAAACTGACCTTCAGTACATTAAACATATATACAGATGAAACTGAACATGCTCCACATAATCTAGGGATTCAAACAAAACATTTAGCTATCTTTACCACAATTTGGAAAGTAGAAGGGATAAAGTTCCTTAATGATTCTCAGACCGTATTTCTGTCGCGCTTATGTGATTGCACTATACTGGGTAAAAATAACTGTCAGGACCTTGTGTTCTACAATGGTTGTCTACTCTGGTTTTATTGGGCCATCTTAACTGTGGTAAATGATACACTTGCTGAGCATATTCTCGGTAGGTGAATATATGTGTATTTTTAGCTTGATTACTTCCTATTAGAACAGCTTTTCATACTCTACATTTCAACATGTAAAAATAAATTCCACATATGCCATTTAGATAGCTGTAACGTGAGTCAGATAGGCTGAAGACACGGCCAGTTTTTAGTCTTTACAATTAAAGATGTCTATGGCTTCAATACCAATTTTTTTTTGTTCTTGTTAGAAATTTAAACATTAAAATATGCTTGTTTTATAAATTTCTGCATTGGCCTGCAGATAGAAATTTATTAAACAGAGACCTAACTTATTTTGTTTACTCTTTCTTTTTTTCATATTTCTGAACCAACTCATTAGAATTTGTAGTCTCTATATGCACGGTATCAATCTGCAAGTCTTAACACATAGCCATAACATTCCAGTGGCTAAACTCCATTAGACATATATTTTTGCTATCATTCTCTATACATGCCAAAGCATATAAGTTAGTCCATTTTAAAGGTCAAGTGATCCCTCAGAGCTATAGCCTTTCTACAAATACACATTGCAGTATTTCACAATGTTGCTTTGATTTAATTATCTCCTCTGTCAAACAGTCTTTCAACTTTAAGTAGGATGAAAGCTTATCACAATTCTTATAAATGCTGTATTTGCACAATCTAAAACAAACTTCTGTGGACTTTTTTCCAGCTTCTCAGCAGCCCATTATTAGGATAGTGCTTTCTGTTTTTAAAGGAAAGGTTAAAGTGCCTCATTTGTGAAGCCTTGTATTTGCCAGACTTTAGAACCGAGGCAACATGCTGTTTTTGTTTACTGCTGACATCACACAGACTTGCTGTAATTGCTTGTTGCGTGCTGTGTGGCTCACCTATACTTAGCTTTTTCATACTGACCTCTATTAGGTTAATTGAATTACAATGGATAATCATTGCAGATATTTTTGGCATCTTAGAATAATAAAAGCTTATTTAGAACCTTGGGATGGCTAGGCTATGTGGCCTGGGGCATATGCTACTTATTGGAGCACAAATTAGTCACACAGTGAAGCAAATTAAATCCGAAATGACCACGCATATGCAAATCAAGGCTGCATAGGCTTGTATAGCTACAGGATGTTTAATATGAATTCTTAATTTTGTGTTTTAACTCCAGGGTAAGAGGAGCCTACTGTAAAATGATTGTGTCAAATGAAAATGTAAGAAACAAAAAACCACACATCAACCCTGAAGTTTAATTATTATGTGACAATTCATAAAGTAGTAAATATTATGTACATGAGGCCAAAAATGAAAGAGCATAGTATATTAATATACAATGCACTAAATGGTAGTATTGTAACAATTTAATATATTATTTAAATTGTTTTGTTAAATGAATATGAATACATCTTCCAATATTGATTCAGAATAAAAAATCACAATGAGACCGAAAATAGATAATTTTTTGAGCAGTATTGTGGTCAGTACCCTTGGACACTAAAATATTGGTTTTATTTCTTTATACATTTTTAATTTATTGTCAATGTGAAAATAAAGTGGGTTCAACACTTTAAACTCTTAAGATATACATTTATAGTTCTAAGTTAACATTCAACCCTTTCCCCTTATTCTGTAAAAATATGTTTCGCCTTCACTTTTCTATGTGAATAAAGTCAGTCAGTATATTTATGATGTACAGTCAGTATATGTATGTTTTTTGACAAAATGTTGGGGCAATGTGAGGCAATCAAGGGGATGTTTTTACTAGTGATGGAGATCTACTGAAGACGTTGCAGTGTGATCCACAGGATCACACATCTGTCTCTGTTGCCATGGAAGCCATCAGTATCTCCTAACAGAAAGTTAATGCACTGGTAACTATCAACCATTTAATACAAAAGACCCACACAGTGTGCTACTTATTATAGTATTTGCATATAATGCATTTGTATTTATCTTGGTTCGGTTTAAAAAATGTAAAATGTATCCTGGCACCTTGTAATCATACCAGCATCATTGTAATTGCTAGTGTTTAACAGAGACTTTTGATATTGAGTTTTTTACTCCCTGTGATTTTCTCCAGGTGGTTTTCTTGCTTCCTTTGCTTCCACATCTCAAAGAGCTGCATGGCAGGTTAACAGATTTAAAATTGAACATACGTTTGAGCAGGAGACAGTGAGTTATAGCTCATAGATAAGTGGAGAGTGATGATAAACAGAGAATAATCTGCAAGTGAAAGGAGCAGTGAAAAAAAAAAAAAGAAAAAATGTTCTTGTAACTTCCCAGAAAACATAAATAAATGTTGCTAAGGAGGCTTTGTGATGAACTGGGGACCTTTCAAGGGTGTAGTCTGCCTCTTGCATGGTAGCAGCTGGTATTGATTCCAGTACCCCTGCAACTCTGCATTGAATTAAGTGGGTATAGACAATGGATGGATTAATGAGTCTAAAGATTCATATGCAAATTAATAATTAAATGCTTCTCAATGACATGGATATCAGCCCATGTGTTCATTTAGTTAGAAATGTCTAACCATTCAATATAAAATGAAATAAACAGTTTTTTCCGGTCATTTCTCTGCACTATTCATAATAAATTTGCTTATAATGTTCCAAGCTTACATATTAGTCAGCAACAGGACCGCAAAGCTGTTACTTGTGTCCTGTTCAGCATGTTTACACTAGCTGTAACATTTGGTAAAAGTGAAACTGGTCATTCATATTTTTAAAGCCAGGTGAAACTGACATTACCACCATATCCCCTTGGGGATCAATAAAGTATAATTCAATTTAATTTAATATTGCTGAACACACAAACATCATCATAGAGGTAAAATCTTTCAGAAATACTGTTAGGATACTTTTTTTGAAAAAATCTTTATTAAAACTGAACTATGAAATTATGTTTAATGACTGAATTGTTTTAGTGTTGAGTCGACAAGAATTTAGAAAATGTACATTAGTAAAGAATTTTATTAGAATCTCATCACTCCTACTGGTAGTTTTGTATGCAGGTACCCATTAAAGTTAGTACACTAGAAACCTGTCTTGGAGTTAACTTTCTAAACTTCCAGGCAGGCAAAACAGGAAGGTATTGCAAAGTTATGAAAAGTCTTGTTCTTTTGCTCATTTCATTTGACTTTTGTTTCTAAATTCTCAGTTGTTTGTTTTGACTCAGGCAATGAGAGTAGTCAAGGAAAAGGATCTTTGTTTATTGCGAGTGTTTCTATGTGACCAAGTTACATTGGCTGGTGTGGAAATGACGCCAAATCTGTATGTGCAAATCTGTGATTCATAAAAATTAGAATAAGAATGTTTTAGTGGGTGACTTGGCTGCTTTGGAAGATATTAAGAGTGACTGTAACTATCTTATTTGATGGTATGTTTTGAGGTGATTCTTTCTCTGTTGCAGGGATTGATTGAGCCACTCACTATGTGTTTGAGTACTGCACAAATCAGGTTCAGAGCATCTATTATTAAGGGTGTTATTGATATTATGAAAATATTGTAAGGTTCATTCTGAGTACATATTCTATTGCAGCTTGAGTTTGCTGCTGCTTTATGTTTTATTCAAAATCTTCTGCAAAACCAGTCCATATCCAGCTTGAATGAGCTGACAAATAGTCTAAAGAAAGAAGTTTACTCTTATGAACACATAGACCCAGACACACAGTTCCAGATGTATGTTCTTTCACCAACACGTACAGAATGCAAGCCCACATGTGTGTATTCCATGCATCTTCATACACATTATAAACATAATAAGTAGCTTGGGAAGTGTAATTATTTACCTTTTATTTACACAAATATTTTATTTAAGAATAATAATGATTGGTTAATAAACCAGGGATCTCAGGAAAGAGGTGCTCCTGGACTTATTACAACAATCTCTCTATAACAGTAAAGACATTGAACAGTTTGCATATATTTGATATTCATTAAAACTTAAATAAATTTGACTTTCAGAGATGTTTGCTGCTTCTTAACATTAAGTACCATAAGTACCATTAGGAAGTCTTTGTTTTGACTCACCAAATGGGATAAACATGTTTCCATTTTGTTTAGATTTTTACCATGAAAGATAAAGTAGCTCAATGGGGAAAACTGGCATCTTGCAGCAAGATTATCTTAGATTTTACCCTTTCAAGAGAAGGCAGTTGAAGTATTTATGTTCTCCATGTTTAATCTCAAAAGAGTTTTGAAGTGGAAAAGAAGAAATGATTCATGATTTTGACCATAAAAGGGAGCAGAGGATGATGGTTGTTATGAGTTGTTCAGGCCTTTTGGTATAAAGCTGGCTGCAGTCAGACAGAGGAAGATGGATCCAGAATGAGCTCCCAGGAATCTTCTGCTGACAGGTAAACATTATCCAGGTTATCTGCAAGACACTAAAGATTCTACAGGAAATTGTTTTTCGGGTATACAGGAATGTTGTTGCAACTGCTTGGCTTTCCTTCTGGTGCTCTTCCATTATATACAAAGTTCCGGGTCAGGTAAAGAGGAAGCTAAATTGCCTACAGGTACGCATGAACATAAATGCTGTTCTTGGCTTCTGCTCTCAGCTTTGGGATAACCACCAGCCTCGCGCTGACCCTGAAAAGGAATAAGTGAGTATGGAAAATTTATGAATGAATGAATAATATAATAACTGAGTAAAACATATGTGGGTATTAAAAGTCAAATAGACTTGTATTTCCACGAGAATCTGTTTCCACCCTTTGCTTTGGGGAGAATTGATTTTTCTTTTTTTTTAACATATTGTCTTTCTCCACAGAGGAGCATTTAATATGCTGTAGTTTGGACTAGAGATAACATTAACTATCAATATAACATTGTCCATCTTTAATTTATTACACAGTGCAATAGTTCAACAGATAAAGTAGCTCTTTTGGTTTTAATTGTAATGGCAGGAAGTTTGATATTTCTGTCATTTTTTTCAGCCTGGGGAAAAAAAAAGAAAAAAAATAAAGAAACAGCTCTGTTGCCCTCTGTAAGTACATGTTTGCGTGTGTGTGTGTGAGAGAGAGAGAGAGAAACCGCCCTCAGGTTAAACATCAGGAGGCTGCCCTAAGCTTTTCCTGACTTCTCACTGCATCCTCTCTTGCCTGTCATCGCTCTATTTCCTGTCTTCCTCGCTTTTGCATGCCCCGATATTTTTCTATTTACATGTACCTGTAGGGTTTTAACTGCAAGCCCTCAGCTGTTAAATGTTTTCTTTATTATCAGAGCATGGTGGCTCAATATGACCAACTGTTTCTCTGTGACTAGACAAAGGTTTCCCATACTGGGAATTATCTTTCTTTTTAATTGCCTTACTGTGATTTAACTTCTTTATTGGCCTTCTCTATGTTTCTTTCCTATCTCTATCTAACTCCAAGTCCTCTCTGTTCTACCATCACTTTTTATTTCTTCCTCTCTGTCTTTCGTTCAGTGCCAGGTCGTGGTGGTTGGTGGTTCCCTCTCTCCAGATGGCCCATTTTGATCATTTATTTATGACAGGAGAACAGAGGAAGGCCTTCCCAGCTGCTGCCGCCTGGCACCCCCTCTCAGTGTACCCACAGACACACACAAATAAACATGGACATACATATTTGAACAATGACTAACACACATTTGTGCAATTATTGGAATACACTCAAACCCCATCGCAAATACACAAACATGCAGACAAAATTGTGCCCCTTTCGTTTTCTTTTCTTCTCTTTTTTTTGCAGTGTCACACGTTTCCACATTGCTCTCTTCTGCTGTCAGGCATGATTCTGTTCTGCACTTTAGCACCCTCTCCCTCCCTCCACCTCTCCCTTCCTGCCTCCAGCTCTCCTCCTTTCACCTCCTGCTGTGGTGTTACTGACTCTGTCACACAGGAACAGACAGAAGGAGAGACAGAGGGTGGGAGGGAGAGAAAGTGATAGCATGGGAGGTTTGTGTAAAATTGTGGAGTTTGCAAATGTTTTTACAATGAATGTGCTGCGTCGAGTGAGAAAGATGTTTTAGGGGGGAAGAAATCTTGTGTAAATTGAGACAATTACTAAACTTTAAGTGTGCTTGATTTTGATTGGACAGAAGCTATACTTGCCATAACAGCTTCTGTAATTTGCTTTGGATAAAAAAGTTACTTTACACAGCCAGCCCATGCCATCTTTTACATACAACTCTGTTATAAGTTTATTTCATATATTTCATTGCCCATGGAAACCAAAATGCTGCTTGGATAATTTCCATGTGCAAGATTTATACAAGCACAGACTTCAGAAGCATCATGAAGTTTTTGTGTAGTTATTTTACTAAAACACTTCAATTTTGATGGGTTGAATTGAATATTGACAGTTGTTCAAGCTTCCGCTGCAAATAACAAACTCATTTTTACCCTATCGACATCCTAAATAGAAAATTAATCGGTATGAACACATCACATGTAAAAAGAAAAGATAACATGGATTCAGAGGTTAAAAAACAATGCATCCCATCAAAGATAAATGCAAGTTGGTAAGTTGCAAAGCAGTGAAATGATGGACCTGAATGAGGGTGGAGGAGTGTTATATCTAACAGGAATATCCATGTTGTTTTTATCCTCTGGTGGAGATATAAACATGTTGATAGAATTAGAGCAATGCATTACTCAGGACTTTTTGGAGAGAATCACCAGTTAAAGCTGATTTCTTTCAGGTTATTTTGTCACATGAATGCTAAGGACATGCACAATTACTGCAGTGCACTAATTGAATTTACTTCTCTAAGGTTGTAGCTGCAATACCCAACACACTATGAATTCTCTGTTAAGAAAGAGAGAATAAACATCTTAATTCCATCATAAAAAATTTAACATCTCACAAAGATCCTTAAAGCTTCAAGAAGGGAAAGATTTCCCACTTCTTTGACTTTGTTTTTGTGTTATCTATCATCACTGAGCATGATCCACCTATTGAGTTGTGATAGAGCCAGATCTTTGCAAGGATTTGGATACAAACAATCTCTAACTTGAAATTTCTAAAGCTCAGATCTCATCTCATCCCCTCAAGTCTCCTTCAATCAGACAATGATAAGGCATAAGATAGGTCAGCAAGGTCTTATGTCCGAGCTGACTTCATTTTGCAGAAAGGTTTTATTTACAGTTACGCAGATTGAAAAGAAATGTGATTTGAATAAATTCACACAAAACATATTGCTTACTGTTTGACACAACTACTAATTATACAATAAGAAACAAAAGGCTAAATCATCTTGATGGTAACATCCTGACTGACAGTATTACACCTTCTCTTCTCTGTTCCATCACTTTTTAACAAGGAAAACCAATATGTACATTTGTCATTTCTTGAGGCCTTGCAAACATGCTACCTATAATTCTTTCATCATAACACATTCGCATTTCTGTTATTTCTCGTGTTTCCAATCTTGTTGTCTATATTTATTTGCCGGAACTTTTCTTCTTCACTACCTTTTTTGTTTTGACTAATTGCTCAAGATTTACAGTTTAGCTTCGTGAAACAGTGTGAAACAGGACGTGTATCATCCTGCACAAATGCTTGCACATGTGCTTGTGCTTCTTTGTGCAACTCGTTAGAGAAATACCTCAGAATCATTCCTGATTAAAGATACACCAGGTTGCAAGAGTCATTTCTGATAACTGATCTGAAATGATCCGTGGCATAAAGCAGGAGCAGACAACTCTTAAACAAAGTATAAGTTGTAGAAAGAAGACACCCTTGAAAAACTATCATTGTGTTTTTTTGAAAAAGTTGTGTGTAGAAAAGTGGCGCGTGCTGCTTTGTGTTTATTCATGGGTTGCTTCTCTTCATCTAGCCCGTATTTTTATCAATCCAGCTTACTTCATCCTTACATTTGTTTGTTTATCCTCTCTGTAGTTGTAGTGATCCAAAAGTTGTTATATGAACTAAGAAGCAAAGCCAAAGCACAGTGGAGAGTTAAGTTCAAGAAGCTGATGCAATTTTCACTTACTTGTGATTTGAGTTCTGTGAAGGACTTGTGGAATATGTGGTTATTTTTGTTTCCCAGAAATCAGGGAGTTTTCTTTGCAGCATCCTATTTCTAATCATTTTTTGCATCACAACTATTAATAGCATATACAGTATCTTTTTAAATCCACTGTATGTATATGTCAGGATCTGTTGTACAACACTTGGCATAAACATGTCCTTTCTGTGATGGTGTCATAAATAGCATGAACTGAGCATGCTGCGACTTTGAAGTCACACATGGGAGATTTTTGTGATATACAGCTGGCTTCAGCATTGGTACCCCAAGAGAGGCATAAAGACACACATGTAACACGCACACACAAATTAATATGTACCTCCATACATCACACACACACACACACACACACACACACACACACACACACACACACACACACACACACACACACACACA
>JBBBVU010000006.1:19650718-19671781 GCA_037177055.1 Atherinosoma microstoma | reverse complement strand
CTATGCCTAAAAACTCTTTCTCTTCTAAGCTTTCCTCTCGTCATTGTCACGCCAACGTCAACGGGATCCTCTAAAAAAAAATGGCCATGTCCTTTTCCAAGAGAGCTGATTGGTCAGGAGGGTGGCACTTTCTACTCGCTGATCTCTTCTCCCCGTCTTAACCTGCTTCGGACCGGGTTAGCTGTTCAGCGTCTGTTGCCGTAGTGATACATCCCGGTAAGAAGTTAACCAGCTTCATAGTAAGGAAAACCCTGGGTTAACCCCGAAGTTACCCGGATAAGAGAAAATCCAGCTTCGAAGTAGAGGCTTCAGGTTTCATTTGCTAATTTGCTTCACCTGCTCCTCATTCTGTTGTTGCTTAGTCAGTGCATATCTTTTTTCTCTGCCAGATCGTCATCCTTTATGTTCTTTGGTCTGCTTGTTGGTTTCTGCTTTTGCTAGTCTTGAGTAACTAATTTAGTTATCCTACCTTTAATTGTTTTGTCAATAAACCATCCAGTCCTGCATCTACCTGGCTCCTGCCTCTTCACCCTGTGTTTACATCCTCATCCTCCATGCACCTTGACAACATTCAGCTGTGTCTCCCCAAGAAGACAGTGTGTTTATTATATTCAGATAAAGTAGCTTTGCTATTTTTCTTTTTTCTTTTTACTGTGGTATATAGTAGATATAAAGGTATCCAGTTTTGACATTAAAGATAAAACTAGCTTACTAAAAGATCTTCCTACTAAAAAAAAACCTCACTATTACGTGGGGAACCATGTTGCTTAACCCTAACGAGTCTAAGCCTAAACAAAAAGGCAAGTAACATTCAGAGGAAAACTAGATTAAGAGCATGAGTACACGAAAACATCCATCTGTTTGTCCATCCATCATCCATTTTTCTGCCACTTATCTAGATTGTATGTGCAATACTTTTGACAAAGAACCCCAGACCACCTTCTCCACAGCCACATCTTCCAATTTTTTCTGGAGGGAGTCTGAGGCATTCCCAAACCAATCAAGGGATGCAATCTGTCCAATAAGTCCAGGGTCTGCCGAAAGGCCTCCTTCTGTTGGAACAAGCCCATAATACCTTTCCTGGGGACATCCGGAAGACATCCAGAAGCAAGCCCTAACCACCTCAACAAGCTCCATTTAGCATGAGGGATCAGCCACTCTAATGTGAGCCCATGTGAGATAACTGAGCTCCTTACTTTATCCCTCACCTGCCACCCTTTGGAGGTGCTTATTTACCCTGCTTGTGTTTGTGATTTCATTCTTTAGGTCATTACCCACAGCTTGTGACAATAGGTTAGAATGTGTATCACAACTAAGTGATCAATCCATCCTTTCTCTTTGAGAATCATTGGAGGTGCAACCCTTGGCTGCATCACATTTGGCTTTAAATCTCCCCAGTTAACGCTGAAAGTCTCAATGAAGCTAATAAAATGAAGTAATCTGCAAAATACAATGATGCAATCCTAAGCTGACTGTGCTGGAAACCTTCTGCCTTATTGCTGCTTCTAGAAATGATTTCTGTAAAGGCTATGAACAGAGCAGATGACAAAGAGCAGCTGTGGTGGATTCCAATGCTTCCTGGAATTGATCTGACTTTCTGCCAACACTGCAAACCAAGCTCTCACTTTGGCAGTACAGGGACCCAATGACCTGTGTAAGTTGCGTGATACCCCATTCTGCCTGGACAACTCCTACAGAACACCACAAATCTACCCCTCCTCCTGTCATCTTTACTAAGACTTGATTTTTAATGAACAACGCCTTCATAATGAAGTTAATGTAAACTTCTAATTAAAAAAAAGCATTGGAACTGCTTAGAAGTGCCTGTAAAGTTGGTAATTCAAAGAACCCTTTATAGGGGATTATTTAACAGTTTAAGCAAAGAACCTATAAAGTCAAATAGGTTAAAGGACTTGTTGGTTGCTGTCAGGTTAGAAAAGTGCAGTTTCCTCTGACAAGGACCATGCAGATGCATTTCTTTGCACATGACTTCACAATCATCCTCAAAGTGCTCCTCTGAGTCAATAAGTGCTCCAAGATATTTGTAAGATTGCCACTGTCTTGTTGTGACCTCATATGTGAGCATCTCTTAAAAAATCAATTATGTCTTTTGTCTTAAGTACTGCATTTTTAACCTCTTCCTGCCCAAACATCTATATCAAATAGATGTATTTAAACAGAAGTCCTACCACTTCTTGAAGCATTAAAATAGCTCACAGATATTTGGAGGTCAAGTGACTACAGGGATTTTCTGAGAGTCACATTCAATTTTAACAAAGTATCCGATTTAATGAGACTGTGCTCATAACACACAGACAATTTCAGGTTCTCCTACGTTGGCAGGTCACTGTTTTAACAGGCTTCTGGAATATGTTAAGGTCTATTGGAGATATTAAGCGGGCTAGCCTGGACAGATTATAATAGAAAGGTGTTTAATGAACATCTCATTAGATTGTAGAAATGTGACATAAATTTTAAGTTCTGCTACTTATCTTTCTTAGCCTCTCAGACTTCAGTTATAGAATAATCTGAGGAAAATATATCTGCAGAGATATATCAGCTCATTATGTTTAGTGAGTCTTGTTAAATCCCCGCTCTACCCACCAGGGCTCACTGACTTAAAACATCATGGCAGAGAATCTGACAGCAGTCTCTGCTGCATGTCATGATGTCATGGTTTGACTCAATATTACAACTTCTCAGTTCATGTTTCATAATCTCAGTAGAGAGTCATCAGAAACACACAGATCTCTCCACTTTATGGCAGCATTAATCCATCTTACTGTCTCACTACCAGACACATACCTTCAGAGAAACCAGCTGCGAACAGGAATACATCATGGGAATACAATCACAGAACATGTACTTTGTCATTAAACCAGGAATGCAGAGTTTTGATCTATTTGCTTATTTTTTTCTACTTATTGCTGTGTACATTTTGTATTGTGGTTCCCTCTGCTAATCTCTAATCAAAACATATATTTCTTTTTCTCTACACAGTTTATGAATATGAAAATCTCACAGTACGTGTTATCTAATTGTAATAATGGTTTCATAAAAATTTTACCTTCAGAACTCGTTCAAAGTGGGAAAAACTCAAAACACAAAGCAAATATGTTGAGTATAAATGGAGGCAAAGCTAAGTGTGCCATGTCACAGTTAAGTATCAGCTATATCAGCTGTCAGCAAAAAAAAAAAAAATGTTCTAGGGATCAGTGAGATAATGTACCTGCCCTTAAATATTTAAAGACAGATGTAGCTGTAGTGATTTTTCTCAGGTGAAACTGTAATCAGCTGGTTCCAGGCTATTGTGATTATATTTACAACTCAGGTCAGGTCAGAGCCCACTCAGGACAGACACCTGTTTTGCTCCTTGTAAGCACAAGAATTCATAGGTCAACTGCAAACTGATCCATGTTAACTTCGCCACATATTCTACAGCACTATGGCTGTATCATACAGCCTGTCAGCAAACTATTTACCAGCCATGCAACCGTCAGTCAACAGGTGGAGCTATTCCACACAAGATGGACCGCAGACAGAGAGTGAGCATGACCCACTGTGAGGTCTTGACTGCAGTCTATAACGTGAGTTCAAATCTCGGGTCTCTTTCAAGACAGGTGGCCATGTCAGCTTATGTATTACATTCTAGTCATTCATTATAGAGCTTTCCATCCATTTGTTTACAGTTGTAGTTTAGAATAGCTCAGAAGGTTTAGCATGAGGCTTGGAGAGATGCATCTGCAGCAGTTTTCCACAGCACACACATCCTGGTGGAGCCATTTGTTTTTGAAGACCTGGACTTAAGTGGCAACTGTGTGACACTTTTGACTTCAATAAATGATGCTCTAGTCAGATGGACAAACAGTACTTGCTCTAAGAAAAGGGTATATGATGGACTACTATTCTAGTAACACATATTGGAAGAGAGAAAGGTAAATATGATGTGGGAAAGGAGGAATGAATACAAATGTCTAATTTACTTGCTAGTAAAGAGATTGCACTTTGCAGTGTGCATAAATAGTGTGCATGTACATGAGCCATTATACCAAGCAAAAATTGCATTAATTGATGGTGTGATACAAGCAATCCTTTCAACTTCTCTTATAAAGGATAAAAATGAGAAATTAAAAAAAAAAGATTCAATTGTTGGTTTATTTATTCTCTATCTTTACTTTTAATTGTCTCCACAGATGCTGTTAGAGCTTGGACTCATCCCAACCTCCCTCCATTAACAAAGCCACAAGGGAAAGGTAATGTGTGTATATGTGTGTGTGCATGCTTGCGAAAAATGGGAATCAGCTCATCATCCCTCATGTTTATGCATAATATTCCCTGCCTGTCTGTAAACACTTTTTCATCAAAATTCTTTGAGCAACAAACTCTTTGAAGGACATTGCCTTTAGGTACAACTACCTTCAAAGCTTTGCTTCTCTTTTTCTCCTCGTCTGTCTGTCTATCTCTTTAATAACAAGACTACACATGTGTAGCGCAAGAACAATATTCCCACTTTAATTGTGATTATTTAAGGCCCTTTTCACACAGACATGTAGAGTTTGCAAGTGTCTTTTAGCTGGCATTCTGATTACAACAATGCAGGGTATAAACCAAAATCCTACAAAGAAGTTTGGAAATCTGGCTTGACTCCCCTGTTCAGCAGTTGGTGCTATCGCATACACATACAGAGATGTGGTGGGAACGCTATCAAAGAGAGAAATGCCTGCAAGGCACAGCAGCCTCAAGCCCAAAATTGATTTACAGAGTGAAAGAGAAAGAGGAATAGAAGAGGAGAAAACAGTGAACAAATTAGATTTAGGATGCAGGAAACAGAGAGATACCATAGAGTGCAGTAGATGTAGTGTAGCATAAATGCCAGTATCCCCAGCTAAACTAAAAGCTTGTTAAAATAATATGGCCCTTGTTAAATCATATTTTTCCTTCTTGAGGTTTTAAGGATTTAAGGATTAACAAGTATTGCTGCTCTATCCGTCTCGATGCTTCACTTGTGCTAATTTCAACCTTGAATTCCAAATCTTAATTCCACAGCTTGAGCTTTCCTTCTTACATTATCAGCTCATATCTATATTAATTTAAGGTAAATCAATCCAACAAAAGCATACAGATTAAAAATTGTAGCCAAATGCAAATGTTCCAAAATCTTTGCTGTTTGTTTGTTCTTAACTATGGACCTTCCTTTTTTTTTCTTTCATCTTTTTCTTTTTTTATCATTTGTAGGGAAGTGCAGTGATGTGCAGGTAAAGAGCCCCCATGTGAGACAAATACCTTAAACCTGGGTTTCAGGATGAGAGAACAGACTTCTTGCTTGAGTCGGTGTACAGTGAAGTGTTCATTATGGAGTAACCAGGCTTATGGGGCCGATTTACAACTTTACCTTCAACTATCCCCTGCTGTTTTACACAGACTCCAGAGGCTTCCATTTTCCTTCAGGCCAATTTGCTTTCATTGTTTACTCCCTGTGTTTCTGTCATTATTGCCTTTTCCCTAAAAAGCAGCAGTGATACTCAGTAATTTCTCCAGATATAACTTATTGTCTCATCTAACAGCAAGGTTCTCTGTTATTGAACTGAGTTACAAAGGTGGACCCAGTGGCACGAGATAAAGACCGACTAATACGACACTCAAAGGAAATTTGGTAAACAGCAGCAGCTCTTACCTGATGAGAAGGGGCAGCATCTGAAAAGAATATGCAATAATTGAATGTGAAGCAAAACAACATTTTTTTTTTAAAACAACCTTATCTAATCCTGATGTTAGCTGAGTGACAATGTTCATGAAATATACATTTTATATATTACAGATTTTACACTGTCAGTCTGCACTGCCTCTCCATCAGATGAGCCAATATTAGCCTAAGCCATTTCACTGAGATATATATACTGACTCAGCTCCATGCCTCCAGTTTTTTGTCTGTGCCTGAGAGAAACTCTCTCTTACATGCTAAGTCAATCACTAGCTGTCTTCCTGGTTTATTTTGCCTCGGCCTCTTGCTCCAGAGACTCCAGCAGGAGAGCATTAAAAAAGAAAAAAAAAACAAAAGGAAAAAAAAAAAACAGCACACAGCTAAGATATATTCATCTGCACTCTCTTGCTTTTTCTCTCTGAAAGACAAACACATACACAAGCACCAACACTTTTCACAGCATTGAGAATCAGCTTTGAAAAAACAAGTTCTGCAGTTCAAAAGTCACTACGCGCTTTTAGCCATTTTGCCAGACTTTTGAACTCAGCTAATAGATGTGCGATTGTGTCTCTGTGCAGAATCTGTCTCCAAATTTTACCACAGGATTTTTGAGAAAGTCTCTGCAGGCTCCACGTGTAGTATTTTAGCTCATTTTCTTTGTCTCTTCCCTCTTTCTTTAAGAAAAAAAAGCATGGATTTGCGGACACAATTTTATGTCAATCATAAAAACACCATTTAATGTTTATGTTTCTTATTGGCTACTTCCCCTGTTTTCAAGTAGATGTCACACAAAGACTATCTTTTGTTGACAATTCCAGTTCTGGCTTGACTGATCCACAATCTAAGCTGTAGACACATAAGAGACCTGTGCTATTCTTAACATTTATACTTGTGCTCTGGTTATTGCGTCATTCAGCAATTTTACCACCAAAGTGCTGATTGGCACCTTCTATGCTGCTGCTTTTATTGGTACTTTGAAAAATGTGAACTGAAAACAGAAATTGTTCAGAAAAAACACTTTTTGGTGAGCGTGGATAAGCCATGCTGGAACTAATAAATACTGAGCAGTCACTTTTACGAAGGTAACTAGGACACAGAAAGGAGAGAAGATGTCAGAGAAGATTGTGCATGGGATTATTGAACCAACTCAATCTCTACATGGAGTGGTGAAATTATAAAAACAGCATGTAGTTTTACAGGCAGGACACCCCTTGGCTGGTAGCATTAAGTGTAAAGAGTTAGTCACAGAGAGCCAGAAAACCATGTGTGCTTATACACACAACCATAGCAAACCGACTGGGGGGGATGCATTGAGAGAAAATCCACACAACCTGAAGGAATATGTACAAACTGCATAGAAAGCTTGCAGCAGACCATTACATTCAAAAAGTGCAGATCTCAGCACAATTATGCCAATTTGAAAATGTTTATCAACCCAGAACTGTGACTAAGCTGCAAAATTGGAGCTGCATCATTTTTTTACCGAGGCAAAAAACCTGAGAAGATCCCTCTCAATTCAGTGTTGATGCTACTGTAAAATCCCAGATACTTCTAAAAGAAAAAGTCATGTGTGATACTTTTGGTTCACAGAGAACAACAACAAAAAAAACATGTAAAGTGTGAAAAAGAGTAACAAAGAAAAATTAAACTTTACAGTTTTAGGGCACATTCACACTGGCACTGTGTTCCGCTTCCACGGATAGTCCAGACCAGTGTGAACATGCATTCATACTGATTCAGACCAAAAAAGCTAATTTTGGTCTGCTTGAAAACCAGGGGTCTTGGTTTTCTTGCAAGTGAACTCTGGTAGTGTGCGCTGACAGTGTGAAAGCAAATAGACCATCCAGTGGACCAAAGACAGGAAGACATGTAGGACGCGATATAGCGCAACATGTGGAATAGCTCGCTGCTTCTCCTGCTGCTCATTCCTTTACAGATTCTTGTGAAAACCCAGTAAGGTTTGAACACCAAAGTAAAATCAGAAATCCCAAGACTGAAAAAGTTCATGTTGCTCCATTGTTTACTTGCTGTGAATGAGCTTGCTGTGAATGAGCTTGTTTCGGTCCTGGCTAATCAATGAGCCAGATTTCCTTCTTCTTTCTGCTTGGTCAGTGGTCTTATTGGGAAATATAGCCCCCTAGCAAGCAGCTATTGTAACTGGTTGAGACGGTTTGGTCCGCATGAGTACAGTGCAGTGTGAAAGTAAACCAAACCAAACAAAGGTGCAAACATTTTCAGAATTCCCCGTCCAATCATATCAAGTTCCCTGGATGATCTTGGTGTAAATGCGCCCTCACTACGCAGTGAGATGAAGATGAGATGCAGAAGTTCTTCAGCCACAATTTGGCCACAACTCAGTGGGGTCAAATGTAATGAAAGCATCTGTTGCCTGAGCTAAAGATTTACTAACTTGCAGTGTCCAAGTCATTCTATAGAGTACCAAAATGCAACTGGCAGAATATACAGTACTGTCGTTAGTGGTACCTGGGTCTTTGTTCTACCGTATGGAAGCACATGTGCTTGCCATGTGCCATGGCCCAAAAGATACTGGACCATATTGCACTGAGCTAGGGTTAGGGTTTGGGTGCCAGGGTCAGGGTTAGGACTATTGTCATTCTCATTCTTATAATGGTTTGGTATTTTATGAAATACCAAGGAAATAATGTAAGAACAAACATATTTCATACACCTTGCCTAACAATATAATTCTATTTATGCATTGCAAAGCAGTGAAACAATGCCATAATTACAGAAATGTTTTTATTCAGAACGGTCTATGAATATCTGTGTTAAACAAATATTAAAAGCTGTTGCAGGATACACCGATTTGCACCATATTGGGATGTGTCATTCCTGGTTCTGTTGGATGTTTCTTCTCATTTGAATGGAGTTTTTCACTCCACTATGACCTTGTTCATGTTCAGAACAAGGGATTAAAAGAAAGAAAAGATTCACAGTGATTAGTTGGTTTCCTAAACTAAGCGACTTTTCATGAATTGGCATAGTTTAAGCACAATAACTATGAAATATATTCAGTTGGATCATAATTGGATTATAGTAATTAGGTCTTTCTTGGATTATAATTTGACTGAATTGGTCTGTATCTTTAAACAAACCTTGAGATACCTTGTTTTGAATTGGCTCAGTGTGAATAAGCTGGAATGAACTGGTTTGAATTGTGTTGCACCTATACTATGTATTGTGAGATGTATAGATTCATTGTATAATGTTGAAATGCGCACCTCTAATTCAATACCATAACTGTGGGTATGCTTTCTTATGAATTAAAGCTGTATGCAACAACAAAATGTTCTTGACAACATCAATATTAAAAAAAGTAGTTGTAATGAAAGCTTTTGATATTAATCGATTTTTGGAAAGTGATGTTATTTCATTTTAAAGGTTTTTTTTTCATGCTTTTTTAAACCTTCAGTTCCATATTTTGTGTAGTGCTCTTGAAACACAATCTGGGTTTAAAGTAGCAGTGAAGCAGACTGATGTGGCAAACTAATGACATCAAAATGTGGATTGGAAGCTTTGGCTTTGGCACAAAAACACCTCTTACTTTAGTAACAACTGTATGCTGTACAGGCCACACACACATACACATTCATATGGGGTAAGCCCAGACACACAATCACAGCTGTAGAGGCAACCACTCCTCTACTCACACAGTTTGCACAGTTAAATCAAACTGATTTGCTACCATTGTGAGAAGAAATTAGCATAACAAGGATGGGATCAAATGAGGTAGTTACAGCTTGAATCATAAATTGCAGACTGAGCGAACGTGCGGCTGCAAATGGATTGTAGTTCACATCAGTATTCATGAAAAGAGAAAAGTAAGCTTCAGAATGGATGTTTTTTTTTCATTTAGTCAGTTTTATTTGAAAATCTGTGATTTAAATTTTTGTAGTGTTCTCCAAATCACTACAGATAATTTCTAATTACATTTTATGATGCAAAGAGTTAGCAGAATCTTTCAACAGCATTGTAAAATTTTACTTGTGTGAATATTAATGCCATAGATTTTACAGACTACAACTGTTTAGGGAATGCATGCACTTCATTTCAGTTCAGTATTAGACTGTTGGCAATATTGTTCAGAAAGACACCACTGATCAGCATCATATATATCCATGCAAATGTGCATTAAGTGGATGTAAAATGAATGCTTAAAAGGTTACATTATGCAAAGTGTTAAGGCTATGATAGACTCTGACAATGACATTTTTCCTATGGCACAATCACCATAAGTCAGTTCTCAATGAGGTCAGCAAAAGTGCATGGTATAAAAATGTAGCGCATACTCTACTGTGTAGGTTTTATTATGTTGTTCCTTTGGTTTATTTAGGTGCAAAGGACGATTGCCAGAAAAAATGAGCTGTTTTGCAAGCCTTCTTTAGTATCTTTAGTACAATAATATTTTATGAATGTGTGCTGTGGGAAAAATTATTGCATCTTTATAACCTTGTCTGGTTTGTACAAATCCCTTAATAGTGTGTGTTTCATTCACCTATTCATGCAAACACCCAGTGCTTATTAACAATTAGTACTCTGTATGCAGTGCTTTATTTTATACTGTTTTACACTGATGAACATATCATGGGCAGAATTACTGTTCAATGTCTTGCTCTATGACACTTTTCAAGGGCCGGGGATTAAACCACCAATATTCCAACTAAAAGACTGCTCAGCCTTTTGAGCTACAACTGTGCGTCAAAAGATATCACACTGGAGGTAATTTGCAGCAATGTTGTTTCAATCTTTGAAAAGAATTCTACAATAATGGTAATTAAAAATCTGTCTTCTCTCTGTCTTTGTAAGATTGAGCATTACATTTTTTTTATTTTGACAAGATCCAACCTTCTCTGCATTGTAGAGTCAATGTTTTTGTATTAAGGGCAGCCACTATGGATTTAGCAGCTGGGTTACATGAAGAGATAAATACAGAAAACTACCAAATAAATCATTGCAATAGCTTAATCTAGTGTGCTTAAAATACATCTTCCTTTGGTGTTTAAAGCAGCCTTGGTGAAAAAAATTACACCATTTTTCAATTCTAAGTGATTACTAGGTCTTTAAATCATGTCCTTTCAACCTAAGATGAACAACAACACATAACATTTTACATCATGTCATTATTTATTAAACAAAAACAAAGACAAAATGCAGAAGCAGTTTAGTGCAGTGATCTGGACTTTTTCTTTCCTTTTTCAGTCCTCCTGTTGTTGAGTTGCTGCTGTGCTTGTCTATTTTCCTGTTGCGTGACATAATTTGGGCCATGCTCAACTGACTGAAAACTGTTGGAAAGATTGCCTCACTTTTGACTCTATGAGGAGTTTGGAGGCTGTTAACTTACTGACAGCAAATTGTCTGTCTTGTGGCTTCATTACAAGCCCAAATTATCACCCCTGTACCATCGTGCTTGACAGCTTGTGTGAGGTCTTTTTTTGGGTTGTTTTTTTTTTGTTATGTGCAAAAGACATCACTTCTTGTCATGAACCTGAACATTTTTCATGCTATTGAGACCTGCTTAGTGTAAAAGGTTTTTTGTGTTTGTTTGTTTTTTTTCTACACTTTCTCTGTCTGACGTTGAGATGCTTCTACTTCTGACAAGCATCTTAAATGTTTTAACATTTCTAAATAGTCTTTCTCACTGAAGAATGATAGACTCCAAGTTGTTGGGAAATGTCCATAAAAACCCTTTCCCATTATAAAATGTTATCTGAAAAAGCATATCAGATTATGCTGTTTATATGATCACTTGAATAATCTGTACAAGTAAACAGGCTCAATACAGCTTGCTACAAAGCCATTCACTGAACTCTGAGATACAAATGGTCAAGGGTTTAGCCTTTATAAACATCTTTTAATAGAGAAAAGGAAGATTTTTGAAGTATAAGTATAACTTGGCTGCAATTGTTGACTGTTTACTTAAGTCATGTAATACAAATCCTTTCAGGGATTCAGGTTATAAAAGATTGCTTGGATACATAGAAGCTCTGGTTTGATTCATCTTGAATTAAATAGAATTTCTCATAAAACAAAAGCTAAAAGACAAAAGGTTAATCTATGTGATTCTTTGTGTTCATATTCATTTATTTGTTTTTTTAAAAAAGGATTAAAAGGTTAAATGAAGTGAAACAAGGTGGATCAATCTTTCTGTGTATGCTTGCAAATAATAAGAAATGGAAACAATTCCTGATGAAGCACAGAACTTCCTTCCACTAAGATCGCATAAGCCCATTAACATTTACAAATACAATGTTTCCAGCTGAAGAAAATAAATTTATGTGGATAACTCGCATAAAAAGTGAATCAATAGAAGGTTTTTGCCATATTTCTGTGTGACATTTTACTTGCTAAATATTCACCATCTGGGATTTGAAGGGCTTAACCTTCCATATGAATATGAGGTTATTGAAAAATACATTCAAACTACCAGTTATGACTGATTGCACATTGAATCCAGATATTAACTGTCCATCCATCCATTTTCTGTACCGCTTAATCCAATTCAGGGTCGCGGGGGGGCTGGAGCCTATCCCAGCAATTATCAGGCAGGGTACACCCTGGACAGGTCGCCTTTCCATCACAGGGCCAACACAAAGAGACAGACAACCACTCACACACTCCTAGGAAGAATTTAGAGTTAACAATTAACCTATCATGTCTTTGGACAGTGGGAGGAAGCCGGAGTGCCCGGTGAGAACCCACGCATACACGGGGAGAACATGCAAACTCCTCAGATATTAACTAATAAAAAAAATGGCACCCAAAACAGAAACTTTGGTCTTAATCAGAAAAGCCTTTGTTACTTATTCTGCTCCATGGCTGGTAGTGACGTTTCCCTAAAAGTAATTAAACTTGAGCCTGTAAGGATAAAATGTAAGCTAGTTAATATGTTCTGTGTGTAATGAAAAAAATAAAGACAAAGAAATAAAATACACACAAGTACTGTCTCCCATTTATTGCTTTAGAAATTATATTAGATCTAATAACCTGGAGCTGTGAGACCACGTAGCAGAATATCATTACAGTAAAAAAAAAAAAACACTGGGCAAGTGACGGACGGAGAATAGAAAAGGGAAAAAGAAGGAAAAAGGTAATGAAGAGAAGAGAAGAGAAGAAGGGTTAGTCTTGGTGATGTAGTCATGCTCTGTCTTTGTATTTCACCCCAACTAAGAAATCTCAATTAAACCAGTCTGCATCAAGCCAAGGATCCCAAGCTGAGAATGATTAATGAGATGTAACAAGCCACCATGTGTTTATTAACCTAAAATCAATCATTAAGGGCAACTGTACTGTCTTTTTAGTTAGGCTGTGTCTGAGCCGGTAGTTTAGTTGCACAACCAGGGAACATTTTGGGTTGTTATGCATTGTTTAAAAGTAAAAGGTGATTGAGTTAAAGCTTTGTAATAATAAACTCTTATTATTACAAACTGAACAAAAAACCCTGAAACCGAAATGTACAGTTTTTCCTAAGTATTATAACACTGAATTACTGATTTCACTGCAATATTTCATTGAGAGAATTCCAGGATCCTTTTACCCCCATTGGTATGGATTTAGACCACCCTTTTGAAAATGGAAAGCAATCTCTTAGTTCATGATGTTCCTAGAACTGCCACACTTGAACTCTGAGTTCAGTCAGTTCATTCAAATGATAATACTCACTTTAAACAAACAATTCAAGACTTCCTGTAGACAGCATTCCATTACCAGCTCTCTTATTCTCCTCATCATTTTAACTCCCATAACCATATGACAGATGCATACAATATCCGCACCAAGAAACCTATTCCAATGCAAGGCAAATCTCTATGTGAGTGGTATGCAAGAGTACATTTCAGCACACACATACAGATGGAAGCGTTTATACTTCTTAACAAACATCCACAGCTGAACCACGCACATATGCCCTACACACCATTCTTTTAAAGCTAAATTTTCAACAACAACAAAGAGAAAAGGGAAACAAGCGGAGGGGGGTCAACCTCCTTCTGCAGCACAGAGTCTTCCAGAGAGTCACTGCGAAGTCGGCTGGAGAGAGATGGAATATCCTACCAAGCATGGATCATGGTAATTGCCTCTGTGTCTGTGTATGGGATAGAAAGAAGGAAAAAGAAAAATTACAAGTGTGCATGTGTGTTTGTGTGTGTTGCCAGCATCACCTCCAGGCTGAACTGATGAGCTCATTATTTTTGCTCCCAGAACCCCCTCCAGCGTCTGCAAACAGCAGCACACTGCAGAGCTCCCTGTGAGCGAGTGTGGAAGGGTGTGTGTGCAGGAGTATGGCCTTTCCCTTGGAGTTCTGAACTATTTGTAAAAGCGATGGGGATAAAGAGAGATGGGAGACGTAGAAGGAAGAAGAGCGTGGAAGTTACCAAGTGTAAAAGAGACAAGCAAGGAGAAAAAGAGAGACGGACTGCTGGTGAGGCTGCAATCATGTCATCTGCTCTGACAGATATTAAGTCAGCTGTGTGCATGCATGCAGGATTCAGAAATTAATAATGCACAGGAACTAATCAATATGCAATATTAAAGATGCCAAATTTTAGTTCTTATCAAAACCACAATGGAAGATAGTCACATAAATTTACTGATAATTATGATGACAATAAGCTTTGAAGAATAACAAAATTTTGATCAATGACACACATGAGAATGTTAAAATGTGACACATTTGTGATTATGTCTATTTTCCTTTTTTTCTGCTACAAGAAACACAAAAACGCCCATCACAGATTTAAAAAAATACATAATGAAAAAAGTATACTTTAGAATTATAGAGTGTAATTGCATGATATAATGCATTTGGTGAAGCTATAAGATGAAGTCAAATTGTCACGGATACTGGTAATCTTTTCAATAGTTTGTAACTATGAAAGTGAGACAATTCCAATTTAAAATGTTATTTTCTTATTATTATTATTTTATTAATGTACTGGTCAAGATAGCTGCATAGTCAGCAATAGTAACACAATAGTAAACACACTTAGTAACACATGAAAAAATAAGTATATAAAAAATGAAATATCAGAATTCAATTGTAGAAATATAAGAGGATTAAACAAAGTCAATAGCTGTCAATAATTAGTACAGTAACATCTGACGTGTTTTTAAACTTTTACATACAGTATATGATTTGTTTAGTGTCTTTATGAACTTTTTGATTAACCTTTACCTTAGTTTTAATATGTAGGATTTAGTGACACCTAGTGATCAAGTCATACTGCATACTTATGTTTTTCTCATGTAGCCTAATACTAATCTTTTACAAAACATAGGTTTGTGTAGATTCCTATTCATTCTAGGTCATGTTTATACTAACAGCTTGAATAAAAGCAACTGGACCTCTTTTTCTCAGGTTTTAAAGAAGAAAAGAAGAAACTTGCCTTTTACTGGAGCTATTGGGATTCTGAAAACATAGTTGCAGAAATTCCATTGCAGATCCACCAACAAATCCCCATAAATCCTACACAGGGGAACTTTTAACAGGGGGGGGGGGGTATGTTGTTGTGTGTGTGTATATACATGCATGGGTATTTGGAAAGGTTCTAAATGGAAGAAACAATTATCTCTCATTCAGCTAAACAGAGTTACATACTTTTGCTGGAATATGATGCAGCCTTGCAACAGTCTTTGGTAAAAAAAATTGTAAAATAAGTTGGTTAATAAATTAACCCTTTATTGTGACAACTAAAAGTGCAGGAGAGGATTTCATACAGCAAGCAGACTGATGTATGAAGTAATCCCCAAATGATGACAGAGTAATTTGTTTAATTAACATTTCAATCTTCTTACTAAGCAAGATTAGGGAGGCACATATGCAGACATGCATTCACATATACACACAAGCTAGCAGATCTCTATCATTTTACTAATTAATGCCAATATAATAAGAGACAGGACCCTGAAATTTAAGACATTGGGCAAGACAGACATCATATGGTAAAGTCAAGCTCCATGATACAAAAAGAGACACACGCCCAGCTGTTCTTTCATGTGGTTTGAGTTTGGAAAAGGTGCTGTTGGAGTGTGTACACGTGTGTGTGTATGTGTGTGAGAGAGAGAGAAAGAGAGCAAGAGTGAAAAAGTGTTCAATCAGTTTATTTTGGTGGAACATAGATTTAAATATTAGATGTTATTTCCTTCCTATCTTTATTTTTATCCACCTTTTTTTCAAAATGTCATTTTTTATTTATTTTAAAACAAGTTTGTTGTCTTTTTCAAGCTCAGGTCAGATCAGCCGAAAAGTTTGATTAGATTTTCATGTTCATGTTTTTAGTATGTGTGTTAATGTCCCAGTCAGCATGTATATGATTAAAAGTTTGATAAACCCCACTGTGCCAAAATGCAGCTAACACCACAGTCATCTCTCATCACACAGAGGCGTGACGACTAGATGTGTACGTCATCATTTAAACTGAATATTTTCTGTGATTACGTTGTCTTCATTTGAGTATATGTCCCCCCATACAAATCAGTTATACTTGTAGTTTCCATGACTTCAACTTAAATTTATCCCAGTTTTTTTTCTACTGTTTGTCATCGTCTGTATCTGTCTTTGTTTATTTTTTGTCAGAAAGCACAGTTTCTTCTATTTTGCCAGTTAGCAGTTCAGTTAAAAACCACAGGTTGTGATGCATTTACCACTTGTCTTCCTTTTATTTCCCTTTCCTGTCTGCAATGAGAATATCAGATCTTCTTTCAGCCAAATTTTCAATTTGTTGAGGTGTTCTGTTGCAGAGGTTATTCAAGGGGAAAGAGTTGATGTCACATGTTCAATTGGAGTATCTTATCATTCATCTTTTTGTGATTACACCAAACATGGCCCCTGAGAGAACAGAACAGTTTTGGTGGAGCATACACATACTTAAAGATGACTCACTTGTGAAAATCACATTAAACATTGCGCCAGTCAACGTAAGTTTATTTACAATTAAATAAAAATCAACACTGTGAGACTGTTTATAGAATATATCTATTCATTAATATGTTTTCATGAAAAAAAACTGTAAAATTTTATAGAAATGTCTTTTGTGATGTTTGCAGTTATACTTTTTCTACTGGAAAACTCTTATTATAAAGTCACAACTGCCAGCCTAAATAGCATGATAATATCTAATAATTTGTATGAATTATTTATCATTTCAAATGATGATGTGGCAAAACTGTCCAGCCTCCTTGTTTTCCAGAGGCCCCAACACCAGACCTTTGTACGTGTCTGGCTTCGTCAGCAGCTGGAGTTGCAAGCCCCATTTACCAGATTCACATCAGTTATGTTGCACTGCAGTTTAGCTGCTGCAAAGTACAGGAAAATAAAGACAGATAGTATCTGAACTAAAAACAAACCCTTAAAATTTCCCTCTAAACATGGCCATTACAGTGTTGTATGAGGCTTTGAAACAAAGCCAAAGGTACTAAGAATTAAGCATTGTTGCCAGGTCAAAAGTTGCTTATAAAGCAATTCTCAGTGAGATAAGGGTTGCCTTTTTATTGAGCTCTCACGTAAAGTAACAATAGATAGGAAAGAGATGAGGTACCATATGGAAGAAGATAAGGGCAGGCTTGGGGGAGTCTGCAAAACCTAAAAAAAACGATACATAGCAACATTTGAAGAAATCCAGATGGATGAAACTGTTTTTAGCTGGAAAGGGTGAGGTGGAAAATGAACAGAGCTAGAATGGATTAAACAGGCAACTTTGAATGAAAATAACTAGTATTTAATGTGGTCCCAACCGTATCACAGTATTACACAACAGAATTTTAACCAAGGTCTTCCCACTAGAGGGGGAGAGGGCAGGAGAGAAGATTGAGTTCCCAGGTCTGCTGCAGCTGTAGACATAACAGCATGGGAAACAACAGGAGGAGGAGATGGAGAGAATGAAGGTGGTGTGTGAGTGGTAAAAGACAGAAGGAGAGAGAGAGAAAGACATAGCATTGTGGGAAAGTTAAGCTGGCTGTTGGTCCAGCCGTTGCTAAACTGACATGCATGGGGGCAGTAAATAAAGGTCTGCTTCCCATGACAGAGCAGGTTGGCTCTGCTTCATGGCGGCATCAGCCTGCTTGTTTGCCTGCAAAGGCAATGAGCAGCTCTATGGGCCAAACCAGCCAGAGACTGTGGGATTTACAGTGTCTTATTTTCTTATTTTTATATACGTAAAAATAATATTCTTTTTTCATGAACCAATTGATGAATGCCTTTAAATTTCACACCAATGTATACGACTAATGGCTTTTTTATTATTCGCCTGTTCTTAGATTATTTTGTAAAGTCTCTTGTATAAAGGCTTCAACTTTTTTAACTTGTGAATTCAAGAATAAGAGGATCATAACAACTCTGTCTGTATTTTTGTTTGTACTGTTTGCTGCCACCTTCAGCTAAATCCACCCTCAAATCAATCCAAATAGCACTTCAAAGTATGAGAAACTAACAAGTTACATAACACTTCTTTAATCGGCGCTAAAAATGGAAGCAAATTACAAGTTGATGTTGTTTTTGTTTCTGTTTTTTTGAGTGGTGTGGGTTATAGTGGACTACTTCTTGGCCAGGCAATGCGGCTTCCTGAAGTACTGTCATCACGTTTTGATGTTGCTAGGCAACCAGCAGAGACTATCTTGCACTGAGCCAGGTTTCCAGTCTTTCTTGTATTTTCATTTAATCTCATTTAACATTTGGCTGTTGAGATAATAAGTGTATTTTCACACAATTGGCAAACTTTTCCTCTAAATAAGTGGTGGTATGCTGAGGTCAGAGTTTCCTATTAATAATGAGGTCTATTTAGTATGATAGCTAATGTTGAAAGGAAAAAATAACACTGCCTTTTGTTAAAAAGAAGACATGGAGGGGAAAACATGAGTGGGTCCAGAAGAAGGGGGGTGCAGACAAAAGAGGAGAAGAGACATAGTAAGACAGCAGCATGAATCAAGAGGAGTTCACATCAGTGACAGCAAAAAGACTGGTGTTTTTCACAGAAAACTGCATCCTTGACAGAAGGTGTGTTGCTGTGTTTGTGGTCATATGACATTTGCAGCCAATCAGAAGCAACTTTTCAGGTTCAATACCAAGTTTACTGGGTCAAAAATGAACCGAGACAATAAATGTATCAGATGATGCTCGCAGAGAGTTCTGCAGATAACAGTACAATCCTCCTTGTGGATTGTCTAAGGTTATAAATCTCTTTTTAAACAGTCTCAGTCTTACTTCTGTTCTCAATCATAATGTTTTGTCAGCTGTTTTTACATTTAGCCCATTTTGTTCATTGGCAACAAATATGTGCAAAACGTAGGTTTTAACTGAACCTGCTTTTTCCATTTCTTATTCAGTTCACTATCTGTAACACAATAATCATTTACCAAAATAAAGAAAACCTTGTCAATTATTCTTCCTAGCTGTGAACGGAAAAGACAGTAGGCTACATTACAAAGATGATCATAACAATTTTGTCTGCAGTCTTCTTCGAGGTGTTCAAAGTATCACAAGTTTGGAGTCTCTGGCAGTCTGACAGCGTGGATCTGTTATAAAGAACCTAAATGAAGTATTTATTGACAGTACCAAGTATGTTTTCATGCTCAGGTCACAATTATCTTTTCAACACTATGTCGCTCAGTTTTCTATCTTTTTTTTTCCTTTATCTTATTTGCACGGTATTCCGATATAAAGTCCCTTTTTTTATCCCTCTCATTTCCCTTCTCTATTTTTAATCTTTGTTTTCCCCAACTGTCTCTTTCTCTGATCTCTGCCCCTTCTTTCTTCAAGTTTTCCATGTTTGCTGTTATTTTAGTCAGGCAGTAGTATGTACCTCTATGCACCTGTCACCATCCTGTCAGTATCTCAGATGTCAGAAAGGCACTAAAAAGATTGCAGTAATAGGCGAATGTTGACACTTTTTTTTAGCTACTTTTTTTAAGATTATACAGGGATAAGTGTTTGTTTTGGGTTTTTTTAAACATGGCTCCTCCAGTCTTGGATCTAAAAATACTTGAGATGAAGTCAAGAGAACATCACCAGATAAAACAGAGAAACACAACTCAGGAAGAGTTAAATACTACAAGAATAGAGGGAAAATGAAGAAACAGACAAGGGACAAACAGTTGTAAAAGGCAGAGGCAGCGCAGAGGTAAGAATGAAATGTGAAATGAAAGCTTGATTGGGATGAAAATGAGATGACACAAATTAGACAGAGAGAGAGAATGACATGTTGTTCGCTGAAAACACAAACCTCATACATTCCTTCATAAGCAATTTAACCATATTTTGCATAGTACACCCTCTTAAGTTATTCTGCACCATATGCTTGTCCCATTTACTTATGCCTTGAAATGCCAACAGTGCTGTGGCTATAATTTAAGAATTATTTGGTCCTGCTGTTTCATATGCCTGCATCTTATTGCTACACATATGGCAAGGCAATGTGGCATTCAGTTTACATTGAGTATGCCTCTGTTTCCAACATCTCCATCAGATAACATTCAGCACAATCACACTCGATATTGGACTGGCGATTCTTCCTCTCAAAGCACAATGTTTTTCCAGTTCCCATGACAGGCAATATGAGGCACTGCAATTCACTTGCAAATGTTGCATGTATAAGACTGCATTATGCTTTTATTGGCAACTGAAAACATTTCTAATATAAGAACAGACACTAAGGGAGGGGGAGAAGGCACTGTGCTGGGTGCAGCCTTTAATAATACAATTTTGTATGCTGCTGCAACAGAAGACTCCCTCCTGTGCCACATATATACTGCACCGGCCTGTCAGACAGGCTTCTATTATGAGAGATAGACAGGGAGAGAGCATCTGAGAGAGCAGGAACAATTCCAGGATTATTTGGGGTTTGGCTATTTCCTGCCTCCCTGTGTGTGCTTATGCAAGCAAATGTTTGTAATGGGGTTTGTCCAGTGAGCATGTTTACATGATGCAAGAAAAAAAAGAACAAATTGTTGTTATTCAGACCAAGGCTGTGTTTTTAAATGCATTTTGGTCTGTGAAAAATCCTATGGAATCAATAACCCAGATGATGCAGTTGAAGATTGAATCGTTCTTCCAGTTATTTTTTAGGCCCGAGCACCGAAGGTGGTGCGAAGGCCTATTGAAATGCAAGCGTTTATTCTTCCGCTTCTTCTTCTTCTTCTTCTTCTTCTTCTCCGAAATGAATCACCTTTTAGGCGGCTTTCCCATGCCCGAAAACTCACCAAATTTTGCATACCCCCCCAGACGAATCTGAAAAATTTCGTATTTTTTGGGTCCCGAGACCGTTCGGGCAAAATTGAGCGAGAGCGCCACCTATTGAAAAGCCCCCTACATTGCAAGTCATCGATTTTTATGAAACTCGGTACACATGTTCTAC
>JBBBVU010000006.1:19613759-19630346 GCA_037177055.1 Atherinosoma microstoma | reverse complement strand
GGAGTCAATGGGGATCTGCTCTGTTTTGCAGCCAGCACCTAGCGGAGGAGGGGGGAACTGCAATTTTTGGCACTTCCACATAGGCTTCTCGTTTCTAAGCCGGAGGTTGCCCCTTGGTCCTGACCGAAAGAATAAGATCAGGGATACAAGCTGCCAAAATGAGTTTCCTCTGCAGGGTGGCCGGACTCTCCCTCAGACACAGGGTGAGAAGCTCAATCATCTTGGAGGGGCTCAGAGTAGAGCTGCTGCTCCTCTGCATTGAAAGGAGCCAGAAGAAGTAGCTTTGGCATCTGGTTAGGACCTCCCTGACCCCATACTGGTGAGGTGTTACAAGCACATCCCACTAGAGGGAGACCCCTGGGATGACTCAGAACACTCTGAAGGGACTACATTTCTCGCCTGGCATGGGAATGTCTCAGGATCCCCGGGACGAGCTGGAAGAAGTAGCCAGGGAGAGGGTTGATTGGGCTTCCATGCTTAAGCTGCTGTCCCCGCAACCCAACCTCGGAAAACCTGTAGAAAATGGATGGACTACATTTTTTATGGCAAATGCAATCATGTTTGTATATTGCATTAAGTTAGACTGCCACAAATGTAATAATAAATCACTTCCATGCTTCTAAGGAGGTACGAAGAAGTGTCAAGCAATGGGTGTCACACAAGAGAAAAGTTCCCAGTCAATGCAACATACTGTCCAAAAAACTTTTTTCCTTTTAAAGACCCACTGTATAACTTATGCCATTTTCTCAGTGACGCGCCCCCTATCGACGGCTAATTCGGCATCCATCTTGGATCCTACCTGTACTGTGAGCTCTCTCCAGACAGTAAAAAACAGTCTTTTCTCAACTCTTGTCTTATCTCTTGCTCTTCTTTGGCTCTCCTAAGTTCCCTCTCTTCCTCCTATAATGTCTTTGAACATTTCTTTGCTGAATCCGCCGACGTGCGTTCAATACGACTGGTTTTAAGCAAAATTTAGTAGGCGGCGTCCCGGATGAGAAAGTTCTATAGTGCGGTTTTTCGGACGGTGCTGAGCCACGACGGCCCTAGAAATGTACATAATAGATGTCACTGTGCCATCAAATGAGTCTAGAAAGCCGAGTTTTAAAGTTGAAAAGTTATATAGTGGGCCTTTAAAACTGAGGATAAAGAAATTACATTGTTAGGTTTAAATATACAAAAAAATATAGTTTTTTTGTTTTGTTTTTTCTTTTCTTTATTTTTATTGCCATTTGACAATTGCTGCTTTTTTTTATTGTTTCAGTGCACAAACTACAAGTTTTCTTGTGAAACTGAGGGAGACTTAATTGAAGGTATACATATTAGTCTCAATTGTCCTGGCAAACATGTCTCTTGTAGATGACTATGACTGACTACACATGAGCTGATAGACAGAGTTTCACTATATGATATATGATCACAATTCCATCCCTGGACTATTCACCCTGAATCCAGTCACCTATGAAATTTCTCATTGTGAGAATACAATGGCTTCTGATTTGTTGCAAGGTGTGAAATTACGCTATACTGGAAGCCCAGATTAAACTGATCATGTGACTTGATCTGGCAGAACACACATATTGTTTTTCATCTTCCTCATTTGTAGACATTTTTTAAAAATATTGATGTTCATAAATCTTTAAGGCATTTTCTGTTATTGAACATGTGCTTGCCACTATTGACAGACATCTTTCTGATCCACTGCTTCAAAATACTATGCATGAGTCCAAGCTTCGAGAATCTTATGTATCAAAAGTACTATAGTGCAAGTGATTCACTGAAGAATCATGTTATCTTTGGATGAAAAGGTGCAGCCTGCATCTCATGTGTCACAGGAACAACAGGAAAGCCTGTGGTGAATCATCAGCTCTGCCAGACAAGCAAAGTCTTCAAGCAGTTTTAGTTTTGCAGAAGTTTTAATGTCCAAAAGACAGGTTGTATTAAATGTAGTTAACCTGAAGGAAAAGACCATGTATATGCTTCTGCATGCAGAATTTGTCTTTGCTTGTGTCTCTGTGTGTGTGGCCCATGCATGTCTTTGTGTGCAAAGGAAATGGCTGACAGTGAAAAATGTGACCAATTCTAATTTTAATTGCCAATGGAAAAAAAGGCCTCAGTATTTATGGGTTCTGACCAGAAGAATAGAGGGGAGCATGACAGCATATTCCATATCACAATTAAAAAGTGTCTTAACATGACTGAAACCCTTTGAAGTCAGATTAGAAGTAATATTGAAGAAATCAGCCTGGCCTTTGAACAATGAAAACTGAATAAAGAAAAAGGAAATTATTTAACTGAGCCAAAGGTAATGCTTCTTTCCTCCTTTTCTTACTCTAAATGTAGCCTTGTGAGGGTTTTTGATAGATCTTTCTTGTGTGGAACCAGTCATTTTTTCTTCTTTTCAACATGTAATTGCCTCATGTGTACTTTAAAAAAACATGCTTAGAGTTTTACCCAGGGAAATGGTTCAGGGAACCAATGAGGAAAAAGAGGAAAAACTGATATTGTTTGCACAATTTGAATTTGTCATTCATTTTTCATGATTTAAAGAATGAATGGAAAGAAGGAAAAACAAGCAGCTGCAATGAAAAGTTGTGATCCATCCACACATATAAGCAACATGATTGTAAAGATGTGTAAATGGAAGAACACACACAGACACTCATTATTGTGAGTTAAAATTCACAACATTAGAAGATTTAAAAAAAAGCCATTCAGTCAGTCCTTACATAAGGACATGTAAACCCATGGGAAGACACAGAGCTGGAACTGAGAATAGCGTAATTAGAGAGAAAGGGAGAAGACAGAGAGAGAAAAAGGGCTTAACCTCAGGCAGAGCAACAAGAAAAGGAGGGGTGGAGGGGTGACAAGGTTGAGAAAAATCCTCCCATGTCAACCTGCGAGAAAGAAACGACAGAGGAACTAGGAGGGCAAACGGCAAGCAGCTGCTGAGGATTTACATGCTTTACATTATTTATGCAATCAGCTGTAAGAATACAGAATCAGAGAGAGATGGAGACAGACAATAACAAAAAAACAGAGTGGGGGAGGTAAAGAAAGTGATGTGGGAACTGAGAGAAGTGCACAGACAGAGGATACATAGGAGTCTATGAGACAATAAAGAAAAAAATTTAACACTATGCCCTGACAGTACTGTCTAGACCTGGTTATGCTCCTCACTGAACCTTACGCAGCCACACTTGACAGAAACAGCAACTATGTTTACATAAATGTGTTACTCTGGTTACATGCACAGCTTCAGATTTCTGCTCCCAGCTTATAAATGGCAACATGTACCTCAGGAGAGTTTTCCATCTCCTGTGAACAGGCTGCTTTTGACCAAATACCAAAACTTTATTGTTAAAGTCTTCTCCTATGATAAATGTTGTGTGCACCTTAAATGAAAAAAAGGTCACTGTACCTTTGCAGAATTGTGTATGTTTTATTTATGTATAGTCAAAGGCAGCAATAAAGCTCCCTTTTAGGTCAAACTCGTGTCATGTAATGTTTCCCGACTGTAGGTGTTCGTGTGGTTCTGTGGTGTGTGCATGAGCAGACTGAGTGATGACACAGATACTAAAAACTCCACCTGTTTTCACTAAAATGTTGTGTTTTCACACTGCTGCTGTTTCCGGGCAAAATGAATGACACTCTGCCAAGAGTGTGGTGAGACTATCTGCTGTGCATGAAAATGGAAAAAAACATGTTACCAAATTAGATTTTTACTACACATCCAGGTACATTGCACACTGCAGCAAGCGAAAGAAAAGAAAGTCACATGCTGATTACAAATAACCCTGCAGATAATATTCTCTACACTATCTCATGGCTAGAAGGAATGCAGTGTGCCAAACCCGACACTTGCTAACAGCGACATATGGCATGTTTATTTCAGTTATATTTTAGTATTTAGGTTGATTAAATGCATGGAAAGAAATGCAGGGCATTAAAATGTTTATATGACATGGTTATTTTGTGTCCAACTGCCTCTTAAATTATATTGCCACTTGTCCTGTTCCCCCATTCCCCCATCAAACTCCACCATAAACTACAGTGGACAGAATGCATCAGAAATCCCACATAAAATAACAGCATCACTGCACTCACTGCACTCTTTCTGAGCTTAGTTTTACACTCTGACACCCAGGAGTTTTTTTTTTTTTTGAGAAGATGCTGATCCACAAATTCCCATGGGTTTGGTGGAGTGGACTGGAGCCAGTGGAAATTGCAAACAAACATTGGGGCTGCTGTATCTGATGTGAACACAAACAACCTCAAAGCTCTCATTCACACATCTGTGTGTATGATTGTGCATGTGTTTGGATTTAAGTGAAGAAAAGTGTGAAAAAGTGTGTGTGTGTGGGGGGGGTTAGAGTGTGTGTGTGTGTGTGTGTGCGTGCGTGCGTGCGTGCGTGTGTGTGTTTGGTTGCAAGGACTGGAAGGCGTTTCAAAGGCATTACACCATTAGATTTATGAGGGCATTCACAGAAACACTGGCAATAAAACAAAGATCCCAGCTCCTGTCAAAAGTTCATATTGGGTCTTATTGTCGAAAGAGAGAGAGGGGAAGGAGGAAGAGTACAAGTGGGAATGGGGGGTAAAAAAAGAGGTGAGACAAGAGGTCAAGAGAAAACACAGACCATGAGACAAAAAAACAAAAAACAGAGCGGAGGAAACAAACAGAAAACAATTTCAAAAGTGAGAGCAACCAAGAGAAACAGTCAGCAGTCCTACCCTCCCCTCCTGTCTCTCCACCCCTTAGTTTTTAGTGGCCAAGTCCACACCACATTATGGGTCCCTGGGTTTTTTATAATGGCTGGGTGTGTTCTGATCCTGCACTGAAGCCATCAGCAGTGGAATTCCATTCCTAATTAGTGGTGGGAAGAAAAGTGGAAAAGGGAATCAGCTGAGGAACAATTAAACATCACAGAGGGAAAATAATATTTTCAAACGATATTTCACATCATGCGGTGTGATTGTTCTGCATGACTTGCTCTACATTAACTTGCTCCTCTTCAAAGAATGCCCAAAGGTTTGTCACATTCCAACACTCATCTTATTCTAATCTTTTGTCAAATTACACAGCAGAACTAAAGTTCTCCTGCCATTCACTTTGGGGTGTCAGTTAAGATAGTTACAACATCAGATTCATTTCTTTCCTGCTTGTTAAGTTTCTGTAGTTTCTCTACCAATATTGCCTTTGAGAAATACAAATATGTTAACGCTGAAACTATGTGCATTTTTTAAGCCATGACTTCTGTGAACTGTGGTGTGTTTAAACAGAGATCCATTCATCACACAAAGTCAAACAACCTGATGGAGATATTTATCCAAATTACAGTTACAGCTGGAGATTTAAAATGTTCAACTAACAGACACACTGAGAGGAAAGATTTGAAGGCACAAATCTAAAAATGCAATGTGACGAAAGCTTGATATATGGTATGAAAGTATAATTACACTAAGAAATGCCCCATGGGACTGTGTGTCTTTAAGGACGTTCAGTGCCATTCTTGTTTGTTACATTCTGTTTTATATTCACACTTTTTGTGCTATCACACACACAGATTCTGACACACCTGATATACAGTGATAATATTCAGAGGACAAGGGTGAAGCTTGTTAACGTGGCATGAACATGACTTAAAGCATCAATGATGACAAACTGTGGGTTTTTTAATGGTTTTGCGGGCAAAAAAACATTCAATGACCCATTTTTGTCAGTAAATGTAATTAGGTCAATAAAACTTCTCACACTCAGATAATTCTGTAACTGTACTAAATGATACATGGAACAGGCATAAACGAAACATTTGGATGTACTTGATAGTTTGGCCTTTTTTAAGGGAGTACTGTGTAACTTTTGGCCACTAGGGGAGCTAAACCTATAACTTCCCACAGGCTACATGACACTGACAAAATTAAACAGTCTCCATCCGTGTTTTGGAATTGTGTTTGCAGACCACTTTGATCAGCTGATAGCGAAGTAATTCGGATTCAGGAATTTTTTTAAAGGATTCTTCACCATTGAAGGATAGGGCCCTGGTGGAGGTATGTGATCAGTGCTTCTAGTTATATATGTATCCATTTTATCTCCCGGTTATGTTATGAAAATGTCAGCATTAGCCTTTAGCTTATGGGACTTTACTGCTTCCTATTTAACAGTGGATGAAAACCATAAAACTACACCATCTTTCTTTGATATTTGAATTATAGGAAATACATTTATTGCATGCAAACCAGCCCCACATGCACAAAATGTTTAGGGAATCACATTAGCTTATGTCTGTAGCCGATTAGCTTCAACTAGCCGCATTTAGCTATACCAAACAGCAAAATGAAGACACAGACTTATACTGCGATGTTCTGCAGCTCATCAGGCTCTTACTGCCATTGTTTTTAATAATGAAAGATGTGAAAAAGTACGTCACATTCTCGTACGTTTGCACAGCAGGCAAAGAGCTAACTTACCAGTCTAATAATACTGCGGCAAACAGAGATTGAGTTTTGCATCCACACTGCTCTTTCATCAGACTCCAACAAGCAAATTCTTTGCCAAGGTCTACTTGTGTCTTTCCTGTGGAGTGGTCCCTTTCCCACTTTCTCTTTCTGGCCTCCTCAGACACTGTTTTCACCTTCTTACTTCGTTCAGCCATGGCAAACTTTTGATCGAAGAGGAGGAAAAAGTAGCACAAAGCAGAGCCTTCTGTGTTTATAGAGGGGGAGCCGTAAAGCAAAGTGTTCCAGGTCACATGATCCCATGAGAGACGGATCCGCTCCTGCAGTTACAATATCTGGTTTCTGAAGAGAGCAGCCCCCTCAGAGCACTGACATGCGTCAAGAATTGTATATTGACCCCAGAATTCACCCATTATTACTCATATTTGGCTAATATTTGCGTCTAAAGTTACACAGTATCCCTTTAAGACCCTATTGGCTAAAATTACGTTAAGGGAAACCTTTCTGATAATGTATCTGGATGATATCTGTGTTACTGCACTTTATATGACGTCTGCATAGCGTACAACAAGAGCCAGACTCACATTTTGCGCAGGTTTTTTTTTTTCTCTTGTTGCTCTCAATTCTTCAATCTTCATAATATTTAACTACGCGCTTTACAAATCAGCTGTATATATTGTAGCATAAAACAAAGAAAATAAATAAAACTAGGTTTAATTGCCTTGATATTTAAAAATGCTTTCTCACTTCCTCTGTATGCCTTTAAAGGCATCCTCAGAAGTCATGCCTATAATGATTGGTCAGCTAATTGCTTCAGATCGGTGGATTGCGAGGAAGCTGATCATTGTATGTGTGTGGTCTATCCACTCGTGGCATTAAACAATCTTTTTTTTTCACGGACTTGTTGTCACACCAACATTTTGTGGAATATCTACTTGACCAATTACTATATCAGTACAGATATGCAATGCTGATGGTATTTCTCAACTTCTGCAGCAGTACACAACACACATTTTCTTGGTATAAATAAACAGTTGCAACTTAGCAAAATTACTAAACCGGTGGGAGACGGTCCCGTCGAGGCATAATGGGAGACAGTGACAGCATGTTTTAATAAATCAGGCTACACTAATCTAAACTTTGTTAGACAAGAAACAAGGCATTTCAATTTTTCAGGGACAATGGAAAGAGTGACCTTCCCTCTTGTCAGGTCTAAAAGCTGCATTACACAATGAAGAAAGAGAAGAAATTGCTGATGCTAGCTGCCAAAGGGATATCTATTTATGTATGCATTTGTTTAGGATGAGCTCAGGATGGATTCTGTTCAACCTTATGATTTACTTGATCGCATGTGTTTCTGTGAACATGTGTGCAAGGGCTTCTTCTTCCCAAGAGCAGAGAACTGCTCAAACAGTAAATCTCAGGAGACGCATACCATAACATTTGAGTTTGTTACTCATTCAAAGACTTTAACATGTGGCCCAGAGATTATAGAGACTGCAACATAAAGCTAATGTGTGTCCCCAAGTAACTTGCTATAAGCCAATGACACTCAGCTTGTGAATTAATGTGAAACAGTGCATTCAGTTGTAATTGTGGACTGTCTAAAAGAAGAAAAAACTAAAAGTGAAACAAGATTCATTGGGACTATTACTCTTTTTATAAACATCCTCTGCAGCTGCTTTTTCTGTCTTTTAATTTTGTCTTTGGAAAACATTTCTTGAGTCAGTGTTAGAAAAGAAGTGCTGAGTCGCAGCGGGGCCATGATGTCAACACACTGGAATTCAGCGTGATCCCTCGAGGAGAGGAAGGGTAAATTTATATTTGATTGACAAGTGGTGAGTCAGGCCTCTGAGTGCAGAGTGTATGTTGACAGCAAGGAAAAAGGCAAAGAGAAGAGCAGTGTAACTGACGGACTGTTCCTACTGAGTAATTAGAGTGAGATTAATTGCTTAGTTGTAACTTCATTGGACTGCTATTAGCCAAGGAATTCCTCTCTGGAAACCATTTAAATGAGAGGTAATTGACATAATTGTTCTGCAGATGACAGAACTCCTGTGCTATTACAGAATACTCGTTTTTTCCTCAGTGGGTTAACAATGAACTAAATACTAATTGACAAAATGTTGCAATTCAGACAGAGGATGCATCAGTGAGAGATGAAAGCCAGCAAGAGGGGGAAAGGCAAAATGAAAGAGTAAAACAAAGTGTGTGTGTCTGCATGCATATGTGTTCATGTTTAAACAGCATGCAGTTGAGGTCATGGAAACTTAACCGCCTGTGTGTTTTGGCCTGCGGATTAGCCAGGACATGCCTCCACACTGGCTGGAATGCCTCTTCATTACATACACATGCACACTATTCACACACTCTGGCACATTCAAGGTCAGGCATGGTAATTAGAGCAGTGTTTGAATGACCTTGTGAGACCGCTTCTCTTAACAACCAAAAACGTATAGTATAGCATTAATGCTCCATCCAAAGCTCAAACACATATTATATCATGCTTGTAGCTCACACTCATTGTATATTTATGAATTGTTTAACTTATACAGTTTAATATTGAATGCATTATAAATATTTGATCATTATTATGAAATCAGTGTTATAATCACTGCACTACAATGAAAACAAAAAAAAAAGATCACGTTCATAATCTTTAGACTTCCTTATCTCTGTTTTATGAACTTGCATGATAGAACTTCTGAACATTTGCATTGTGCATATCAGTGAAGGAGATCAGAAAGGGTCAGCCTTCAAATAAGCTGTCATGGATATTAGATGTCATCAGACGCAGGCTTTTGTTCTATTTTGCTGTATTATCCCTTAAAACAGCATCTAATCATGTGTAAAAGTGATAGTGAACTGAGCGTTTTTCACAGATATGATATAAACCAATTAAAACAGTAACTTTTTTTTCACAAGATCTCTTAGATTATCAGTGAGATAAATAAGAGATGACTAGATGGATTCACTTACATCTACTCTTCAAAGAGGATTTTCTGACTTGAAGCAAAACAGCTTCTGTGCAGCATTTACAACCAAATCTGTCTGCAGATATCCAAATCATGATGATCTGTGACAGAGGCTGAATTATTGCTTATATCTTAAGTATTCTATCTTTGAGTTCAGAAATACAGCACTTGTCACCTTTTTTTTAATTTTTTTTTTTTTTTACTCACTCAAGCTTTGCCTTCAGTCCTTGCTTGTTGCAGCACTGGGTTTATTCATCTACACATGAAGCCAACTTTGAGATCTCAGGCAGCTATATCCATAATCATAATAAAGTGTTTTTGTCATGTTGAGTTAAGTGTGTTTTTAAAGTATAGCAAAACATTTGAATACCAAACTTCCTGTTTTATCTTCCCCATCTGGAATTCCTTTAAATTAGATATGTGTGTGTTTTTTTAATGAAAAGGATACAATTTTTGCATGTCTTGGAATATAATGAATGAAAGTGCACATTTAAGGGATTCTGCATTTGTGAGCATATGTCTTGTTGAGCCCTGTACAATCTCCAACAAGATAAAATCCACCCACCATCTGGAAAAAATTACAGTATGTTACAGTTGGGCATATCTTTCCCTGAGTGAGCAGGAAATGGCTTATTTCTCCTGAGTAGAGTCTGTCCCAGCAAGGGAAGTGGCTAACCACATGAAACTAGTGCGATCCTGTCTGTTTACACACAGTAATTTGCACAGGTGAGAGAGCCGGGGCTGCTGGGAAGAAAATGGCAGCCTTGTTTAGGCCCACCACTAAGGAACTAAGGGCGTTTGGAAAAGTCATGAATTAATTTCTTTCATCAAATCTCACACCAAGATTTACTTACATTTTAAATCAAATTTGTAAAACGAATATTCCAGTCAAGTTATTTCAAGGTGGGTACATTACTGAGGCACTTGCTATTAAATGTGGAATCTGTAGGCTATTTCATTTCATTCTGACTGACCTGAACATACACCCGCATATGCTATGCACACATAGCAACTTGATAACATACTTATGGAATTTTAGATAAAAGTGACTTTTAATAACAAAACTGCTTTGGATGTTTTGGATGGAATTGCTTTACATGATGTGATGGGAACTGTGATCACTGAGTTTAAAACGTTGTAGTCCATGACAATGCATATTTTTCTGTCTTGTATGTTTTTACTTTTTAACATGTAAACCAAACTAGGTTTGAGAAAAGTTAAAAAAGTAAGTAAAGGTGGAAGTAGAAGGGCCAATGAATGGAGTAAGAGCTTGTGAAGAATGATGTCTCATACTTCGATGTTGCAGGTCGCTGTATACCACCGCAACTGGCTTCCAAATAAGGCATTTATATTGCTAGTTAAAGGTCAACTTATGCTCCCTTTACAAAAGTAAATAGGTAGGCTAGCATCAAACATGTTCACATGTTACTACCCACATACTTTCATGTATGCTTTACGATAGCAGGGTTGTTAGGCAATACATCCACAAGAGGGCAGTGCACACTTCAGAGTTCACTTCTGAATTACGACATTCGTTTCAGTAGTGTTATACAACAAACTACATGGCGCCGGTGGAGGAGACCATGATAATGCACATTCTCTGAGACATAACAAGAGGCAGCGTTCTAGACGGTGGTGGTCGGTGCGGCCATTAAATACATCATTGCTTCTTTTGTTCTTTTCGCTGGTCGCACACATGCATCACTTTGAAATAATACTGATATACACACAAAAATGAAAGCAAAGGGCTGACAGAAGGCCTGTAATATACATATTTAATATTGAGTATAAATGAGCCCTAGTGTCCTAGCTTTTTAATTGGCAGAAGCCCGTAAATACATACCCTGACCTTGGGTGGCAGTGGCTCAGGTGGAAGAGCAGGTCGTCCAATGACCGGAAGGTTGGCCTTGAATCCTGCTCTCCCAGTCAACTGTCATTGTGTTCTTGGGCAAGACACTTAACCCTCCTCGCCCCCAGTGTTGGCAATACTTGTGTAATGTAAGTTGATTTGCGTCTGCTAAATGACTGTAAAATAGAATAGAATAGTGTCCATTGTTGACGTCATCGTGTTGCAAAACATGTTGACATGTGATCAGCAGCGCAACTGCAGTCTGTATCAGTAAAAAAAAAAGAAAAGGACTGGACAATTTTTGAGCCTTCATTGTACAACTGCTTTTGTCATTGAATCAACAACATTTTACTGTTTGTCTTTGTCTTGAGATTGTATTGTTTAGTATATATTGGTACAGAGCATGCTTGGAACACCAATTCATTTATCCTATCATATTATATCAATGTAAACATCAGCTAAGACAATTTGGTCTTTTCTCATGAAGAATATTCCATTTTACAATCCACATGTTTAAAGTGTGTTCTGAGTAGGAGCTGGAAATCTTCATTTATGAGAATTTACTCCAAATTTTCCACCTTTATTCTTTTCTGTGCTCTGAAGGTTTGGGTGCTTATTTGAAAAATTTGAATATAAGCTCAGTTTTATAAGATATTTTTTAATTTGCAATACAAAAAGTGATAAGCTGTGGATAATTCAAAGAAATATTTCTCACTGAACAATATTCCATGAATTATTCAAAAAAATTATCCATTTTGTTGACATCTTTGAAAGTCTTAAAAGAAAATTGCCATGTCTATTTTTATTGTACAATAATTTCTCCAATATTCCTTGTTTACTATCCAGCCCACAAAATTAATAATTTTATATTTTCTTTTCATGTGTTTCTTATTCCTCCCTAACTTTTCTCCTTTTAGTACTGACTCAAGGTTACTGAGAGTTCACTTTATTCTGACTTTCTTTCATCTTTTGCATAACTATTTACCATCCATCCCACCTCCTGCAGATTTGTCTCCCTTCTGAGGTTATTCAGTCTTGTTTGCAATCTCTTCCTCCCTCTCCTCTCTTCCAATCATTCATTCATCTGTCGTCATTGCTGATCATCCATCACTGATACAGCCATTCTTCCATTTTATCATCCATCTATAGTAGCAGTTGTTTATGTGTGCTTGTCGTGCTGTTTTCTGACCGCCCTTGCTTTTTTGGACTTCTCTCCTTCAGCTCTTTACTCTGCCCTACTTATCATAGCTTCTTTCACCCTCTTTCATCTGCCCATCACATCAGCACAGATTTTTTGTAATCCCCACTTTCTCTATCCATCCAACTTGCTGATCTGTACATAACGTTTTTTTGTGTTCCCCTTTCATCAGTTTCCTTCTTCAACAAATCCTTGACTAATTTTACTTTTTTTTTTTTTTTTACCCAGCATTATACATCCAAATTCCAGTTGATTTTCACATCTATTATGGTTTTTTTTCTGTCAATGCATCAGCTCTACATAGAAAAGTTTGCAGACCATTTGGGGTATCCTGTACATCACATACCGATAAACAGTGTGGTCTCTGCTTATTTCTCTTCTTAGATGAAAGACGGTTAAGAAATCCCAGATTTTTGACCGCAAGAATCCAGGCAACACTCCCCCACATGATGGAACTGTGTATGTGTGTGTGGAGGGGTCATTTGTGTCCTTAAAAAGCAGACTTAGAAGCAAGCATTTCCACACACACACATGCACACACAGTCAGACCCTGTCAGACGTCCATCTCTCACTTCAGTATTTATTTTTCCTGGCTTATTTATGCAGCAATCCCCTTTCAAATCCACATCGCACCCTTCGTCTCACCGAGCAGCTGGCCTTTCTTTTGAAAGTGTAAAATTCCATAGACCTTGAGCAAAAATGGAAGAATGGGTAAGAGGGAGAGGGAAAAAACACAGCAAAGGTAATAACCTGATTTCGCCTCAGTTGGTTTTGATTTAGGAGAGGAAGAGTGTGTCAGAAAAACAGCAGGCGCTCTCCTGTCTCGCTTGCATGCCATATTTTTAGAGAGAAAATCAAGAGAGGGATGAACACACGGAGTGAAAGGAGAAACAAAGTGAACAAAGAGAGATAAAGACGGTGAATCACACCCCACGCCAATAGAATGAAGTGAACTGACACAAAGAAACAAAGATACCATTGAGATTATGAGCATTGTATACTGGAAGATGTGAAGGAAGATGGAGAAGGATGGGTGGGTGGGAGGGTATTACCAGTGAATGAATTTTTAATAGCAATGAGATCAACCATACCCAGGAGCTCAAACAGAAATAAATATTGTGCCTCCATATTTTAAACTTATTTTACAAAATGTATCAACGGTGCATTTATGGGGTTTTTTTGTGTGTTTTTATTTTTCGCCAGCAAGACGGTTCTTAATCATCCAGCAGACATGATAGTGTACCTGTCACAAGAATGTAAAGAGAGACCCTGAAAGCAAGGCAGGCAGGGACAGAGAGGTTTATGGGTAAATGCATGCCACTCACACTACACACACACACACACACACACACACACACACACATTCACACAAACACATACCTACTTGATTATCCCAGGTGTCTGTATGCACACACATTTGAATTTTAAACTCCTCCAAAAACATGTGTCAGCCTTCGCCCGTCTGTCTGTCACCCAGGAACACCCTGACAATAGCATGAGCACAATTAACTTAAGCCAGAAGAATGTGCCAATTTAGCCCCAATTTTCTGCTTACAGCATCAGATTTTGTTTCAAATGTGTATTTTTTTAGCATAATCTTGAGACGTACCAGTTTCATTGCCAAAAGCAGCTCCATATCAACAAGGATGTCCCAATTTGCTGATTTAAAGCACATCCCTATTCAGCTGCTATATTCAATTCAAACATGGCTACTTCCCAGCATGAAAAGCTATTTTAGTCAAGTAGATGTTTGTTTTACTACTTACATGACAGTTTACAGTTTTTTGTTTTGTTATTTTCAAGTAAATGCAGAGTAGGAAAGGCTTATGTCATTGTAAAAATATATAATTTATACAATGAAGGAATGAAAAAGAAAATGAAAGAGGTTGGCTTTGTTTTGCTTCAATTAGGGCACCAACAATTCATTAACATTATTGCTAATTGAATATGCTTTCAAAGATAAACAAGAATCAACTTTGTCTATATCTACTGTTTGAATTAATTCTCTTACTTTTCTGGTCTTGAACCCACACCTCGTGCAGCATATTTCCATTACCTATTCGTATCAAATCCTACAAAAAGTTAATGTAAAATTGTTTGTAGGATTTGCTACGATTTTCCAGCAACAGGAGAGATCAGTGCCACCAGCGCATTCATTCATCATGTCTATGTAGTCAGAAAGATTTTGACAGTGACAGCAAACTATGCATAGTATCTATTCACTTGATAAAGTTTACGAGAAAAACATTACAATTTCTTGGTCAATTATCTAATAACGTCATTTTGTGTGTGCTTTTGTGTCAATTCACTGATAATATCCATCCACCCATCCATTTTCTTCCGCTTATTTCGGTTTGGAGGTGGCAGACTTTCCATTTCTCCAGCCACTTCTTCCTTCCAGCTCATCTAGCCATTTTTCACAGTTTGTACGAGGGGATCTCAAAGCGGTCCCATGCCGGTCGAGAGAAGTAGTCCCTCAGTCCAGCACATCCTGGATCTTCTCCAGACTCCCCTCCCATTCGAACGTGCCCCAAAAACCTCACCAGGGAGCCGTCCAGGAGGCAAACTAAACGGATGTCACTCCCCTCATAATGACGTCCATTACACAAGCTTTACTGTCAAAATCAGCGATACATATTATGCTATATTGCATTGAACATTGGCTACACCCACTTTATTTAATAAAAAATTATATTTCTTAAAGAAACCATCATATTTACCTTTTGTCGACATATCATCTGGAAGTAGAGTAACAACTAGCTTGGCTATGTAAATTTTTTGATACACGAAACAGATGGATATTTCCAAACCCTATTTCAAGAGTAATGGCGCTGATTTTTTTTCAGCTGCATAGTGCTGCTAGGAAGTTGTAGTTTCTACATAATAGTAGTGTTTTGCATCGAATTTAAATTTGTAAATATTGAATTGACAACCAATCGGGGGGTTAAAGGGATGGTGAACGCAACTGTGGATTCAGATCTTAACAATCTAATTGTTAAATGGGTAAAAATGTATTTTATCCATATTTGACAGTGCTCCTGATCAGGTGAGTATAACACATGAGTTTTTACATGAGACCACAGGTCCAGAGCTTTCTATAACAGTTGGTCCCATGTTTTTATCCCATTTTGTTGTTAAATTATGAGTCATGAAGCGTGTTCATACTGGCATTATGTTATTCTCCAGATGAAGACCTTTCTAATTATGTATTTGGTTTAGTGAAAGCAAAGGTTTTTCTTTTTTTTAATTTCATTCACATAGACCATCAGAAACTAAGTTTCATAGAGCACACCCAAGACCTAGTATATAAAATGAGTGATATGGATATATGATAACGGCCCACTGTACCATATGAATGAGCTGATAATCTGATAATGTACATTCAATCGAGTGAGAATGTTTGAATCGGGAGCCCGTTCAATGCAAGTGCTTCATTGGTTGTCCAGTGTCTGACTTTACTTCTTGTTATTACCAATATTAGCAGTGAATTGATAATAGGAGGATAGAATTATATTTTCAATCACGTAAATGAAACCATCCAAGAGTCAGTGGGTTTCATTCAAAATGATCTGATTCGTAAAAATACACACAGCGACACACAAAAATAACTTTATTAGAGAACAAAACTTTCATAGTGTACCAGAGTTAATTCCGTGAAATTAAGATAAAGATATTAAAAACATTTTTTCCTGCATTTTCTGCCTTTTTTGATGTAGTTTCAGAGCCAGAAAAGCCCTCCAATCAACATGACAGAGCCTTCAGTGACTTGGACATTGATTGGCTCAGAATTTCATAGGAATATGTACGATAATCAGTGCACTGTTTTTTGTAGTAAATTATATGAACCATTTGTGAGAGTAGCCTGCCATGTGGTATGTTTATGTTTGCAAAAAAATTTGTACAGTGTAGCATGTTGCATGGTCTTCTGTTTGATCTGCATATATTATATGAAATGAACAGATAGGGTGTAACCACTGTCTTAAAAGAGCTGGTAACATTAAAGGAGCTATATCATGCTTTTCCAAGCCTGTTAAAGTCAGCTTTAGGCAATTATATGCTATTTTAGCACCCACGGCACTATAGAGTACTTTTCTATTACGAAATAGTCG
>JBBBVU010000006.1:19587700-19598403 GCA_037177055.1 Atherinosoma microstoma | reverse complement strand
AGTAACTAATTACATTTACTCAAGTTACTGTAATTGAGTAGTTTTTGTGAGTAATTTGTAATTTTGTAAGTAGTTTTGAAATAAGTAATTTAACTTTTACTCAAGTACATTTTGACCCAACTAATTTTACTTCACTACATTGGAAACCTCCCCCCTCATGAGTAAAAAAATAAAAATGAAAGGAGAGAAAAAAAGCCTGAACGGCGTCATGCCGAATGCCACGGATTGTCAATTTCCGCAACCAATCTACTTCAGGTTCAGCGTAACGCCATGTGTTTTTTTCTGTGTTTTTTAATCTTTATATTCATTGTTTAGTTAAAACCATTCTCGTCAGGCAAAATATATCTTCATGATATCAATAATAAAAGTAACTTTTACTTAAATTACATTTTAAATCAAGTACTTTTTTACTTTTACTCAAGTATATTTTTAAATGTATACTTTTACTTGAGTAGAATTTAAGCAAAGTAAAAATACTTTTACTTAATTACAATTTTTCAGTACTTTTTCCACCTCTGATTAAAAACTGCAAGGATTGTGGGGTCTTCTAGGAAGAAATGTGATTAGAAAAATATCTTGAATGATGGTGATTGGTGATTATTTAAACATTTGATGAAATCATATGGGGAAAAAAACACCAGTAGGGCTATGTTTAATAGTGAAAGTATGAGCATTTCCACACGAACAATGTGAAAGGAACTCAAAGGATTGGGATTGAACAGCTGTGTAGCTATAAGAAAACCACTTATAAGTGAGGCTAACTGGAATTAAAGGCTTCAATTTATTTTGGAGCATAAATACTCTGGAGCAATTGAAGAAGGTCATGTGGTCTGATGAGTCCAGATTTACCCTGTTCCAAAGTGATGGGAGCATCGGGGTTAGAAGAGAGGCAGATGAAGTGATGCAGCCATCATGTCTACTGTACAAGCCTGTGGGGGCAGTGCTATAAACCGGGGTTGCTGCAGTTGGTCAGGTCTAGGTTCAGGTTCAGCAACATTATGTGTCCAAAGAATGAGGTCAGCTGACTACCTGAATATACTAAATGACCAGGATTTTCATCAATGGAGTTTTTCTTCCCTAATGGCACGGGCATATTCCAAGATGACAATGTCAGGATTGATCAGGCTCAGATTGTGAAAGAGTGGTTCAGGGAGACATCATTTTCACACATGGATTGGCCACCACAGAGTCTAGACCTGAACCCCATTGAGAAAGTTTGAGATGTGCTGGAGAAGGCCTTGCGCAGTGGTCTGACTGTCCCATCATCAATACAAGATCTTGGTGAAAAATGTATGCAACACTGGAAGGAAATAAATCTTGTGTTGTTGCAGAAGTTTATCAGATCAATGCCACAACAAATGTCTGTCGTAATCAAAGCTAAAGACGGTCCAACGAAACATTGGTGTGATTTTTTTTTTCTTTTTGGTGGCAACCTTTTCTTGGCCAAGCAGCGTACATCCATGAATGATATTTCTAGTGATCTAACATCATAATATCTGCATTGGAAAGAGTCAAACATGAATGCTTCCAGCTTAGCTATTTAAATTTAGTCAAGGAATAGGGAATAGGACAGAAGCTCTCTGAGGTTTGTGACAGTGAAGTGAGCCACTTAATCATTAAGGAAGTATGTTTTTTTTAAAAAGAGTCAGCAAGAACTTTGTGAGTGCAAGTACCTGATATTTATATATATATACATATATATGTATATATATATATATATGAGCCCAAATTCCCACATACCCCTAACGTGAACACAGGAGGAGTTTACATTACAACTGTTAAAAGTAAAGGAGACCACACTCCTCTGTGATCATGAGGTGGTGGGCTTCATTGAGGTTTTTGGGCTTCTGTTGTGGTTGCTTTGTTCTTCATTACCATTTTACTCTTTTTTCCCCCTTTTCTTTCTACCCTACAGATTATCATGGCATTCATCACTCACCACTCAACCTCTCATCTCTCACATTCCCATCTGTTTTTTTTCTCCACAGGCTGATTTCATTGTCCTTAAATGACTTGAGCATGAGCGACAACCAGAGCTACAGTTTGTTCTTTGATTGTCTTAGGCTTATAGCTGCTCTTATAGTTAATTTCATTCCTCCCCTCTCTTTCTTTTTGTTCTTATACACACAGTTTATTTTTCCTTTGGCAATGATACAGGACAGCTTTTCTTTATTTTAAGATAAAAGAAACAGTACATTAAAGTTTTTACCTGCTATTTGCATCATATAGGAACAAAGGCTGAATACAAACCTTTGGGTTTTGATTAACCCCATACTCACATATGTATACACCCACACATCCTTCACTGAAACACTGCGCCACTCACACAAATTCAGGCATTTCCGTGACTTCACTTATACACACATGGAACCTGAAAATCAGATTTTCTGTCTGTTTATAGACGCACGCAATCTTTGGTCCTGCTCCCTCACACTCCCTGTTCCCACATTTTCTAAACCTCAAACACCCACACACTGACTCTTGATTCAATTAAACCACAGGGAAGTCTGCATTATGACATATACCTCACAGAGAGAAGAGTGAGATGAGTGTGAGCCTTTATGTTGTGCGAGTAACTGTTTCAGATGTTACTCATTTTGCGAGGACCTACTGTAAACCTGTGTTTAATGTTACAGTAAGGTTAGGCATGGTAAGTTAAGTTTAAGGTTACTGTAATTATGCAAGCAGTGAAGGTAACCCAATTTAATAGCATCTAAAGTAATGGCTGGGTGTGTTTCATTCTAATCAGGGGTCCATAAACCAGCAGCTAGACTGTCCTATAATCCAAGAACCTTAGACCTGAGTTATCTGTACAAGTTTGAGTCCAGGTGTTGACTATCTCATGAGATCCGGTTTAAGTTCCATTCTATTATTATAGGTCTTTGGGTAAATTTATTAGTATTCTGATACCCAGTAGATCCAAAAAATTAAGCCCAGTTTAGAAAATGCAGATCAACACAGACATGCTGTGTGTATGATAGTACAACAGCAACTGCTAGTAAACTGTAACATGGAAGAACCACAAGGTGGTATCAAATATCCTGGACAGACATGTACTCCTGCTCAAGTAGCGAAAGGTAAGACTTGCCTTTGAGAGACCAGATGATAGCAAATTAACAGCGCTAATGTAACCACGATAATCTATAGGAGTCATTTTTCTTCCACTTCAAAAGGACAAACTGTTTAAGTTATCTTCATTCAGCCAAATAGGCAAAAACAGCTGTTTTCTGTTTAGTTGTATATGTAATCCATCACCATGACACCAAGTGTACTTTTAAGCAGAAGTAAGAACTGGATTAGTCATGCTGTTTCAGTCCTCGCAAGTGTCAGTTTGGCCTTCGATCACTCAACAGTTTTATGAAGAGGCGTGAGACTTGTGTACATTCCAACAATGATTGGAAACATTGATTAACTATTTCCACACTGACCATCATCACATTACAAAGAGCAACTGAGGGCTTTTATACCCTCCTGCTGCAGATAATTCACTGGGACAGCCCATTGAGGTGGGACTAAAATATAAAAGCTCAAAAATATCTACAAAATATTAACATAAAACAACAACCTACCAAACAGAACATAAGGATAATATTTACATATATACATACCTATAAATAATTCGATAACTAACTGTGCACCACATTTCAAATACACATTTCATTAATCTCAACTACTCCCCCCTCCTCATTAGTATGGTTTGCTCCAAAAGCTCTTAAAAAGGTAACTGGGCCAACTTTATTCTTTTACCTCCCCCTGCCCTGCCAAGAAGACATCAATAGGTGAGTACTGCCATTACTTTGCTGAACATATGATTTTATACAATTTAGAAACGGAACAAGGTGGATGTATGTTTGTTAAACTCTGCAACTACTAATTAAAGTTCTATTTTACACAGGTAGGAGGGCCCCCTCTGCAAGCAAACACAAAACAATTTCACCATGTTGAACATTTCAATAAAACTATCAATTAATGTGTGTGTGCTCATTAAATTCAACTCTGCCAATCCTCCAATTAACATTTGTATTAAAAGTTCAGGAATATGTGGTGATGGAACCACAAAACTCCATCACAGAGAGATATGACAAAAAAACCTGGATGGATATATTCCTTCACATGGGAGAAAAATTGAGATACTTTTATTTGATTCATTTATCTATTTGACCACTTTTGGAGTAATAAGTTGTTGATAAAAATCAATTCTGCAACTAGTGACATCCAGGTCTGTAATTGGGTTTTCTGACTGGTCACAGATCTAGTTTTAGGTCTGGTTCAGGTCCTGGTGGTACATTGCTCATTCTTTTTAGGCTTGGTTTTAAGACTCTGAACTTCTACCACTTAACCATCATACTTGTGCAGCTCTGCAGCTTTCTGCAGACCCACAAGTTGAAATCATTGAGGATAAGAATTGTTCCTTATGGGCTTAAAGCATTCAGTTATGTTGGTCAAGGGTTAGAGTAGGGGCTATGGGATTTATTACATCAATGATGGGTCCCCAGAAAATGGAGTGCAAAGATGCATGTGTGTAGGTGAATTAGAAAATATCATGACCCCTTTTTCCATGGCTCTTCCTGCTCTTTGTGGAAATGGATGAGTGACCTTTGGCCCCTTAATATATTCTGACTGCCCCTTACTAAGCAGATCCCTGTCTTTCTTCCTCTTTATTCTTTTTTTGTTCTTTCACTGCCTTCATATCTGTCTGTCTCCCTGTCTCGCTCTTCCCTAATGAGACAGGGACTTTCCTCCCTGTGGTGAAAGACGTTGGTGCTCTCTAACACACACAGACACACACTAAAAACATGCAGACATGGTTGGCACACAAGCGTTCACACGCAGACACATGCAGACGTGTACACATGATCCATGCACATAAAAAGGACGAACCCCCAACAATCCCACTACTGCCACACACACACACCACACACACTGACCCAGAAATCCCATCTCTATTATGCAGAATATCAGTTGGCTGATGGTAGAGCTGATTATGCAGCTACCCTCTGCTTGCCCACAACTCCCTGGTGGATATCTGCCTTTAAAACCCCCGATCCCAAATGTCTTTTTAGCATATCAATGGTGAATTATATATTCCTAAACAGTAGGACTTGCATATGTACAGTTTTTCACAACTTCCTCATTTAATCATGTTGTACTATATTCTGTAAAAGATAAATTCAGCCAAATATTTCATGCAAAAAGCAACCAAGAAAAGTATTTAGTTTCCACACTGATGTAAAAACTCCAGAGATTTCCTGTCATAATTTGCCTTTCCATCTATCAGCATATATTCTTTGAATATTTTATAAGGAGAGTCAGATATGTCATTTTCTGAATTCAAATAAGTAAAATAATAGAAGTTTGAAAAAGTCTGGAAGACAGACCTTACTCTTTTTTGGCCTTTTCATGATTTGTTAGCACATTTTAAATTGATGTTTTCTGGGTTTTTTTTTTTTACATTTGATTATTTGTAAGCTACCCAATAAAATGACTAAAACATTAGTCATGCAAAAATAAAAGCCCCACTGCTCTGTGTCAACACTGTAAGATGATCTATAGTGATAGTGACAGTAGGCAATGTTAATAATGCAGAAAATGTGAACCCTTTAATGTAACAACAATAACACATCATAGTTTCTTTCTTTTTTTTTTTTTATCTATTCAGCAGTAATAACAGGTATCCAGTGAATATTTTGATCGTAAAAAGTAAATGTTAGGAGACTGTTTGCATTAAACTTTCATGAGATAAGTCAACTACAAATCTTAAAAATTTCTGTAGCACATAGAAGTGGCTGTGGCCTCACAGGTAATGAAGGGTTGTTAGATTTGTCCTCTAATTCTAGTGTGCAATGTAACTTTTACAGCAAGAAACAAATCAATTTGCCCTTCTTTTCTCACCATTAAAAAAAAGTCACTTTAATAATGCATAGAAAAAACACAACCCTGGAACTTTGGGGCTGTGAAAGACTGAAAATGTATAATTCAATGAGTTGTTTAGATTTGTAGGGTACAGCTCTGAGGTGGGACTGAGCTCTGAGTTTCCAGGCTCCCCATTCTTTTATCTTCACCACAACTCAGCATCATGCTGCATTCACCATTTCGCTGAGCCGAGAAGTCCAAACTCGTGTTGTCACTCTTTACTTTGCTTTGAGCATCACATTCTCATCAGAAGCTCAATTGTTCAATTAGGAAAGAAATGAGCTAATTATGGTCCATCAGTACTTTGTCTAACTAGGAAATACAACTTGTTTGTGCACTACTTGTTTTGTTTTCCCCCACCAGTTGCAATTTTATCATTGAATGCAGCAGTGGAACCTGCCATTATTAAAAGAAAACTTGTTAAACTTGATAAAATGTTGCCTATATGAAAAATATTAGTAGAAGTAGACCAACAGTGAAGTCCAGGATTTATGAAGCCTATACATGTCAGGGGGAAATATGACAGAATTTTGACTGTTGTCTGTTATCTTCCAGCTGGTCATTGTATTACTTCAGCATTCCTGTCTGCAGTGCTGTGTTTTCCAAACCTGGTTGAGTTCAGTGCTTCACTTCTGATGAGATTCTGCCAAAATGTTGACTGTCCATAGCCAAACTGCAGATAAGGAGGAAAAGAATTTGGGATTAAAACTAATTGTTTTTTTCATCAGTTTAGTAAGTGCAAGTCTGTGCTATATGTTCTCTAACAATATTGTGCACCCAGAGTTAGTTCAATTTGTGTCTAAATTGACTTTGTACAATAGTGCAAAGTTGTACTATTGATCTTTAAGGAGGCACATTTAGAGAGGGAATGGAAAAAGAGTCAAGTTTGTCCCTCCATTTCCATAAAACCAGCTGCTTTGAACAAAGGTATGAAGATGTGGTTAAAGAGGGAGCTTTCATGCCGTCATTTCATGATATTTTGACCAAAGAATGTCTCAAACATTTCATTAGGAAACTGGGTCTACTTGTGAAAAAGAACACTGTACGTCTCTTTTACTATTATTACTGTTTTACTAAATATAACTATTAATCAGCAATTTTCCTCATTTAAATTGTACTCGTGATCTCTCATACTTAAAATACTGAGTTCAGTTTAATTATCATGGCAAACTGGAGAAAAAAAAAGGCCTGAAGTCACAAGAAGTAGGTCATAGCTTCAGAATCACAGACCTGAAAGTCAAACTTCCTTTGCTGATTACTGCATTCACCTTAATTTTAAATCTGCAGTCACAGCATAGAGACGAACTTCAGATCTCTCTCCAGGTACATTGGCTCGACTGGGTCCCAACGGTCTGGATTTATAGATTGGAGTTGTATAGAGGTGAGGAATAGTGACCCTAAGGAAGATTGCTTGCTAAGCAAATAAGCAAAGTAATCAGGCCCTGTGTGGGTGCACATGTCAGTGTCCTTATGTGTGTGCCATATGCTTGCATATTTCTCCTTGCAAATGGGCATATTTGCAAATGTGTGTTGTGTGTGTTTGTATATTGCTCATGAGGAGGTATGAATGAGGTCTCTCATGTAGGTTCATTGATGATACTGTGCATTGCCACTGCGTGTTTTTTCTTGCTAATTAATAGGCAATGTGGTTTACTGGGGAAGTTTAGTAAAGGGTGTACTGTGGGGCTCATTATTTTAGGGATAGGAAGCCCTCGGAGGCCAAAATAAATTAGTTTATGTCCAGTTTAACCTTTAGAGAACTCAGTTGTTGTAGGTAAAGAGTATGCATGTGTAGCATTCATGCATGTTCTTGAAGAGTTTGTGCATGTTTGCACACATATTTCCAAACAGCAAACAGGTCAAACAGACACTGCAGTCTTTACTCTAACTTTATCCAAATGCACACAAAAGAAATGGAACTGATCAGACACATTGTGCTTTTGTGTGTAACTCTGTGTGTTCCTGCTGTATGTCTGCAAGAACCATAAACATGGAAACAGACCTGACCTGTGTGTCTCAGCAGTTTCCTGTGTAAGCTGAGCTCTGTGTGTGTAAGTGCCTCTGTAGTTCTCTTGTCACTCCTCGGGGCTGCAGAACAACCCCTCTACTCTATTAGTTAGTCTGCATATCTGCAAACCAGCACATGTGTGTCTGCTCTCACATGTATGTGGCTTCCCATCTGTCTCCTGTCACCAGCAATCCTCTCTGCATAATTAGGACCTGTTAAGATCTAGGGTCATTTCTCCAGAAGTCAGAGTTCATGCTTCCAAAGGTGAAAAGCCACCAGGGTCAGGTTTGGTGTGAGATGATACTGAGCATGCACACAGCTGCAGCCTTGACACCTTGGGCAACATCTAGTATATTGAATACCGAGATGTCCCACAGTTATATTTAAAAAGAAAAACAAAACCCTATTTGCCAACAGTACTTGAGGAGAAAGTAAAGCTAATATGAACATTAGTGAAAGATATTTACAGTATCTTAAAGATGAGATTAAAGCCACCATGTATCCATGTAAATTCATTGAAGCTAAACACACTACAACCCTGTCTCCAAGCAGAACTAATTCTTTTAAACTATCAAGAATGGGGGGAAACAGCACCAAACAATATCAGACATTATGATAGATTGATTTTTTTCACCAAATGAAATTTTATGTCATTATGACAATTTAAAAGATGATATGATGGTATTTCATATTCAATTTCCACTAGGTATACTTTTGCCCCTAACATAACTTGATTGGTTAGAAATTGAAAATACTTGGTTAAGAATAAGAACATGATCATGGTTAAGTTTAAGATATATTCATCACATTAATGGATGTTGATTACTTCTTAAACAATAGAAAAAGATCAAGGTTAGGGTTAGGGGTGAAAATACAAGGCCACTAACACCTTAATAAATACTGTTTTGACATTATAACATACCACTGCTCTCACAACTACTAAAGGTTGCATAAAGGTTTGTAGCCTATTACCTTCATGTATAAAACACCCATTAGAGTTTTAACTTTAACCCATACTTGGTGCATTAAGAAGAATGGAAACACCTAAACTCACTGATAATAAAGTATAGCACAAGACATAAACAGCTGAAAATAATTCCTGAAGACCTCTCCACTTTTCCCTTGCATGGTTGGAAACGCAACTAGTTATCATAGCTTTGGGTATACTTTTCATCACATTCTTTTACCCAGTCTGTGACCCTATGGGGGCATTGCTTCAAAAACAAAACTCTCAATGATGAGAAAAAAAGGCAGAACAGCTTAAAGTATCACTCATTTTGAAATGTTGTGCCAGTTTGTGTTTAAAAAGAAAAGAAAAAAAAGTTTAAAGTGAAGAAAGTTCAAGTTCAGTTGAAAATTAATGATAGGGACTGTTTGTCTTATATAAACAGACATATGTTAACGTCCACACACAAACTCACCGTGCTCTTGCCTTAACACACTTGCGCACACACTGCCCAAACAAATGCTTCACACAAGCACCTATTCAACGTCTTCACCCAGCCCGAACAGTTAAAAGCAAAGTTTCCCCCTCCAGCTAAACTCAAACTTGACCATAATTGAGTCTGTGCTTTCAAGTGATTTTATGAGATCCACTTCACTGCTGTGTTTTTATTGTTTTTATTTTATTTTCTGTATTGCTTCATTGTGTTTTATTGTGAGTCTTTATGTTTGACATCTTATGAAGACTGTTTAAAGACAGGCTATTGTGGGCCAATACATTATTCTCTTTATTTCATTTTGGTCCTTTTTGCAATAGGGTTTACTGCTATCACAGCAAGGATATTTACAATAATTAGGCATAGAAATAAAACCACAAAGCTAAAATCAAAACTAACTGAATAACCATTTGGTAACTACCAAAGGAACACAGATGGTCAGATTTAAAATGTTCCATATCATGCTATGTTGCCATATTTCTATTAATATTATTTGCTCAGGCAGGAATCAAAAACTTTGCAGTCAAATTAGAGAAAATGTTCAAATGAGCACATAACGCACATCAAATGATCATATAACTACAGTGTGGTAACATCCAACAGGATAAGAGCTGATACATGCAATCGCAGAGGAATCAGACTGACTGCAGTCTTCCCCCCAAAAAAATGGATTGCTCTCTCTGAATGCTGATTGGATAAAAGTTGGCCCCTCAAACTGGGAGGGGCCAACAAGAGCCAATAAAAAAATATTTCATAACAAAGACAACAAAGTGTAAAATACAATAAATAGCTAAGAAGAACTGGTGAAAAGCTCAGATAACAGCTGCACCAGTTTCATTATTTAACACTTTGTTTCACTCCAACACAAAACAAATCATTTTACATTTTGACCTTTCTTTACCACGGCAGTGCAAAGCTAAACCACCAACAGCACCAACACAACCGAGAGCAGCCCACAGCTCAGATTGTTCCAAATATTTCTGATGCTGCCCTGAAGTGGCAGCAAAAATATGAGCATGCATCTGCAAGAGCTGTACTAATACTGTAAGTCTTGAGAATTAAGACTATATATTCTAGTATTTATGGCCATTTTATTGAATGAACAAGAGTCAGAGAGAGAGTGAGCATAAGTGGTTGTTGTCCCTCTGTGTTGGCCCCATGATCGAATGGTGACCTGTCAAGGGTGTAGTACCGCACCTCTCACCACATAGCAGCTGGGATAGGCTCCAGTCCCCGCTTGACCCTGAATTGGAATAAGCAGGTATAGAACAGATGGATGGATGGATGGATGGATGGATGGATGGATGGATGGATGGATGGATGGATGGATGGATGGATGGATG
>JBBBVU010000006.1:19574986-19587600 GCA_037177055.1 Atherinosoma microstoma | reverse complement strand
GGATGGATGGATGGATGGATGGATGGATGGATGGATGGATGGATGGATGGATGAATGGATGGATGGATGGATGGATGACACCAGGTAAACAATGTAAATGGTAACTACTTGTGTAAAGTGGCTGTGATTGTAAGAAACCTTCCGATAAGACTTTACGTCCACCGTCATGGTTCACTTCTGAATTTCTTTTTTTCAATGTTTTTTTTCCGCCTTTACATATTTCTCCTTAATTCAGTTTGTCTCATCCCTGTCAGGATTACAGGGAATAAAAATTTAGAAATACAGGCTACACTAAAACTGAATATTTGCTTCTTAATGGGTGTGTAAGTTGCCGAAACATTTTCAATCAACTTATTTTCCACGTTGTTTGAAAATCCGCTCAGGTTTGTCCTACTATGAACTTCTCAAGCTAGAGAAAAATGAAAAAACTGAACAAACCCTTGAAGCTGAGTGCATGTGAGTGTGTGGTGTGTGTATGTGTGTTTTTGTAGGGGCGGTATGTGGATGTGCATATGTATGAATGCATGTCCATCTCCCCAGTTGAACAGGATGTGGAAGGTCAAAGGAAAGGGTCAAAGGTCAAAGCCTGACTAAATAATTACCAGATACTTTTTCCATTGGCACACACACACCAAAATACTATATACAGCTACAGCTATATACGTTGTTATTTTTTAAATGTCTGGACAGTGTCTTCCTTTGTGACCTCCCTACACAAAAACACACTTGAACATGCTCCCCTTCCCCGCCTGTCTCCCAGCGCCCCTCAGACAACCACCCGTCTTCACACACACAGTGTCTGAGCGCTCAGCCCACTGACAGGCTATCAGTCAGGAAACAGAGAGAAGAAAAGGGGACGAGAGCAAGAGAGAGACAGGGTGGATAGATTTAGCTTGTCAGTCTCAAAAGGCCAAAGGTCGCAATAAAAACCCACTGACATATATATACGCACACATTTATGCAAGCACTTGCACACGCACACACACACAATGGTGTTCATCAAAATAAGGTCAAAGTGGAGGGCAGACAGCTGGCTAGGTTTACTGAGAGAAGGAGAGAGCAGACAGCTGGGGAGTTTTACTAGTGTCTGTCCTTTAAAACTAGTCTGGAAGAAAGTTTAAAGAGGGTACAAGTGAATGCTTACGGCCTGGCTGAGAGGTGCAAGAACTTGTTTCAATTGATCTGAGTGGATTTGATATCTATAAGACGGCTTCAGGAATTCATGGTCACTTTGTCATGGACTGTTTCAATCAGTAAACAGAGGCAGTTAAAGATGCCATTAAGTAATGGGATCATAGAGATCAGTAACCTTTTTGTCTTCATATTTTTCCACAAGCACTGCACGGCCAAGCCATCTTTTCCTGGCATCTGTTGTAAACTGTGAAAACAGAGGAAGGAAGCAGGTAAAACAAAAACCCTCTCTGGGCCAAATCCTTGGTGTTTTTTATGCTATGTCATCATCCAAATCAGGCTAGTCTGGGACACACCAATCCACCCCCTGTGACTGGACTTAAAATGTGATCCAAAGCCACGATTCACGCCCCCAAAATGAGTAGATTAATAAAAAGGCAGGTAAAAGACACCTGCATAGCAGATATACACAAATGTTGATTTAGAAATGGTTATATCTGAACATTTCATCACATATTAGACAAAATTCACATGTTCAGGGACACAAAATATGTCACACATTAAGATCTGTAAGGTCACATACAGACAGATGTACCACCCTCGACACTAACCAGCAATATGGCCTGCAGGTCAGGAATTTGCACTAACAACTCCCGGACAAGACAAATTAGAGCTTTATTGTCTCTGACAACTTGAGAACATTGCTACAAGGGGAAAGAGAAGAGAGCTGACGTCAGGTAGAGAGGGGGTGTCGCACATGCTGATGAAAATAAAATTGTTCCCTTGTCTTTCTCAGAACTGACATCAAAGTATCATAACTTATAAACTAACACATTTGGGGTTCAGGCTTCTTCAAGATTAGTAGTTTTGGACTGCTCTTTTACAGTTAGTGTGCAGCACTGATGCTGTAAGATACTTGTACCGGATGCTCATTGTAATATTTGTTTATTGAATGGGTGCTATCTGGTACCTTGTCATATTTTGATTCCCAGATCTTCAGCTGCTGATCCAAAAAACACATTTAATGACTATTAAACTTTTCATTTCTGCTGAAATTTGAAAAAATTGTTTACCTTGTAGAGTTTGTTTTCATAATTCCAAGCTTACAAGCGGGGACTCCTCATGGGCCCACGAATCCCAAAAGATGGAAAAGCCATAAAAACATGACCGTTCACAACAAAATGAGAACCCAGGCCAGACAGAACAACATGGCCGGTCAAGGTAGAGCAACCAAGTGGAGTAAAGGGGGGCACTAGAATAGAAGAGAATGGAGTTGAGCATGTGGTCAACACAGCAGGAAACCCAGTGGTCATTTCACCCATGGACACACACATACACACTTAAACTGATAGACTTGCTGATAAAATGAAAAATGCATGGTCAGCCAAACATGGAGACAAACAGAAAGCTGGCCTGAAGCTAGACTAAATGACATGGATTCATGCAGGCACACACATGCACACACATAGACAAAAAAAAAAAAACACAGACAAACTAGTCAGCCTGTCCAGACAGGCTGAGAGTGCCGTTGCCTGTGGTGATGATCAAGGGTAAGCTGGGAAACTCAGTGATTTGTCTCACTAATGCAATATTGTCTAGGTGGTAAGATCTAATTTTTTAGTGGTAACTCTCAACAAGAAATGCTGTCGCCGTGATAACATATTATCTAATCTCTCTATCCTCCATTGATCATACATATCTCAATGAAAAGTGAACAATAAGAAAAGGTCTGTGTGGTAATAAAATGCAACAACAAACACTGCACATATAGTTGATGTAAGATAAGGTGTGAGCTGAATACTAAAGCAAGGCTAGGGTTAATATTGCATTTGCAAGATCGTATATATTTTTCAATTGGCTGTGTCAAGTATACTGCAAAAAGCATCCATCTTGAAAAGTAATTTAATCTCACATTCAGCATTCAGCATGAACACTCCTCCAAACACAGTTTCCAATAAAAAACAGCCACATCCCACTGGAGACATTGCCATTCTGGATCATTTTTAATTAAAAAAATGCAAATACAGTTGCTCAGCTTTGTCTTAGGAGGATTTCCTAGATGGCTTTGAAAGTAAAAGAATGATTTAAAGACAAACTCTGGCTCAAACCATTTAGAACTTAAAGGTGATCTAAGGATTGCTGTTCATGACCTTAATTCTGAAGTAAGTAGCCATAGATTAAAACGAGATGCAGCCACACATCACTCTGAGGCCCACAGCGATGCCACCTTCACGATGGAGGAGTGAGGCGCATGCTGTAGACCATCAATCCAGGGAAGGCGTTTGAACCAGACAGTGTCTCTGGATGTGTACTGACAGACTGTGCAGACCAGTTGGCTGGAGTCTTCACCTGGATCTTCAACCAGTCCCTGAACCGGTCCACAATCCCACCCTGCCTGAAACCTTCCATTGTAGTACCACTGTCCCAAGAAACCCTACATCACTCTCTATGACTACTGACCAGTTGCACTCACCCCAGTGCGGATGAAAGGCTTCGAAAAACTGATATGGAGTCATATTACATCATTCAACCTTTGACTCACACCAGTTTGCTTACAATCAGAGGGTGAGACTGGGCCTACACACATCCACAGTCCTCAGCCTCAGCACCAGGCTCTGCACAGGGCTGTGTTCTGAGTCCCCTGCTCTACACCTTCTATACCCAAAAGACTGCACCCCCACTTTCCACAGCAATATTACCATCAAATTTGCAGATCACACCACAGTGACAGAACTCATCTCAAGGGAGATGAGACCGCCTACAGAGATGAGGGGGAGCGACTGACTGTGTTGTATAGGGACAACAATCTGCTGCTCAACACCTCTAAAACCATGGAGGTCATTTTTTACTTCAGGAGTAAGCAAGAGGACATAATGCCACTGAACATTGGTAGGGACTGTGCGGAGAAGGTGGATGACTTCTGCTTCCTAGGAGTCCACATCAAGGAAGACCTGACCATCTCTGAGCTGCTGAAAACAGCCCAGCAGAGACTACTTCCTGAGGGAATTAAGAAATAACAACATTTTATAGAGACTGCTGCCCTTCTATCTATGCTCCATCAAGAGCATCTTAATGTACTGTGTTTATGTGTGGTACAGTAGCTGCACATTGAGTGATCAAAATGGCTCAGAAGATCATCCGCTGCAGCCTAAAACCTAAAACTAGAAGAACTACACAGTTCTTGCTGCCTTAAAAAAGCATATAATATCATTAAAGACAATTCACACCCTTGACACTCTCTGCCTGCCGTCAGACAGACGTTACAGAACAATAAAGACAAGGACAAACAGATTCAAGAACAGTTTTTACCCGACTGCAGTCACCACACAATACTGAAAAACACATCTAATGTGCAGAATTTTTCTATAAGGGATCAGTGCAATAACAGAATGTATGCTCGTGTGGGAGTGATGGATATCTTCTTTTTCTTTTTTTATGTTGCTTTTATTTGTACATTTTATATTAATCTAATATATGATTTATTGATTGGATGGTACTTTTAAATCTTGTTGTACTTGCTACAATGACAATAAAAATATTCTGTTCATTGTTAGAACATTAGATTTCAGAGAGGCACTATTGCTGTAACTATTATCAGATTGCATTCATATATGATTAATTCAAAGATAACTGACACCAAAATCCTGTAGCAACCCTAGAAGTTGTTGTAATTAAGTGAAATAATGTCTCTGCATTTTTAAATGGACTGAACAAAATGTGATTGTAAAATTGGTCTTTAAATTCTTAAAACAAATCGTTTGTTTTGGAAACAGATATTCCAAAACATTATTCAGGGATGAGCCTGTTTGCTCACAGCTGCACATTAATGTGTGTTACAAACACAAAAATCTCGAAAGGTCAATGAACTTGTGATGTGATTAGGTATAAACTCAATCAGGATAGTAAAGTATCACAAAGCACATCTGCACAAGTTCAGAAAGTTTAAACTGGACTTCATGAATGTGCTAAATGAAGACAAGGAGAACAAAAATATTTTCTGAGTGGAAAGAAATAGAAAGCTTGAATATTTATAGTCTGAGGTTAAAATGAACAAATATACTTCCAGGTCCACTCTTTTACACAATGGGCCAGTCCATATGATACTTTGATCCCAAAAGTACTTTAAAATAATATACAAACTAAATGCTTTATATTGTATATTAAAGTTTAGTAATTGTTTCTGCCCCTGCTGTCCATATTTATTATCTTTTGAACTCTAAACGTTTGCCTCCCGTCTTTTAATTACTACATTAGCCTGCTTAACATTTACTGGAGAAGCAAATCTGAACAGATCATTTGAAAGGATGTGAAAAATAATCTCAATCAGACATGTTTCCATCGATTGTTTTAAAACAAAAAACAGTAGCTTATCTATCCTGGTGTTGCAAGAAGGTAGTGATATAATCTGTTTTGCTAGTGGTTAAAATAAAAGGTGGTCTTGCCAACAAAAAACTGAAGTTTGTATTTTGAGGAGAAGCAAAATGTGAACTGCGGTGGACATCCAGAGGGGAAAAATCTCTAGGAATATCTGAGGTATTATATCATATCTGGGAAGACACCAGTGATTCATTGCAAGTTTATTGTTTGTTGGCTCTGACTGTAAACAGCCTGTGAGTCACTTTTAGTCATTGCTAGCTCAGATGAAATGTACACAGTATTTTCCATTCTTACTGAAGTGAATTAAATCTTATTGAATAGGTACAAACAGCAGAAAGTGAATTTATACATTTTTATGTGCATTTTTTTTAAATTGTTACCATTACTTACATTTTCTAAATAAAAGATGGAAACACAGTTACTTTCACATTGACCTGCACTTGATGTGTGTATTCATCCAGTGTTTGTGCAGCTATGTCTGTATGCATGCACGTCACCTTGTGCTTGTATAAAATGTCTATAGTCGCTTTTGGTGCGTCTCCAGCAGTTCATGCATTGCCATAGTCTGATTTGTGCTGCATGTCTGATTTAATCAAATTTTAGATACATCACAGTTTTAAAGCTAAACACAAATAAAAATAAGTGGTTGTTGCCAAGACATCAAAACACATGCAATAAATGTAAAACTGCACAGTGGCTACAAGCTACTCAGCTGTTATCTATGTATCCATGTTCATTTGTAGCAGACTTTAATTGTGCATTATCATGATGTGGTATGACAATCCAATCTGATGGCAGTAAAAACTCTACCTAATCAGACTGGGAGTGAAAAGATTGCATGTAAACGCCTTCACTCTTGCTAAATCAGGCGAAGGGAAACGGCATGTTACACAATGGCTCTGTTGTATTATTAGCTGCCCAGAGGAAGCTAAAAAATCTTTGGATCAGACTCCAAAAACGAGTAAAGTAAGTCTGGGAAAATATCAGCTTCCTGCCCATGACTTCAGGGTTTAGTCTGACTGTGCGTGTCTTTGCCTCACTGTGCCCCCACCCCTCATACCACATTTGGCTGGCTCCTTATTTACTCAGTTCTAACTTGTCAGGGAAAGCCAAGTAAGTTTAAATAAATAGTCAAGATTATATAGAATTGAAGCGCCAAAAAAACATTAGACTACTGTTAAATCAGCTGCACCAGTCAGATTTTTTTTCACTTATGCTGACATAAAGGCTCAAATTTGTGTGCATGTGCGCGAATATGAGATAAAGAGAAGCGAGGGTGACTGAGAAATAGTAATAGCAGTTGTAGCACCAATAGTATTGGTAGTCATGGTAGGAGTTTAAGTCATACAGCAGCAATAGAAAGTAGCAGCGGTAGTAGTTGTAGCATTTCTGCTAATGTTCTCTTATACGGTTTTCCAAAAGCTTCCGAGTAGGAGAAGAGAGAGAAAATAACAGGACATCTCTCTCCAACTTATTTTGGTGCTTCAGTCTGTATATCCCCAGGGCCACAAACACTGTCTGTCTGACCTCAGTTGAACTGAGTTCAACTCAGCTGTAGCAGCAGCCTCAACACTGATGACGTGGAGCTGAAAGAGAGGCAGTATGGAGAGCCAAAACGAGCAGTGGAGTGAATGCAAGAGGGAGAGAAACTACATTCTTTCACATGTTTCTGGTGGCGATGTTACACCCAGGCCATAGCTTTTGTTTAACTGTTGTAAAGAAACTCACCAAACGTCATACAACATATGCCAGGATCCAAAAATTTATAAAATAGTTTTTAGCCGTTGCGATTAGTATGTGCCGAGTAACAGAGCATTTAGTAAAAAGATAAAACACTAATGATGGAAATACAAGTTTCTTGTAAAAAAAAAATCAATACTGATTTAAAGATCCAATCCTTAACTTTTCAAACATAAAACTCCACATTGCAGACTTGTTTGATGGCACAGTGACATCTATTGTGTGCATGTCTGGAGCAATTGCTGCCCAGCAGTGTCCCACGGCTGAGAAACCGCACAATATAACTTTTTCATCCGGGACACATGCGTGACGTTGCAGCTGAGCAAAAGAAACAAAAAAGAGCCAGTCATAGCAAGAGATAAGACAAGATTCAAGATAAGACTGTTTTTTACTGTTTGGAGAGAGCTCATAGTACAGGTAGGATGCTAGATGGATGCCAAAGTAGTCATCGATAAGGGCGTGTCACTGAGAAAATGGCAAAAGTTAAGTAGTGCATCTTTAATGAACATATGCTAAAATATAGTTGCCCATGTTCCACCTCTTAAAAAAGTTTCATGGAACTTGACTCAATGGTTCTTATGTATTCTTCCTGAGAAATAAATTGAGCCTAAAACATAATTAGTGAGTTAAAAATGAAACATAGCAGAGAACAGACCTGCAAGGTTCCTTACAGAGTTAGGTAATCAGGAATAAAAAAATAAAAAATTGTAAGACAATGTTGAGTAAGCAGGCATGAAAAGATGGAGGCAGAAACAGGAAAAAATATGACTAAGTGAGAAAAAGATAGGAAAGGGAAGCTTGAGTGGGCATTTACATGGGTTAAAACAGGTGCAGAAATTATAGCACTGGTACCAGGTAGCAAAGGTAAAGACTGATGAATTTGCTGAGGGAAAGATCAACAATTGATCCAATAAAATGGCTCTGTAACTCAGTAACTGCAAACATACTGTATGTCTGTGACCACTGGAACTTTAACTTCTTTTCTTTGTATTACTACGTTCATGAAACCCCCAAAATGGAGAAAATAGAATAAGATGAGTACTTTTGATATGTTCTTTAGTGATTTCTGGGTAGAATTTGCCTTTAAAGCTTTAAAATACCGCAGTACCACACATTGGTGGTTGCTACCAGACGCAACAATCATAAATACTGTATGGTAGATTATTAGAACAAATTCTGACTGAAATCCCAGCTTGGTACACACTAATTCTCCCAAGAAATAAAATATTGATCAGGGATGATATAAAGGTTTTGAGTATTACACACACACACACACACCCCACACATACACACACACAAAATAAAAAAGTTGAGTTGTTTTTACAACCTGTGTGAGGTCTCTGTGGCAGCTCTGTTTACAAGAAACAAGCAAGAAGCACTTGCAAACACCAACTGTTCACGTATACAGTGCTCAAGTGCACAATGCCACATCAAATGCACAAAGTGAAACAGAATTCCTCAGAGACTGGCTTATTTTTCAGAGGCTGACCAAACATGCTCAAAAGTGTTCAAATTTCCTGTAAACACACATAACATTCTTTCCGAAACACCAAGTGATTCAATGTGAATTTTCTCAAACACACAAACTCTTAAATACAAACGAAGCCTCGAACAAATGCAAAACAAAACTTATATGTGTCAAGCTTTCACAAACTCATACATAAATGCAAAGGATCTCACATGCACACACGTGCAACACGGCTGTTTGCCTCCCACGTGCAGTGTTTGTGACGCATAGGAAAAGTCATTAGACCCGCACTTCCTCTCCAAACAGAACAGAAGGAAGAACGACTGTCTTACATGAAACACACAGGAAATGTGTGGGTGAATGCCCACATAATATATAAGTGTGTGTTAGTTTGTGTATGAGCATGTCTCTCAGTCTGAAATCCTGCCCCAGGGGCTGGTGACCGAGGTCTTGTAATTGCTCGACTTTGATTGTCTTCATGGAGTAGACTATATCTCTAGTTACAGCCAATTAAGACGCTCAGCTGAGGGCTGGCTTACTTGGCAGACAACGTATTGTGGGTTCAACATTAGTTAAAGGTCTCCCCCAAAATTGCAGATGTAGACTTGACTGAATTGTACCAAAATTGGGCACCAATTACAGCCAAAATTTTGTAACTTCAAATGCATTAGGATACATTTTGCTTACAGTTAAGCAATATAAATTTGGTTGCTACATCATGCTTGAAATATTTCTCAAATGAGACAACACCATGTTAAACATCTACAGTTATGTGATTTCAACAGTAGTGTTTCACAAGTTTCATTTCTCCCCACATAAAGGTACTAAAACATTACGCTTCTGCTTTCCAATGAAGCTTTTAGCTATAATTGTGTAACTAATCACTTGACATATAAGTGGGCTTGTGTATATATCATGTGTCTTCCTTTGCAGGAGCTACTATTTTGCATAACATCCAAACCAGCACTTCCTTGTGTGTCTGACTGTGAGTGGGTTCGTGTTTATCTACATCCTCAGACAGCTCAACAGTTTGTGGTGTGTGTTCCTGTAGATGATTGAGTATGTGTATACAGCATGTTTGTGTCAGAATTAACTGATCTATTCCAGTGTATGTGAGAAAATTTCTGGGGCAAGTAAGACAGGTACAGCTTGATAGAGACAGACTATTGGGGCGCACAAAAATCTAGAAAAACTAAAGACAGGATGAGAGAAAAGATAGAGGGAGAAAGAGGATGAATCCTGGGGTTTTGGCATCTGGAAAAGCTTCAGGAAACTCAAATAATTCTTGGCTGAAGTTGGAGACTCAAAACATGTGTACTAAAGCATAATAGCCTTTGTGCCCACACAACTGAATACAACAGAGACAGGTGAAGGACAGCTTTTCTGACTCCTAAAAGGATGCTTATTCCCATTCACACATGCGCACATAAACACACTAGTGGATTTATTTGGACACTGAGGCTCTGCTTGTCACTGTCATGAACATCTGTCATCTCAGCAGGGTCCAGACTGGTAGGAAGAACACATGGCCATGTGCATGCGCAAACACACACTATCTTTGTCAGTTTCAACACACGTGCAGTCGTATATCCGTGTCTTCAGCTGACATTAAATTCACTTCAGGTGCCTCGAGATTGTGAGATTTCAGCATCCTACAAGTAAACTCAGGCTTGATCACTGTAAAGTGATAATACTCATCACAGCACCTATATCATAAAAAACAGCTTCCACTAACAATTCATTTGGATTTTCTTCTTTGTTGGACTACCAGCCCTTTTTTTAGCACAGGTTTTATGTTGATCTAGGCCTTATGGTGACACAACCAAAGATATCATCAAAAATCTTTCCCTCTTATGAGACTGTGTGAACAGATCTAGGTCCCAACAGCATGAATGATACCTGGGTCACACACACACACACACACACACACACAAACCCACACACATGCATCCATCAGAAACATTTTAAGGGTTTATTTTGGTTCTTTGTTTCCAAATAATACCAGTTCGGTATTTGATCATTGTCAGCATGCACACCTGCAATCGCAATCTCCAAAAATGATACCCTAATTTGTGATATGAGTACTTAATTGTCCACCTTGAAGGGACAAAAGTATCCTAATACTACTAAGACATCTGTCCTTTAGGACTCCCAGGGGTATAGCTTTCTGCATTGCTTAGAGCAAAACATTCTGTCAGGTGCTGATTATTGGCACATGAAACTGGAAGAAGGCCCATGTGTATGAGGTTCACATCTGAATCTTCAGACCAGAGTGGGAATTTCCCCCGAACAGCAGACACTAAAAACATGCAGGTGTTACTGAACATGATCTTTAACATTTTGTTTAGCTTCAGGGTGAAATGTTGTGTTGCACTGTTAAGAGCCTGTTTTTAGGGTTTAACAAATTAACACCTTCAAAAGAGATTTTAAAAAATTTAAATATATATTCTTTAAAAATGCATTTCAAAACGCAGAAACTTACCAATGAAACATCACTTGAAATGCCAATAAATCCTGTAACTGATATGTTATGTATTCATAGAAAAGGCTGTGGCCGGACAGAATAAGAGGAGATTTGATGTAAAAGTAAACAAATAAACCAGGTTGCTAAATCACCTTGAGCAGTAAAATGCCTCTCAAGTTTATCTTTTCTTTATACATCAAACAAGACAGTCTCAGATAGTTTTAGAGCATCTGATTAGCTACTTTGGGTGGTCCTCTACCTTTGGTAGGTGTTTTGTTTTCTTTACTTTCACTACCAGACTGGCTAGGAAGGCTTCTTAGGAATCATAGCAAGACATAACCAGCTCAAGGAGTGTAAACAGCCTATACACCAGTGTGCTGACACAATTATGAATTGCTGCAGTTTAAGTGTTAGATTTGACTGTAAAGGGTAATTAACAGTGGTAATCTACATTTTTCTGTCCTCCTCAGTTTGACAAGTATACTTGAGCTACAACCTGCAGGATTGAGGAGTCACACCATTTAACCCTGTCCACATCCAAGTCGGTCATCTTGTTATGTGTAAAGCCATGCCTTCATCTAAAATATTATTGCTATGGTATAAGTCTGTTAGCTATGTCAGTTAGTCCTTCATTTTGAACCCTAATTAATTCAATCAGTGCAATGCTGGATAATAAGGCCCTCAGTTGTATATGTAAATAATTATTGTGCAGTGCTGAGGTGGTTTTGCTGCTCATGCTAGTGACCTTCTGATCATGTTAAGAATTAACATTAACTTACTGCCTGTCACATCTGTACTCATCTTACTTCCTAACTAAGCAAAGTCAGAAATATTTTGCTCAAATTCTCCATGAGGCTCTTAAGACCAGTAAATGTGCAACTCCAAGAGTATTGTGCCATCTGAACGATTGCTGTGTGGGCTCAAAAATACTTCAACTCAGGACATTTTCTTGCTAGTTCACATGCTACTCTCATTTTGTACATTTACAACAGAGTTTTATCACAGCTGTTAAGCTTGCATACTGTAGAATTACTGAAACCAATGCTTATGACAATAAATTAAACTCAATATTAATGATTTACAAGTACGTAACCAACTTTGAGCACCTGAAAATACTTGTTGAAAACCACACATATCAACCATCTTAAACGTAAAATAACTTCACATATTACAAATTGAACTAACAATATTTGTACTCAGATTTTTACGCTCAGCCTAACAAATATGATCATTTCCATATTAAAAAGGTTCTTTTGCATACAAATTGTATGATGTTGGATTTTTAGCTGACATCCAATATGCCGATATTTAACAACTCATTTGGCCGATACACGATAACTGATACCGATTACTGATAACCCCCCACACACACACACACACACACACACACACACACACACGCACACACACACCAAATTGCAAGGGTTATAGTTT
>JBBBVU010000006.1:19562438-19573194 GCA_037177055.1 Atherinosoma microstoma | reverse complement strand
CACACACACACACACACACACACACACACACACACACACACACACACACACACACACACACACACGCACACACACACCAAATTGCAAGGGTTATAGTTTCCTCTATTGTGGAATTAAAATATAGTATTATTCTGCATACTCTTTGTTGTGTTGGCCGTTAGCGTTAGCAAATGCAGACATTATAATACAATACAATGTAAATACAACATTTATGAAGAGCATTAAGAAGTCACGTGAAATTCTGCTTTTTGCCCAAAACAAACATTAATGACCTTCTTTAATCATAAAGTGTGAAGTTCAAATCAGTTGTCAAATGAAATCATTTATTTTCCAAACTATTGTGGTGCAAAAATCCCTGCAAGGTCTGATAGCCTTCACTGGAGCATGCTCCCACAGGATTCAAGACTTCAGCCTTAAGACATAGTTCAGTATAACACCAGTTGAACTGAAGTGGGTTGGATGGTCGAACCTGCAGGTCATTACTTGATATATGTGAGTCTGACTAAATGAATAGTTTTATCTTTAAATCCTGTACAGAGCTCCCCTGCTTAACAATGCATTACGAAATGTGCTTTGCCTCTTAGTTCTCATGTTGATGAAGAAAATTACAAAAACACTGTTCATTTAATTACACTGGTGTTCATTAGAAGTCATTTCCCAAAGACACTGGCAAATTATGTTAGTTATTTTTCCATGTTTTTATGCATTCAGTATTCATTAATTAAATCATGAAGGCAAGGAACACAGTCTCACAAACCTAAGAGGTTATTAGTGTACATTGCCACTAAAACACACATTAGAATAGTGCCTTACCTGTGCAATCCAATTCCTCAATACATTCCTTTTGTAGAGGTCTGGAGTCATTGAGGAATTCTCCAGTGTTAATTAAACATTCTGTCTTGGAGAGAATTAAGGTCGTGATCTCCCAGACCTCACTACTCCCACACTCCCTGAGAAGAAAAGAGAGAAGAAAGGAGACTTAATGAAGGAATAAAAAGATGAAATGGCTTAATGAAGCGCCTAACGAGGCCTGCGGCCGTTTAATAAGGGCTTATTATGGCTTAATTAGAGCAATAATCCACCTTGTTTGGAGTCATTCACTGTTGACTTGTGGCTGATTGTGTTTTTATGGCAACTGCATAAACAAGGAAGAGTTGACATTCCATAGGAGAGAAGACAAGATTAACAGTGTGTCTGTCAGGGTGTGTGTTCATCTGTTGAAATTGATTCCACAAATGATTAGGTGAGTGCTTCAGTTGATGCTCCCAGTCACAGTGAAATGCTGCCTTCATCAGGTATTTTGATTTAGATCTACCATCATGTGTAAACATTGCCCATAACCTTCTGAGCATTAAATCCACATGAGAGCGCCATATGATATGGACAATAAACATGTTTACTCAATGGGAAGAGGCAGCCATAGCTCAGCTGAAGGGTTGTCCCCAGACCAGCAGGTAGGATGTTCCCCAGCTCCTCCTTTGCTGAAGTCTCCTTGGGCAAGACAGTGTAGGCCCTACCAGCTGTGTGTTGGTCATAGTCCTAATAAATCTACCCTGTAAAGAACTTGTTTCAGAAATAATACATTCATCTGTTTGCTTTGGGTGACAGGCCACAATTTACTGACTAATTGCATGAGTGTGTGACTCCAACAATTTGCTATAAAATCCTCCAATTCAGCCGTTACACACTGCCTAATGAGACACATGGTTTATTTAACTAATGATTCAGCTAGAAGATAAATTAACTCATTGAATTCATAACAATGCAGTGTTTTCTCTACAGACATTAGCACAACTCAGTTGAGTCACAGAGCAAGCAAAGTGCCTACGGAGCCAACTAAAGAGTGTTAAGTATACAGAGCACATGAGGCATCAAATTGTCATTATTCATGCAGTGATGCCATCACCTACTTGAGGACTGAGTCAGGTTGCGTACTACTAGTATTAGGAAGGCAAGCTCTGCTGTCATTGGAATGACTTTCTGCTCTCTCTGAATGATTCATATTGCATCAGTGATTGAATATAGTTTGGGCATGGTTTATCATCCACAATTCAGTACAGTGACTGTTAAGATACTTTTTTAATCCAGCATCTTGTGGCCATTAAAAGGAACCACACTCTGAAAGAGCAGTAAATGAGCTTTTAATTTCATTTTGTGTGTTCTTAGTTTGGTCGGTGGCCAAAGATAAAAGTACAAACAAATAAATAAAATCAAACAGAAATATGGACAACATACTCAGCATTATTCCAGTACTTTGTCATCTATGATTAAAGTTATTGTTTATAAAATCAGTTAATGTGACAGCGATTCAGTCAGTATTGTATGTGTGTATAATACAGCCGTTGCAGACTGATGCATACATGTGAGTGAGCTCATGCTAACTTAAACTTTGTTTTCTGTCAGAACTGCACCACTTTGCTGTATTTGTGAGTGTGTGCATGAATGTGTTTTTGGAATTAGGAAGATTAGATTAGTTTTTTTTTTCACAGTAGCTCATAATCCACTACACACACACACACACGCACAAACACACAAGCTATCTCTCTATGCTTAAGAAAACACTGACAGTGAATAAACACACACCTTTCTAACAAAGTGGTTATGATTTCCATCACACTGTCACCTTAAGGATACTAAGCCAGCAGTTTTATACCCAACTATTTGAGATAGTTGGCATTAACCCAGCCACTGGGATTCATTTAGCCTCTAGCTCGTATAGCTTTGGTTTAACACAGCTGAAATATTCCCCCAAGAACTCCTGCTGCCATGTTTTTTATGTTTCACGATTTTACCCTAGTGCTCTCCAAAGTGTTCAAATGCCTGTGACCCTGCCATTTTTCACTTTTAAAGTTTAAAGTTTTATACTGAGCTACCATTGTTTCAATATTATGTCATTTAGCCTGAGGGCAGACTAAAGTTACACCCCAGAGGGTTTTTAAGTGATCTTACACTTGTAACGTCACACATAGATGTGTGAAAGCATTTCATGAAGAATGTTTGAACCTTAATAGTCACTGTTCATGGACCATGTCTCTGGCAAGTCTGCTGCTCTGCTAAAATAAAGTAAAATCCCCTCTGATCATTTCAAGAACACCACACAGCTGATGATTCCTGTAGCATGGCCACACATTTCCATTTCAGTCATATATTATCCTCCTTCTAGACAACAAATGTCAATTTTATGTCAAAGGATTAGGGATGCCAGTTATTGTTCTGCAAAATGTGAATGATGTCAACTCCTCTGTGAGATGTAGACAGGAAAGCAGCTGACAACTCCTGCACAGATGCCAACACATCACATCACTTAAAACCACTTCCCTGCTCCTCAGCCTGCTCAGTTGTATATGGTTGTAAAAGGTAAGAAAATAATGATGTCATCTTTTCAACAGGGCTTAGGATCTCAGAGTTATTGTGCTACTGAGCAATGGGAAATATGATGATGACAACAGTGATGCTGATGAGGGTACTGGTCAGCATAGCAGTCATGGTGGTGATGACAGCGATGATGCAATCTTTGCTTTTAGTTTAACAACATGAGCAGCTCACCAAGTCTTGCTTGGTGGTGCTGGAAAGAGCAAATTCACGAGAGTTGAGCTGACTTTCATTTTTTTAATTCCCTCAATAATGTAACTATGAATATTAATGACATAAATGTACTTTATGGCCGAGATGAAATAATGTTTACATTTAATTATTAGACTGTATGGTGGTACTACAACGTTCACTGGTAGATTATATCCTTACATAGCCAAATAGTTTTGTTTTTTTTAAATTATGAAATAAAAAATGTCTCAAGCGAGAAGGTGATACAATATATATAAAAGGATTTAAACATACAATCCTTTTTTTTAAATAACAGGAACACAGAACCTTCAGCACATCTTCCCAACCATTCACATAACAATTGTTCCAGACAGAAGATCTTAGTTTAAGTGCCATGACTGAACTTAAATGTCTTTTACTGTTACATCATTATTTGCCTTTTTCATTTTCAGTTGCTGTTTAGTTGGATTTAGCCACTGAAACTACTTGGGAAATATTCTGTTTTGGCAAAATACACATTTCCACTATTTTAAACACAAATCAGACAGAACACCTCTTTCTGCAACAAGCTTCTCCATTTGAGGGTGAGAAAAAATGCACATATTTACGGTGGCCCTGAAGTGCAAACCACATCAACAAATTCAAAATCACAACCGCAAATTCAAAAACACAACCACACATTCAAAAACACAACCACAAATACAAAAACACAACTGCAAATTAACAAACCGGAAGAGGTAGGTACCACAGTGGGCAACATGAAACACCTCTGATTGGATGACGGCGCCGTTCGTCTTATGAACCAGAAGTGGAGGGTAGCGATATTGTCTGTTCCATATGTAATAATGGCTCGGTGGGTTGTTTTATTTGGTTGTTATGGTGATGTGGACTGGAGCACGGGTCGCATGATGTCGGTGACAGGTTGACATTGTCAAAAGAGATTGTCAGTCGGTCAGGCGGAGGTATTGCCAGAAAGAAGAGGGCTGGGTAGCTGTTGACTGCTAATGCAATTTAACAAGTTTTACAAGTTTAACTCTGCATCCTGCCCATTTCGTTACGCCAGAGAAATACTAATAAACAGAAAATACATCAAATCTGTGTGCATTATTGACGGATTAAACAACGAGGACCTGTGCATTAGGCCTATACTTATGACAAATGTTTTTTTGCAAAACTTGCTGGATATGCTTAAGTATAGGAACTAGTTTTTTTGCCCCTATGTACTTTTTATGTTTAGCAACTTCAAGAGAATCCACATGCTACATGCTTCTCTCATTCACTTGTCATACCCCAGTCAATCTGAACCAGTTGGCAAACGCGTTGCTATGGTGACGCCCGTAACGGAGTGTGATTTAACTTGCCTAATTATGTGTGCATATACGAAAATAATACACGCCATGTTGGCATGAGAATTCTCACTGAAGTGGTATAATGTGTAGCTATTGTTCAATTGCTGTTAGCGCTGCTTATTATTAGTCAGCTGTGACGTGTTTCTCAGCTGTTATTCATGGCAGATCCGCCAGGTCAGGGAAACTGCAGCCTCATGCTAAAGTCAGAATAGACAGACAAATACAAAGATGGATCAAGGAGGCAAAAAAAATCAGACAGTGGGTCTGTTCATTTGCCTCCTTGATCCATCTTTGTATTTGTATGTTTATTCTGACTTTAGCGGTCAGTGAGAATTATCATGCCAACATGGTGTGTTTTTGTATTTGTGGTTGTGTTTTTGAATTTGCAGTTGTGAATTTGTTGATGTGGTTTGCACTTCAGGGCCACCGTACATATTTTGATGCATCAATGCACTTCTCATTCACTTTAGAAATGATAAGGTCTTGCATTTGCCAAGTTGAATCCTGTGTCTTTTGCTCTCCTATCCATATCCTCGTTGACAACAGTGCAGCTTTTTAAGTAGAAGCTAGTCAAATAGCATTGTGTCTGATCGCATGACAGATGGTCACTATTAATACATCAGACCCGCCCGATGTCAAGTGTTAATACATAGCATCCATGTTAATTTGCTGCAAAGTTTACATAAAACAAATCCCACAGCTTAGATTTCAAATGATGGGAGGAGATCTTTATGGGTCTTATAGCATGACCCGCAAAATAAAGCAAATGAATCTTATCCACATGTGACAAGTTGGTGGTAAGAACAGACTGGAACTTCATCCTTAGCTGGGAGAGGACATGCTGAAAGCAGCTCCTAATAACGATTACCAGGGTGATCTAGTGTTATTACTAGTGCTTTGTTGCACAAAGCCCACATCCTTTTGAGAAGTTTAAGTTGCAGGCCCCACTGCTTAAGAGGCTGTCCATCTTCTGTTGCCCTACTCAGTGCTGATGACACACTGTGCTCACTGTTTGTCTTCCTGCCAAAAGCAATTACTTCAACATGCTCAGGTTTCTACAGTGAGTGAATTACAGCATGTCATCATCCTTTTCACCATAAAAACTATAGCCATCATTGTTTCCTTTGTTTTCAGAGTTTTTTAATGTTCAGCCATTTCCAAAGATTCCCTGCTATTTTCCAGATCCACCCCAGTTTGTTAGTTAAACTATTAATTATGTCACTCTGTCACTGGGTTTTTTACTTAATGTTGCTAAACTCAAAGCACATGCAGCAGACTTTGCTGTTTTAAACATAACAGCATAAAACAGCTGATTAAAGCAGAAGTACTGCAGGACTTTTTTCTTTATTGTGAGAGATTCTTGTTGCATCTTTTATTGTTTTCTTCAAAGTCTTTCTATTATCTTATTCTTTTCATAAACTATTGAGTAAACAATATCTTTTGTTTCCTGAACTGTGCATAAAAAGCCAAAAGCGAGGTTCATGCTTAAAAACAAGGATGGTATCTGTGTCTTTGCTTGTTTCCATTAGTTTCTGTTGTTTTCAGCAGTCTCTCCTTTTTCCTCCACTCTCCCAGTTACACCCGTGTGTGTAAAAATATATCTAGTTTTACACAGGGCGTGATGTCATTCTGCCTGTGGGGCTTTCCCACATTCATGGCTCAGCTGATAACACATGTGGTGGAAAACTGTTAAAACACATGGGTGTGTAGCAGTTCTAAACTTCTAACCCCTATCAACCTTCCATGAGAAACAGTGCAAGGAGGGGATTTGGCAGAGAAAACAGGGCTATTGCTCCCACCCCACCTCACCCCCCTGTCTGCAACAGCAGCTTTAAAGCTCATCAAGATTGTGATTACATTGGCTAAATACAAAAACCCAGCCCATGTTGTTGCAGGCAGGCTATAGCTGTGCCTTACTCCATAAAACGTGTGGAAAACATTTCATACTGTGCTAATTCTCCTCACCTTGCTGATTTACAGAAATACAAGCTCTGCTTGAATAAATCGACGGTGTTAAAATCCACATTTTGTGATGCCTTAGCACTGACATCAGTGTGAGCTGTGATTGTGCAGTTGATCCACACCGCTGTGCAAATGAAACACTGCTCCACCAAAAACCAGCACAGCTGCTTTTGCTATGTCAGTCTATGCTCTGAGACAGGGTGATTAAATAGACCTATAGGGAGAATTTGAGGACATTTGTCTCACCAAACCCATCTTTTGAGGTTCTGCTGGTCACCAGAAATCTATTCTTGTCACACACAATGTAGAATTCAACAAAAACTGGTGATGAGGATGCGGTGGATCTCATCTCAAAAAGCTGTCAAAAGTAAGAATAAAGTATTACTGAGTTCAGCTGTAATTTGGGGGGAAGAAAGCTCTAAAACAAATTCAAGTCCCAAGGGCACACTCACATGACTAACTTAGCAGATATGGACCCTCAAGAGGAAGCTGAACTTGTTTATGAAGGAAATTACATCATGGGGCTTGGCTCAGACAATGACTTCATGCTGACAAGATTATGCCTTAGAGGGAGACAGAAAGAGCAGCGCTTGCAGGGGTCATATACAGATAAAAGGTGAACAAGTGCAATGTGGTTATTTAAAACCTCAAAACGGACTGCTCATTGCTATACATTTAGTAAATTGCTGCTAAGCAACACTAGTTTATTTTAATAATGGACTGCTATTTTCATAAACCAAAATTGAGAATAGATATGTTTATACAACTGCCTCTCCAGTGAAGTGCAGTTTACTGTATTGTCTCAAATCCTCATTTACACTGTCTCCACACTCTTACACAACCTACAGCTGTGGGAAATTTGAGATATGCAATAAATAGGACATATATATGTTTTGGTTTGAAATGGTTACTGTATAAACACAAAATCTCACTCTTTTTTACACTCAGGGTTAAAAAAAAGTTTTGCTCTGTGAAGATGCCTTAAAGTCCAGTGTTTTATTGGTCCATCCATCCACCCCAGCTCCTGCACCTGATTATGTAGTTCTATGACATCATTAATTCCTTCTTTGTTTCAATCTATGGCCACTAGAGGGTTTCTTCCCACTTAAACATACAAAATGATTGCTTTTGAGATTAGTTACAAGGAGTGCCGCTGTCTCACATGATTGCAAGTGGTCATTTAAAAAACATAATTGTGGTAATAATAAGGTTTTCGCACAAAAACCCTATCATGTAATTTGTAGGTGGAGGAAAGGCACATAACGCTTAAAAATATTGTATTGTATTGTACCTTTCTCTCTCTCTCTCTCTCTCTCTCTCTCTCTCTCTCTCTCTCTCTCTCTCTCTCTCTCTCTCTCTCTCTCTCTCAATGCTGCTGCTCTAAACCTAGTCCCACACACAGGGGACCACTGCAACTTTCCAAAACATCATTCTGTTGCTCTGCACTGTTAACTGCTCTTTGGTGACCTCTAATTGTCCTGGGGATTGGGACGACGTGATTGAAAATAAAATCCTTCACAGCAAAAGAAAAGACTAGAGGGGGTTCGGAAGAGTTGTCGGACCTCCCAAGAGTAGAGCTGGACTAAAGCCCCAAAACAAAGCTTTCTGTTGGGTTAAGGATCTTAGAATATGCCCTGGATTATGGTGCCAGGGAGCCAGAACATGCCCGGGGATAGTGGTGGAATAACTAATACTGACTTTGGCTAAAGAGAAATATTGGCTTTATGTGAAATGAATTTCATTCAGAGTTAGGATAATGATTTTATTCTGGGGATAGCAATAATGATTTTTTTTTTCAACTGTGGGAGTTTGCTGTCACTCAGCAGTTAGTAAGTACTGCGTAAGTGCAGGGCTTACAGAAAAATAGTCTGAAATATTCTTATTATTCATCAGAGAGTAGGGTTCCACTGCTGTATGAATCAGAAATTTGAATGTAGTGTAGTAAGCAAAAGTTTAGAAACAGAAAAAGATGGATGATAACTTATGAGGGATGGAAAAAGCTGTGTATACGGTAATATGTGTTTCTGCTGAAAGATCTCAGCACTGCACCCTTTAACCATGGGATGTTTTTGAGACATAAGTCAACAGCTTTTTTTCCCTTTCTTTCCTTGTTGTGTCTAGGCCATGGGTAAGCAACTCAAATCCTTGATAGCCACCGTCCTGCAAGTTTTCAATGTTTCCTGTTTAAACACACCTGATTCAAAATAAAGAGTCACTGAGTAGAGCTTAATAAGCTACTGGATCCATTTAATTCAATTCAGGTGTATCAGAGCAGGAAAGCATCTGAAACCTGCAGAATTGCAAATCTCGAGGACCGGACTTGTCTATCCCTGTTTTAGGCAATAGCAGTACCTTGTTAGGGTCAGAGATAAAACATTCCTTTTACAATGCAACTGTCATCTTCATTGATGACATTTCACTGGTTTCCGTGGTGTCATGGAAATACAGCAAGCAATATGATGAAGCTTTGTCATTTCCTGGTTGTCCTATTTAACACTTCTTTTATGGTTAAAAATCAAAATACTAAGTTAAAAAAAGCTAATAGTTAAGACTTAAATGTTGGCATTTAAAAACAATTACCTTAAAGTATGCCATTTCTATAATTCACACATGGGTGCTCTCACAACCACTAGAGGTCATTTATTCAAAAAGAATTTATAGGTATAAAAGCATAGCTAGTTCCAAACAACCCATGGGGTAATTTTGAGGAGGAGAATTTTCATTTAAAGGGTCTGAGAGCAAAATCTATGTACATGCCTAAGCAAAGATATCAGAATTACAGAACTTCTGCAGCACAAGTAAAATTCCTGTACACAAACTGATCTATACTTATGACATGTCATGCTTCAGAGACACAAAACATACTTACCCCAGTTGGACTGTTGATAGGAAGCAAACAAGGAAAAAGAGAAGATGACCAATGACTTACAGTACAGTACATATAAACTCACAAACTTCACATCTGAATAGTAAACACTTAAAGGCACAATAAGATCACCACCACTGTATTTTTCCTTTTAGAATCTTCAGAATACAGTCATTTTTTACAAAAGATGCAGTAAATAAAGAGCTTGAAATTATGTAAATTGGGGCTACTGTTGGAATTCAATGTACAAACAGGGATGGGTTTTGTTCTTAAGCTCTATATTTAATTTTCAGCCTACACAAATATTGTGTATTTCTAATGAAAATCTTTCAAAAGTCTGTCAAAGATCTTGCAGGTCTATCAAAGAAGAAGTAGAGGAAGTTAATTTACACAAACAGAATGGTCCCATCTGGCCTTATTAGCATACTACATACTAATGCTAACTTTTAATGGTGTGATCATCTCACACGCTCATTTTCACTGAATCTGTAATGCAAAATTAGCATATTAGAACAACATATTGTCTCTCACGAGCCCAGGGGCCTGATGTATGATGGTGTTAGATTCCATTTCTGTCTTAAGCTGCAGTTTTGGCAATTAACAGTTCTATCCATTCAGACAGAGTAATAATAAAAAAGATCATGCAAAAACAAGTTACCCTCAACAAGAATGTGGTTTAGTTTATTACCTGTTTATAATCAGTCATGCCATTTAAACCACAGAAATATTGAAAGAAAAGTATGGCACCCTTCATTTTTGGCAACATCTTTTTTTTCTGTTTTTATGTCCAGTCCCATCATACAAGGGCATTCTCCTAGCCAAAGCAGCATTGATTTTGTTTTTTGTTTTGTTTTTTATGTCTCAACCACCTTATTTCAGAGAATGGAATTTTCCACAAAAATTCACATTCAACCTGAACTGCCTCCTGGTGAACTTAACCACCCGTTTATATACATATATATGTATGTATAGATAGATAGATAGATAGATAGATAGATAGATAGATAGATAGATAGATAGATAGATAGATAGATAG
>JBBBVU010000006.1:19480634-19495236 GCA_037177055.1 Atherinosoma microstoma | reverse complement strand
CACACACACACACACACACACACACACACACACACACACACACACACACACACACACACACACACACACACGCATGACCTGAAAGGATAAGTAGTGCATTCAAACTTTCCTCTCGCTTTCTCCGTCTCACTCTTTTACTGCTATTGTTCCAGTGAGGTGCAGCTGCCACGCGAGTTGGAGTGGGTCGCGTGCCAACCCTAATCTCAACAGGTGTTCTTTTTGTGCCCCCTCATCACACCCCCCACCCCACCCTATCCCCACTGTTCCCACACACACACACACACACACACACACACACACCAGCCACAAACTTTCTTTGTCAGCCTTTATTCTTTCTCTCAGCTCCTCTCCTCACTCTAATTCTCTTGCACCCAAATAAAAACATTTACACTCTGTTGTGATGGTAAAAACTGACTTGAGTTAAGTTTGAAATGAAAGTGCTAAAATGCAACTAAATTTGTACAAATCATTCAAATAAATTATTACAAATGATCACTTGAAATTTAAAACTCATCTTTTCAACTTTTGTCCTCGTATGCCACATAGAAGTATTCCTTCCTCTCTCTTCTCTGTCGTGGTTTTCTTTCTGTACCCCACCCCCCCCACCCCACCCCTCACTCATCTCTCCTCTGTCTCAGTTCTCTGCTTCTCAGCTCTCTCCCCCGCTCTCCGCTCAGTTTAGCTCAGTTTGTTTTATTGGCACGAACGTTAGAAGAGGAATGCTGCCAAATCACCCCCCATCTCTCTTTCTTTTCTTTCCCTATCTCCCTTCTCAGATAAATCCGATCTGAGGTCATCTGTTATTCAGAACACTGACACCATATGGTCAGCCACCCACTCAGAGTACTTCCAGTGAGTTTCATGAAAACTTAAAATCTTCCCATATTAAAATATTAATGGAGTTGTATACTGACCAGCTGTCGCAAACACTACTTAGAGTTCAGCCCGCCTGAACTTTGACTCATAACAGTAGTTGATCCATCACAAACACACAGATACTTGATAAACAAATGAGGCAACTTATTAAAAGAAAATCCGGTTAAATCCAGACATGAGTAAACTATTCAAAGGCAGCTTTGAAATGGGATGAGATACTAAAATAAGTAAGTAGAGCAATGCAATTAACAGCCTTAAAAACAGCAAACTGTTATCGGCTAGGATTCTGCTCTGCCACAATATGTTATTCATTCCAGCCACAGGTTGACCTTTACTGGAGTTGATATGCAATGCTTCAGGCTCTGCGCTGGTCAGACTCTTTCAAAAGAAGCTGGATCGTGGCATTGAGGCTGCAGAGAGTTACCAGGTGGAGATCGCTCTGAGGTATGTCACTGATGTAAAGAAGTGAGAAACGTTTTAATTGTTGTAGGGACTTTATTATGGAAATGCGCTCATTCCCCCATGCATGTGCAGAATGGCACCATCTTTAATACCCCTGATTATCGTCACTGCATAAACAGGCAGCTTGTGTGGAATACTAAACAGTAACTTAGCACTTAGAAGTATGGATGCACATGGAAATCTGCACAGTTATTTGGGAAAAGCTTAATGTTTACTTTGCAAGAGGTAAGGTAGACATCATTGATGGGTCAGAGATGGTTATAAGAATCTTCTGTCTTTACCCTGTATTCATGGCGTTATATTTGTCTTAAATTAAGAGCCTTTTGTGCAATTTCTGTGCAAAACAAGTATAACGTAATTAAAGTTGTGCTTTTTTATGTATTCAGTTGTGCAATATATTCAACATTTCAATTTCAGAAAGGTGTCTTTAGATTGGAAATAGGTGAAAATATTCAATAAAACTTAGTACTGTAGTTTATCAAGTGACTGACACACCAGAACTAAAATGGGCCTTTGGGATCCCCTCACCACCCCTCTCATCGGATGGGGTCAGCAGCAAATTGCTAAAACTTGGGCTAGAAAACATTCAACCAATTGAAAAGAGCATGGGCCCACATCATGTATCACTAAACAACATACAATAGTGGATACAATGAAGCTCTTTGACTTATATTGTTACTGTCAACAAAGTCAAAGTCTTTTATAACCCTGTAACAGACAGATGGCTGGTTACTGTATATATGAAATGTATTTATTTAGTCATATTCCTAAAGAGATGTTTGAACAGGTGTATTTTTTGTGGTAGACATACAAAGATTCAGACGTAAACACACACATGCAAGAGCATATGCACACATGAACACACATCTTCAACAGCAAAGTGTTATCTTATCCAGAAAGAGCAGCTGCTAAGTATGACCCTAGCTCAGCTGTTAATGATTGGTGATGTGTGTTTGGGAGTGTGTGTCTCCCTTTCTCTGTGTATATGCACTTATTTAAACTCCACAATCTCTCCTTTTCTCAACTGACAGGAGCTCATTATTAGTGGCCTGGCTTTGATTTGTGAAGTTCAGCAGGGTGATTTTGAACATCTGTCGCATTTCAAGGTTGTTTCTGTAGGAGAGAGCAAACACAGGCAGCACTAAACTACCAGGGTAGACATCACACACACATTCAGCAGGTAAATGTGTTACAAAACCAAATGTATATGTGTAAGACCACAAATAATTCTTACATCTTTCCACTGTTTTGCAGTATACATATTTATGAGGTTGGATCTTGTTGATTTTACTCACTTTGTGAGAATATCTGCAAAGCCAGTGCAGAATATTGAACAACAAAGCTTCATTATCAGAGGCCCTGTTCAATACACAAACTGGAATGTATTTACTTAATTAGTTTTCATTCACCGTCGCCCAAAAATACATGTGTTACATAGCAACATTGACACCTTCAGAAATATGTGCAACTATCGTGCCTGGATAAAAAGAAAGAAACCTCTGTAATTCCATCTTTATATAAGGTACCTAAGTTTACTGTAGTAGATATGTAATATTAGCAAACTGTATAAGTATCTAATTCATTCTGATTCTGCAAGAAGTTCTAACACAATTCCTTTTAATTGCATTTTTTCCCCAGGATCTTGTGATCTAATGGGCAGTGAATAAAACGGAAAATCCTTCTATTTCATTTTGCTGTGGAGAAAATCACATAGATCTATAATGAACTGTGGAAAAGGAATAATACTCTGGCCATCACTCTGAGATCCATAGTAACACAAGTGTATAAAGGCAGATAGGATTTTTGTCATCTGACCTTCATGTGCAAAGCTCCACAGCGTGTGACACCGTGTTTCCGCAGCTGGTTGTCACTCACATCTTCTGTGTAAGGCTCCAGAGCGGTGCACATTGTGGATGTGTGCGCCTCTCTGCGCACTTCCCTGAATGTAAATATACATATACATGACTTCATCTCCACATCAATGGGTTTGTGCTAGTGTGCATGAGCATGTTCCTCATGTGTGTATGTGTGCATCAGAGGTGACCAGTTGTCATTGAGCTTTGACAGAAAGCAGGTATCAGGCAGACACGGTGTCACCTTGTCACCTCAAACCTTTTGTGTGTGATGCATGTGCGTGTGTGGCATTCGTCTCTTGAGATCCCTGCTAACCTGCTCCAGGCAGACTGCATGGATGACACACACAGAAAGGTCCCAGGAGTGAACCTCAGGTGACGAGGCAGCAGCAGCGTGTGTGTATGTGTGTGTGTGGTTTACATCTCCTGAGATTGACTACCACACAAACACACACACACACACACACACAGGAGTGTTTCTAACATTAGGATAAGTTGCTTGATGGTGCAGTCAGTTAATATTAGGCTCAAAGAGAGAAAAGAAGGAGGAACTAGGGGAATTTAAGAAGAGAGAGAAAAGAAATAAAAAACCAACAAACAAATCAACATATTCTACGAGCTCAACTCTCCAGATATTTTAGCTGTCAACTCATCACCCCAAAGATTGAAATCCATCTTTTTTTTCATTTAATTAAAACACCAGTTTAATTAAAGAGATGTAACTAAATTGGTAAGTTAATTAATTCAGAGGCATAATCTTTTTCATTGGGCAGAATTAAACTCACCTGTTCCAATGAGTTCACTCAGTAATCAGCAAACATCAGTAAAAGTTGCTCTCAGCAAGTTTGTGAATCGCTCCCAACAAGTAACTCTTTCTGAACTTTTGGTACTATTTAGAAAGACATCAAATGGTAAAAATAGACATTTTGCCAATACAGACCTAGTGCTGGATATTATTGCAGTGGTAGTAATGATGTGTAGTAATGGAATCTAATCATCTATTATTCTATAATAATCACGGAGAGCTCAGTCAGAACACAAAAGTGTAGTAGTGCTTGTTTGGCAAACTACATGTTTTCTTTCTCTTTTTTCCACCCTTTTCTGTTAATGACACATGTTTGTGATATTAGAGAGCATTATCTTTAAAAACAGTCATAAAACGGGACTTTGCATTTTTTTTTAAATACACTTCAGAAAGGTACTTTTGGGTTTCTGTAACAACGGTGGATATCCTTTCTATTTTCTGTGCTCCATCATATTTGAAACATACTGGATGTAATCTATCCTTTGGCAAAGTGACAAAGTGCTTTCTCACCAATTACTGACTGCTATTTCCCTCTTCACACCTGGCATGGAGAGGATGTGCTTGACAGCATGTATGAGTGTGTGTGCATCAGAGAAAGATGAAAAGGGGGGAAAGGAAGAAAAAGATGGCCAGTGAGAGCCACACAGACAGATTAAGTCACAGGGAGGTTTTAAAGAGGTTCCACTTGTGTTTACATTTATTCAGCTGTCATCAGGTGAGTGGCATACCTTTGTTGCTGCATTATCACACCAATGAATTTTGTTTTATTCATGTTTTCTTTTTTATTCTGATGGACCATAATGCTCTATTGTAATGTTGGTTAAATATGTATAAAACTATTTAGATTTTGGTGACCTTAGAGTAAATATATCTATTTTTCTTTACTCCACAATGATTTGGGATTTATCAAGGGCACTTTTCATGAATGACAACCTCAATTCCAAAAGAAATGGGACGCTGTGTAAAATGGCAATATAAATATAATGCAATGATTTTGCAACTCTCATAAATACATGCTTTAATCTCAATAGAGCACAATCATATCATATGTTGAAAATGAGATATTTAGCCATTTAATGGAAAATATAAGCCAATTTTGAATTTGAAGGCAACAACATCTAAAAAAAAAGTGACCCACTGAGATGTCATGGTGAATCAGTGGATCCTAACATAGCGAGCAAATGCACAAGAAAAAGAACATTCAAGACATTGAAGACTTTCTCCAACTAGAAATTTGCCATAACTTGACAAGGCGAAAGCAAATTATGGTATCTGCTGCATAAATTATTACTAAACATTGCAATGTGAATGTGTGTCAAAAAGATGGCTTCTGTGATGATACATACTTTAGAGCTGTAGTAAAGCTATTATTTAAACTGTATTTTACCAACATGTAAGCTATAATTTAAATCAACGTGAAGCATATTGTCAAACAGGAAGTATCACATTTCTAAAGGTGTATCTATTCCATGTAGCTGATAAATACTACATTTACAGAAATTTTTAAGGGAAGATGGGTATTTATGTTTAATAAATGCTATTATGAAATCATACAAAAATCCCTCTGTAAGAAAATTATACTAGGAGTAAAAACCAACTAATGCAAGCTTTGGAAGTTTCCCTCCCTCCTCCTTGTGATTGAAGAAAATAACCCAAGCTGTGCTCAATAAATAAGGACATTATTGGAAGAAGAGACAAAAAGAAAGAGAGATGGGACAGAGCAAGAGATAAGAAGAGAATCAACATCGGGCTAAATCTTTCTCGCTGAAGAGCTCAGAGAAGAGACAAGATGCAAGACGGATGCCGAATTAGCTGTCGTAAGGGGGCAAAATCTGCCAAAGTTCAGTAGTGGCCCTTTAAAGTATGGACCAAACAAAGAATAAAGACTTGATGGAGTGTGGGAAATAGAAGTAGGTAAAGGAGAAGAAAATTACTTATGAAATACTCAGTGTGATAAAGGAATAGGGCAACTGGGAACTTCTTTCTTTTAAAGATATGGATACAAAAAGAAAAGGATGTAACAGTCACCTTCCCTCAGGAAAATGAAGGAAAATGACACAACCAGCGTTGCCTAGAGGAGAGACAACAAGAGATGAAAGTAGCCTTTAAAAAGAAACTCTAAAGGTGTTGTAGCACAGTCGGCCACCGAACTGATGGAAGTGGAAGACCAGAGGCAAAAGAAGGTGAGCCATCTGAACAGACAGTGGGGAAAAAAAGGAAACAGAGATCAGCCAGGTCACTTAATAACGGAAGCTTGCACAAAAGGCACATCTGAAGACCTTGGCCCTGCTGAGTGTCAAGAGGAAGAGCTGAACCAGAGCAAGAAGCAGTGGAAAAACAAATTTCTATTGTCTGGGGGTAAAGCTTCAGAGTGGAGCTGATGAGACCTGAGAGAAGGATCCATGAACTGGAAAGAAAAGGAGCTAAAGGAGATGTGGGTCATGAGACAGCTGTTACATCTCTTAAAAAAACCCAGCAAGACTGAGGAGGATGTCAAAATCCTCAAAAACATAATCATAGGTATGTTGCTTCATTTGGCCATTTTAAATAAGAAACTCTTGGACTCTGTTAAAAAAAAACAATGTTAAAAATCTCTCTATTCAAGAGATCCAACCTTAGAAAAGAGACAAAAACAGGAAAAACAACTGGTCTTGGGGCATTTGTAGATAATAACAAATGTGACAGAGCGAGGAAGACGGAGAAGAGCGATGCTTGCCTGTCTGTATCTGACGGGACAGGAGGTGCAGAAGAAGAAAATTAGCTTTTGAAACATTCACATGTCAAAGAAAAAACCTGTGAAAGCAACGGTGAGGTGGAGAAGGCTGCTGTTATTACAGTTCCAGCCAGACCTCAGCAGACAATCCCTTCTAACTCATGTCAGATCTTTCTGACAAGTACAGTGACACAACCTGTCCTCCTGTTTTCACTTTCAGTCGGTGAAAATTCAGTCCATCAAGTGCACCTGTCTGCTTCTTAGCTGCTCTGCTGTTGTAGTGTAGATTTTTCTTCTATACAAAGATCTTCATTCATTGGTGATTTGTTTCTCTATCAGTATATATATATATATATATAAAGGAACGGTTTCATTGCCGATTAGTTTACAAAGCACTGAATGGTTTAGGGCCAAAATACATTCAGGATCTTCTGGTTATGAACCAACCAGAACCCTCAGGTCATCAGGGTCAAGTCTACTTTCCGTTCTCAGAGTCAGAACTAAACATGGAGAAGCAGCGTTTACTTGTTATGCTCCTCACACACGGAACAAACCAAAACTCTCAGTTGCTTTAAATCAAGGTCAAAAACTTTTCTATTTGCCACCTTTTATCAGATCAACTGTTATGTCCACACACAAACCTTTCTCTCTTGCATTTTATTTTATTTTACATTAACTTTTTTGTATCTATTTCATTTCTTTTTAAAGTTTGCTTTTAATGTACTTTTTAATGCTCAATGTTATATGTAAAGCACTTTGAATTGTCTTGTACATTAAATATCCTTTACAAATAAACTATCCTTGCCTTGATGGTTTACTGACAACTTTGTCTGCACCTGGATGGATCTTATATTTTCTGTGGTTTTGAGCAACTGTGCCTCACTAAAATTTGTTAACATCTCCTTCTTTACACCTATGTAGTTGTTCGAGTTTGGGGGAAAGATGTATTAGGTTAGGTTGAGGAAGTGACCACACAACCACACAACAAAATACACAGGCATCAATTGCTGTCATCATGTTAAATCCCATGGTGTCTATCAGTGTTAGTCCACTTTCATCTTGGGGTTATTTGATGCCGACAGCACATCCAGAAAGGATCATTTAGGAGTGTTTACTTAGAACTGCAACAATGTCTTCATTTTTAAAAAAACGTTGAAAAATCGCATAATGCACAAACTTGAGACCTGTGTTTGATAGGACAGTTATTTTTCTACTTTCTTGTTTCAGTTCATTCACGCTGTTTACTTTTTGTTTTATTCATTCTTTATTGAGGAAAAATCAATAAAGCTATAAGTAAAGTTTAGATGATTATAGTCAGGTCTAAAATACACTGATTCATATTTTACCTGCTGTTTTGGAAAGTAACCCTCATGACCTTTTGTTGAAATGGCCTGTCAGCACCACTGAAACTCATCAAACTGCAAACCAAGTCAGTGGAGGCACAAACTGTTGCTATCCTTGTTGCATGTCATTTCAACACTGTGCCTTTATCATATAATGTCATTTGACAAAACTGGGCTCATCTTTTATACTTTTGTGAGAAGAGGTTGGATCTGAACAACTTACTGGGAATGAATGAGCATCTTCCGAGATCGCAAAAGCTACTTTCTCTCACAAAACTCAAACTATGCCTGCAAAAGTTCGGATAAAAAGTATTCTGAAGGAATGCGAATTAATGAAGGATAATGAATGCCCTGAAAAAAGTAACTAGGCAAATATAATATGTACTTAAAGGGAGGACATATCTAGCATACTATACATGTGCTCTGGGTGGTTTTGTAATTATTAACTACCATCAATACATAAAGAAATGTTATCCAAATGGGGCCAATTACTACATATTAAGCTGATGTGTTAGACAATGGAGGATGCAGTACGTTTCCCTTAGAGGGCTGAGAAACAAAGTTGTAGAGGAAGAAGAAGAGGAAGAAGAGATGAAAAACAACAGACTTTGTCTCTGTGCCAGGTGTGACTTCATCCTTCTCTCTTTCTTTGCTGGACTCTGCAGAATCATGGGCACAGCTATTTTCTGTTATTTCACACAGAAAGCAGGCCAAGATGGCAGGGTTCCCCAGAGAGTTTGAGGCTGTGTGGACTTCTGCGATATGAGCATCACTATTGTGTGCTTTACCTCACTCCAAGCAGGGTTATTTTAAAAAACACTCAAAAAATGAGACATATGGGCTAAAAGGTATACACTTAATAAAATAATCACACTGTGTAAAAGCACAATAAGTATTCTTCTTGGTTCTCTGACGGTTCAAATTTACCATCAAGAGTACAGTGCAATAATTTATTGAAACTTCCCCCAACACAAAAGGAAATGTTAAAGACAAAAACAAGCATGTATGATTTTAAGAAGGTTGAACACCTGGAGCATGATCACCTTTATTCTTAAACACAGCTTGAGGCCTCTTAGACAGCCTTCTTCTAATTTTTTTAAGTAGAGCTCAGGAATGTTCTTCTGGCTTCTTGAAGAACATTTCAAAGCTAATCTTTGTTTCTCCCTTGTATTTCATTCTCTGTCAAGATGATCCCACACTGCTCCAATAACGTTGAGGGCTGGGCTTTGGGGACGAATCATCACTCCAAACAACGTCTTATAGACATCTGTAACCTGTTGCATCTAATTTTCTGTCCAGTCTTTTTTCTCTGCTTCCATTCCTTAAGAATGGCTTCTTGACTGCCACCCTTCCATGTAGACATTCATGATGAGGCTTCAGCCAACATGGATCAACTTTAGGTTGAGATGTATCACACAGGTCTTGTCTCAGGTCTCTGCAGGTATTCTTTACTTCTTAAATACATAACTTTAAGATACTGTTCAATAAACCGTAACAAAGTGCCAAAAGATGCAATTTAAAATGACTTCTTTATTAAACTGTTTGTTATGTGTAGACACACTGGTTCATCTTTTGAGTTTGCATAATTCATAAGCCAGTGCTTAGTGGCTTGAGAAAACAATAAAACACAAAGGTAATGTCAGATATAAGAACTGGACTACAAATGAGAGAAAAAACTGCCAATGTCACATGAAAAACTTTGAAAGACGTAGCTGAAGATTAAAAAATCTAAGAAACTTTGACTCCTTGAAAGCACAATTTAAAGAAATGAGGGGTGGCCCAAAATCATTGCACAGTACAATTCTGTGGTGCATGATTATAATTGCTATTGATTAGAGTGGGCAAGTTAAAACACTACTAACTATATATCTATGTTTTAATGTCTACAATTATTTGGTAATTATAACTGTACAGGAATATCAAATAAAATGCATTGTCTGTGAAACAGCAAGCATACAATATAGTGGTTCATCACTGAGATGTCTCATTTGAAACGTACTAACAGCAAATGTTTATTTCTATAGTTTTGCTTTTTTATGGCTGACTGAGTGTAACTTTGTTTGTGTGATTCCTCAGGTGATGACTGATGTGTCCTCATGTACCTTCTCATCCACTTTTTATCCTCTGACTAATACACATAACTAGCTGTCATGTCAAAAGACTGCAGGTGACAATGATTGATAGTTGATTGATGGCCTTAGATAAGAACTGCACTACAACACTGCAGCCAGAGAACCACACACGCTCAAACACTCTGCCAGTCTGCCACCACAGAGTTAGCAACAGTCTGCGTTTTGCCTCCCTCACTTCTCCAAGCCAGTCGCTCTGCACTGCGGCAGGCAGGGGAAGCAGACTCACACACTCTTTTCTGCTGCACTCTCATATTTTTGGAAGGAAGGAAACGAGGAGCAAGCAAAATCTACACAGCACAGCGGGTTTTTTGTACTTCTTTGTGAAGAGCTGCAGAAAACATCCCAGGGATTTCTGTTTTTGTGAAAGTTGTTTCAATCAGGTTTGGAGTATCATAATAGGAATATGCACTGCTCAGCCTGCCTGCCAATAAAGACACACTCAAACAGTGTGGGGACAGAAAAGGAAATCTGGACCTGTGTGGTGGATTTTGGAAGCTAACGAACATGCAATGTTCCAAGGGTCTTTTTTTTGTTGCAATATTTGGATGAGAGTGAGAAGGCAAGACCGATGCCAAAGGTTTTATCCATCTCTTTTTCTTTTTTTTTAAAAAACAGTCTCGCAGCAGCTGACCCCTTGGGCTCTGGCTATGCTCAGTTTCTACCTGCAAGCTGTGGCTGATAAAGCAATGTAAATCTCCAGCGCTCCTTCCAGGATATAGATGCTGCCAGGCCTTGTAATTGGGCAGATCTTGCACTCTCCATATGCAATATAAATCATATCCAGAACAGCAGTATCCAGCCAGGCAAGCTATCCAGCAACTCGCGCCCAGCCTGGAGAAATCACAGCCCCAAGAGGAGGAGATGGAGAAGCTGAGAGTGGTGAACTGAATGAATGGAGCGAGAGAGAGAGAGAGAGAGAGCGAGAGAGAGAGAGAGAGAGAGAGAGAGAGAGAAGCTTCCAGACAGGGTGACCTACATTAAACACTGTCTGGAGTCAAAGACAGAGCAGGGAGAGAAAGGGAGCTACAGAGTGGGAGAAAAGGGGGAAAGGTTTGGAGAGAGGGAGCAGAAGTACAGTGTGTGAGAGGGAAATAGCACAAAAGATGAAACACAGACACAATCTGAGGAAAAAAAAAAACATTGGCAGAGAGAAAGCTGATCCTGATGTGAGATCATTCATTCCCCACAGTCTCTCCCACCATCCCTCTTTTCATTGACACATTGCATTTTTCCTCTCTCCTTATTCTCATATTCCCTTTCTGCCTGCTACATCGCTGCTTATTTTATTTCTATTAGTCAGCCATTTTCTGGGTGGATTTGATAAGCTGCAGCTGTCTATGCAAAATAACAATGGTTATTTTGCACATGTGTGTTGTCTGCTGTTTTTGCTCATGCTCGTCATCCTCTCCAACACGTTGTATTCCTTTTGCATCTTGTTCTCCAATTGCTTAATATTTCCTTAATTCCCCCCTCACCCAAATCCCCCACCCTACTTAATCTATGCCACAACACACTTTTGCAATTTTACATTGTTAGAGAGAAATACTATGACTGATATCAGTCTACAGGATGCCAGACTTTTCTTCACTTTTGTGCGGCTAACACCTGCTAACTTGTGGAATACTGTGTGAAGTGTTTAATTGGCATTCAGCTCTGCATCAAATGACTCCTCAGTAGTGGTGATTTTTTTGTCAGCTCCAGCTTCAATCAACATTGACCGGGCCCACAACACCTAAGTGTTAACTTTTCTTTACACAAACATAAATTTACCAACTTTAACACCTCATATGGAGGCTCCGCGGACACCTCAATCCCACAGTGTTACGCAGTCCAGTCAACAATAATAAGAATGAGAATAAAAATGTGGCCAATCATCTCAGAAAGTTGTGATTATTAGAACTAGTGGATCAACACAGCTCACAGGGTTCACTGTGGTATTGTTCCTTCATGTTGTCGTAGAACACAGGCTTGTCTCGTCAGAGCCGTCAGAGGACTGCAGATAAACATGGTTATTGTTTCGGCTTCATCTGCTCCTACAATCCATGTTTCCTTTTGCCACTTCTCCAATTGCTTCCCATTTCTTCCAGTTGCACCCATCCCCCAGGATCACATACTCTTTCAGCCACCCTCATAACCCCTCCCCAGCTACATTTATTTTTCTCCTCCTTCTTCTCTACCTCTGTCAGCAGTTATCTATCTACATGTAGCTTTAACAGTATTTCTTTTTATGGTGGATTACTTTGTCTAGGTCCATGCTGTTATCTAGAGTCACTGGAGGGAAGCAACAGCACCAAACCAACAGCAGCTCTATCTGTCTGTGAGCCTGCTGTATCTGTCTGACTGCCTTATGGATGGAAAGCTGTCAGTCTGAGAGCGGGCAGCTCACAAGCTGGTTCTCGCAGCTTCTTTTGTAGCTGATTGCAGAATTGGTAAGGTGGTAAATTCAAGTGTGACTGCCTGCCTGGCTGAGCATTTGTCCATCTGGCAGTGGTGGTTTTATGGTGCCAGGGTGCAAGGTTTAAGACTAACCTTTTGACTTGAAGATGGCTTAGTTAAGTTCCCATCTGCCTTGTATTTATGTCTACTTTTACGTCTTTACATACAAGCACAAAAAATGCTCATTATTTCCCAGTACAGCTATTATTTTTCATCACCCCCTTTTTTATTTCAGCTTTCCCCACTTCTTGCATTTTCCACCCCCTTCCTGCTCCATCACTTCTTTCCACGTGCATGTCAGACTTCAGGGATCACTGTTAAGGACACGAGTGGGGATTGCAGTTGAAAGAGAGGAAATGACGGGTAATGGAAGAGGACACACTGGCATCTGTCAGGGAAAATCGAGGATGGAAAGCGGAAGGAAATGAATTATTCATTAAACAAAATTACATTGCTTTCACCTTCTTGAATAGGCTTGATCAGAATCCTATTTTCCTTAAAACACTTAGAGAAAGGAAATATGCAGTACCCCTTTACATTTGACTTCAATAGATTTTCAGTGAAAACATTTCACTTGAAAATCAGCAACATATTATTTCTGGCTTTAGTTTTCAAGCTTTGTACTGGTTCAGATCTCCCAAAGAAATGAATCAGTCTTAAAATGTTGTGTTTTCAAAGACACAATTGGAATAACATGAAAAGAAATGTTTATGAATTTATCATTTTAGACATTGACTATGGCTGCACACATATTCCCACCTAACCTAATTAATTCTCTCATAATCTACAAAACAGTCCATAATATATAAGTAATATCTCCTTTTTGAGACATACAGCATGTTAGTGGAAACTGTTGACTAGTATTTATTTTCCTCTGTGTGTCCAGGAAAACATGCACTTTCCATCTTTTACCTTTCATCCTCTTCAAGAAACGATGAACTTTTAAATGAAGAGTTAGTCCTGCTTCTTTCTCCACTTAAGCAAGCTAAATCATCACTAACCATGCCTTTGCTTTCCTTGTGCCTCTGACATACACTTGCTTTCTTTGGTTGACAAGCTTGTTTAAGCCACTGCACTCTTTCTGTTTCAACATAATAAAGCTGACCTTTACATAAACACCCATCCAATGAACCACTAGCCTTCCCCATTCTCCATATTGCTGTCTTCCCACATCATGACAGGTCCATTATTTGTAAATGGCAACTACACAGCACATCCCTCACTTTAAGCCACTTATAGTCACTCACGTCTATTTGTGCTGTGTTCTGTCTTTGTGTGTCAAAATTGCCACGTACTATATGTGCTCTTCTTCTTGCTATTATCTTTCGCTCTGTTGAAGCCTGGTTTGTAAATCTAAAAAATCTTGGGGAAATTTAAAAAAAAAAAAAAAGACAAAATGGCTGGAGTGACTTCATCATAATGTAGTGCATTTTTAGTGCACAGCACATAATGCAAGCTGACAATTACAGTCCAAAAAGTGCTGAAAATTGGAGAGTCTCAGTGCAGCCTCATAGAAAATGAAAGAAAAAAAGGGATCTGCACATATTAAAGCAAATGGCATCCATTTTTTTGGATTATGTGAACAAGGAACTGTAAAGCACGTGTTTTTCCTCTTTTAAGTGCTGTGCTCTAAACATGCATCATACAGGATGCTGTTTATTTTGTATGTTGAATATTACTTGTCCTAAGGTTACAATTTAAGCCAAAATAAAGAGCCCAAATTTTGAGGCCCAAAACATTTTAATAAAGACCTCTGTTGAACCCTTTGGTGAGTTTATCATTTATCAAGCTGATGTCTCTCTTTTTACTGTGGTCCTGCATTCCAGTGGTTTTAGGGTTGGAAACTATACACCCTATATAAAAGAGGGATGTAGGTATTTGGTGTCAGAGTTAAAGCCAATGTGGAAGTATTTTGAACTGTAGTACAATTTACTGGTTCCAAAATATCACTGGCTTCTATCTAAAAAAAAAAAATATATATA
>JBBBVU010000006.1:19397340-19410219 GCA_037177055.1 Atherinosoma microstoma | reverse complement strand
CATCCGTGCCTTCATTTCAGGTTAGTAGGTTATTTGTGGAGTTTTCATTTTCCTGCTTCAGTGGCACATAAATCTGACCATCGTCAGCATTAAAACCAAACCCAAAACCAAACTTCCTAAGAATTGAGGCAAGAGGAAGTAGGTAAAGTGAAAAGAGAAGGGGCCCAAGGATGGAACCTTGAGGGACCCCACACATGAGAGGATGCTGACTCAGCTGCTCCCTTCAACTGAACCTAAACCTAAAGACCTAAACCAATCCAAAGCACCACCCTGAATCCCCACTGAGCATTAATTAAAAGGATTTGACGGTCCACCGTGTTTACAGGACAACATTGAAACAGCAAAACACAAAAATTGTGTTGAGTTTTGGTCTGCAGCTGGACCACAAACTGGACTGGTCGGTGAACTGTGACTATCTTTACAGGAGGGGGCAAAGCAGGTTGTATTTCCTGAGGGAGGAAGCACCAGGAAGAGAGACACCAACAGACTGGACATAGTGATCAGGTGTGCTGGCTCTGTGGTGGGGATGGAGCTGGAGTCTGTGGTGGAGGTTGCAGAGAGGAGGACGTTGGACAAACTGCTGACCAGCATGGATGATGTCAGCCACCCTCTGCATGCCACCATCACGGCACAGAGAAGCTCTTTCAGCACGTATGTTACGACCCTTGGGCCTGGCATCCTGTGGGGATGCAAATCTGGACTGTGTTAGTGCTTCCTGGGGATTGGCTGCCCTGGGATCCTTCTGGGGCTGCTCTGATTGGACGCCCATGCTCCTGCCTGCTGGTGATTGGCTGGACCTCTGCCGCCCACTTCTGAGCTCTGCTATTTAAGCTGCCATCAACTACTCATTCGGGGCAGCTGTGTTTTTTGGACTTTGTGCTACAGCTTGACACAGTGACTGAGGTTCTGTCTGTGTTTTGGAGATCTTTAGGCTCTGCCATTTACCCCTTTTGACTTGTCTGATTACTAGCCTTTAGTTTAACATTTTGTTTAGTTGTTTCTTGTGTAAGCCTTGGTTGATGATTATTATTATTATTATTATTATTATTATTATTATTATTACTGTCTGAGTCTGGAGTTATTTTGAGACAGTATTAGTTTATTCTCTCTTTGTATTTTGTGTGTGTTTTGGTTGTAGTGATTTATATTCTTAGGGGACTTATTTATCCCTTCAGTTTTTGTTTCCTCTTATTCTGCATTGAGGAGGATTTAGGTCCTGTCTTTGTCATTTGTTTTGGGATGATTGTGGGATTACAATAAATCTTTTATTGTACAATACTGTTATCAGTTTTGTTAATGTTGCCACCTCTTGTTCCCCTGGACAAAATTTAACTGAGGTCGTAACAGGGAGCCTCACAGCTTCGAGCGCACATGGTGCATTCAAGTGCTGGTGGAAAGCTGGGTCATTTAGGTTTTAATCCCTAATTATTTCAAAGTGGCTTTTTATGACGGAATAGTTCGCTCTGATTGATGGATGGATGGATGGATGGATGGATGAATGGATAAGAAGCTGTATGAAACATCATACTTTGGCTGAAATATTTACCGCAATATTAAATTAGTGACTTTTGACTATAAATGTTTTGTTTCTGGTGATTATATACAGATCACAGGACAGGACACATTACAACTTTATAATTAAAATAACAAAATCATTTTTCTAGTTACATATGATGCCCTTTGGATGAACTATTGAATGTTGAATGAATGGTTTGCTAACAATTTAAACCAAAAATAGCTTCTGATCATTTTCATGAAGTCTGTTATCAGTCAGAAAGTATATAGCTGTTAAACTATCTATCCATCCATCAATCCATCCATCAGGGCGAACTATTCTAAACATGCATACAGCCTGGTACAAAAAAATATTTTAGGTTTAATAGTACAAAGGTACCTTAGTGACAAATATGGGGGTGAGTGAATTTTTTTATAACTCATCCATTTAGATGTTACTTAATCTTGAAATTCTTCATAATTTAGGGGCGTGTCCTTTTGATTGACTACACTATACTATACTATACCATACTATACTATACAGTCATTTGGCAGACACTGTTATCCAAAACGACCTACAATTGAGTACACCAGTGATGCCAACACTGGAGGCAAGGAGGGTAAAGTGTTTCGCCCAAGGACGCAACAACAGATGACTGGGCGGGAGCGGGATTCGCCAACCTTCAGGTCATTGGACGACCTGCTCTACCACCTGAGCCACTGCCGATTGACAAGTGACATGTGCCAGATAGCCTATCCAGTGGCAAGTAAGCAGAGGGTAGCACAACAGCAGTTTTTCCGGCTAACAGCACATCTTAGCTTTAGCTTGCCTACCTCTGTTAGCTGGTTAGCTCCAGGTTAGCTCGGTTAGCTCTTAGCCACAGGCAGCTCAGAGTTTGATGAGTGTCAATCATCCATCCCCACGCTCACAGCCCCCCTCTCAGCACCACATCTTTGCCAAATTTTGTATTTTCCTGGAGCAACGAGACATGTGATGCTGCCAAGATGGCAACGGTGGGAACCGCCCACCGAGCTTCAATTCAGCTCTACAGAAACCTACGGGTGACGTGACGGAGGCGTTGTACATCTTATACAGTCAATGCTTACAAAACAACACAGACATTTCCACCTAGTCTCTTTATCCAATTTATCCTGTTCAGCAAACATACTCTTTCTTAAACTCACCTCATAGGAGTATCATAGGACTCGTGTTTGGATCCAAACTTGACACAGCTGGTCTTCACCTACTATTTTTTCAGTCTTCACTGTGGCTTGATTTGTTCTGTTGATGTATTACTTTGTTACTTGTTAAAAGAGTTAGAAGCATCAAGTTTAAGCATTAAAATACAGATTGAAATATACTCTATTGTAGAAGGCTTCATCAATAATTTACATGTTGCCATTGCGGCTCATCTTGACACAGTCACACGAGAAGCTCAGGGAACTGACGTACTGTAGATATAAAGGTTGGTTTGGTTGTATCCTCGGAGTTCGAACCAGCGCTCACAGTGAGCAGGTTGCTCACCAAATGTCAGGATGTGGCATGGTAGGAGTGAAAAGGTGGTTATTCAGGATTGCAGGAGCAGAGTTCTATCCAAGCAACCATTGGGTGAGAGGCAACGTATTACATAGCTAACACACAGAAAGACAAGAACCATGCAAACCAACCAACTTAGAATGATCAAGATGCATGGCTTTGGACCACAGAAGGTACCAAAGCACAGGGATGAAGAGATCAGTGTTAATGTGAGTGTCGTAACTAAATAGTCTTTTAATAAAAATAAATAAACAAATAAAAAGGTGTGGGTGGGATGGGAGATTGTTAAATGTATGCCACATAAATTGAGCAATTAGTATTTTCCCAGCACCAAGAAATTCCTAATTAATGAAATAAAAAGACAATAGCTTAAAGAAAAACACCACACATGGCCATCACATCAGTGACAATGAAGCATTCTGGGAGCATCCCACACAGTTGTGTTTCTGCCAAGTTTCTCAGATCATTGTAGTTAGTGTGACTTGGACTGGGGTCAGGCGGTACACCCTGTGAAATGTACAATTATATGCAAAAAACAGCAGATCAAAACTAAGTGATGCAACATATTAAATTGGACAGGAAATGCTTCTGAAGCGCAGGGGATCTTCATGTCTTTTCCCCTCTTTCACTTCCCCACAACACTCCCCCCCCCCTCTCTCTGTAATTAGTGCCTTTTCAGGATTTCCAGCAATGTTTTCATTAGTGTAAAGCTTTGCTAGCCTCGGCTGAGAGAGTTAGAGTGAAATTGAGGGAGAGAAGGTCCTCTGTGGCTGTTAATAGTTCTCATCTCTCCCCTGGACTCTTCTTTAATTGCTCTGCTCTGCCTGCAGGGTCATTATTACTCTGATCGAGTGCAACTCTGTTTTTCACTGCTTTTCATGAATATCATTTTGCAAAACAACTGCTTTGAGGTTTCTAAGGCAAGGGATCAGATTTGATCACCTACCCCCATGTAAATGTATGAGCATTCTTGGCATTAGGAGGACACAATATCTTTCATATGCATGACTTTCATGTCTTTAACAAATATGACATCCAAAACACTTTGAAGTATTTTTCCCTTCATTTACTGGCTTTAATCAAGCAAAATGCCTTTTGAGGGTTTGACAGTCAGTGGTCCGACTGCATTAGTTCTCTTTCAGCCACTTTCTGGGACTTAGTAATATTCTCATGTGTGCATTTGCTTGTTTATTTGTTTTGTTTTGGGGCGAAAATGAAAATCTGGTCCCAGGTTATTGTTATTCGGATCAAGGTTGTTGTTTTTTTTTTGTACTTTTTCATCATTAATCAAATGGTAGCTCTGGGTTTCTATCAAGAACATACCATGAGCTCAACAGCCTTTGTATTAATTTGTACAAACTGTATCTAAGGGGGAAACAAATACTGCCACGAGTGAAAGAGATAAATCTTGTACACCATGTATGAGTAAATGTACTGTCAGAATTTCAAAAGGATTTAAAGGATGTTCTGGCAATTAAATTGTATTGATTTTTAAATGTATCTTGACTAAAGATGGATATTAAAAGGAGCTGAAAACATTTGACCTTACAGAGAAATATGTGGTCCAAGCAGACAAGGATGAGTCTTGAATAGCTGTATGAAAGAGAGAAACTTTCTTTTATAAAATCTTCTCCACCTCCACCATAGTTAATAGAAGCTAATATGTAGTTTAGAGAAGGTACTTGCACTTGTGATTGTAAGTTATGCATTTAGACGAACACCACATGTTGATTGTTTTCAATTCAATAAGTTGTTTTTTGACATTTAAGACTGCAATAAGGTTTTACATTTTGGCAGCAAGCTAGTCAAGTTAAGTAAGATAGAAGCACCACATTTGAAACACTAAGCTGATAATATTGGACCTTTTTATATGTATTAAAAGCTTTGAATGACTAGGAAAGGGTAAATAAGATTAAAAGTTCAGCAGCTCTATCATCTGTTCTGTAACAGTGTCACAACAATATAACAAAGACTGGAGAAACTATTAAGCGAGAAGGAGATATTTCAGCTAAACCTTTATATTGTAAATGGACTGTATTAATACAGCGATTTTCTAGTCAATCACTCAAAGCGCTTTTACACTACATGTTACATTCACACACACTCTCATACAGTTTTTCTGTTGTTACATACTGAGTGCTTTATACTATAACTCGCATTCATACCCCGATAGACACATCAGGAGGCAACGTCAGGTTCAGTGTCTTGCCCAAGGACCCTTCAGCATTTAGTCAGGGAAAGCCTGGAATCGATCCACCGAATCAATATATTGTATATTAAGACAATCAATATTTTTGCATTGGAAGCAAGACAACTGTTCCTGAAACTGAAATCAAACACTTGTATAATAAACAACAATGACTTCCAAGTTGTTTGCCAAGAACAAGTAAATCATGCAAAGTCTGGGTTGTGTGAAATCTAGCATGCAGGAGTTGTCAAATAAACAAGTGGATCTTCAAATATGGAGAGGCTTAACTCTCACTTTCATTGCATTGATGTTTTCTAATTCAAATTTCTCATCAGTGTGGCTCTAAATGTTGATTTTAGCAAGTAAATAATTTTCTAAACTTATTGTACAAATAGTCCACTTACAACACAGAAATCCCCATCATCAAACATCTGCCTGGCTAGCATTTATCATTCGATTAAGAATCAGCTGGTGCACATTAGACAAGATAAACTTAGAAAAATCTTTTGTCAGTTTCATTTGGCTTCAGTTATTCCTCTCTTAAACTGAGCCCTCACAACAGATGTGTTTCCTCAGGGTTTCACTCCGCAATGTAAACCAAAATGAATAAAACACACAAAAAACATCATTTTTAAAAAAGTATTAAAAAATTCTCCCATGTTATTTTTCTGAGAAATAAGTCCATCCATAAGGCAAGAACAATAGCAATTTCTGTAATTATCAATATGTGATTCCAGGAATGTTTACAAATGTAGAATTTTATCACCATCCTTGCAGTTTTTCATAGGAAAGTGTGTCTCCCAATTGCATCTCATTTGACACACAATATAATGAGTGTATGATGGAATCAAGGGACACAATCACATCCAAGGTGTGACTGACTGCCAGTGGTGCAATAATGAAAACCCTCCTCTGCCAAAGACCAAAATGCTCCAGTTTTCTTATTGACAGTGTACCCAAATGCAGCTCTATTATACGCTTGGCTGAATAACAAGCTTTGTAACAATCTTGTCAAATACATTTCTCTGAATATCAGAAGCGGTCCCTATGCCAATGATTTAACTCAATACTATGGTTAAAGGGACCAAAAAAAAGCACATTTAACATCCAATTTTCTTGGTCTGCTCAGTGTGGAGCCTGCAGGCAGGACACTCAAAGCAGGGGATTTTGTAATGGTTGCATAGCTGTTGAAACAATTTGTTATGCAACCTCTGAAATATACAAAAGAAATACAAGTCACAACAGTCACCATACTGCTGAAATAACAGAGAAACAACCATCAGTCTTGATGTTTACATAGAGTACTAACCAATTATATCATCTGTGTAAGATGAATGTCTTTATGTAACTGCAATTTTATCTTTTCTTTACAGTCTTTGTTGTAAATTGAATCTATTTTACACAAAAAACTGAACCCACATATTGTATGTTACTTGATGTAGGCCCATGTCTACAGAAATATTGTTATTAAAATCAGTATAAATACCTTGGAATATGCTTATATTTGGTAAATATATATAGGACCTTGTTCCAACTGCATATTTAATAGCTCTCAAAGAGATAAACAGTTCATTTACACAGGGTGCATTATATGAAGACATGCTATTTTCTCTTGGTGAAAACTATCATTAAGTCTTGTACTAAGCACAGATATTTACTCAAAATACCACATCCTTTTAATTTAAAAAGAATCTAATTGATTTTCTAGATGTATTATAGGAAGCAAAAGTTTGGGAAAACCCAATTCAAAATGGATCTTTCTGATAAATTTGCTGACAGTTGTAAGCAATACTTTGCACTAAGTACTTCCTGTTCTAGTTTAAAACATAGTTCTGTGAAATTCTCAAGCAATCTTGCATACTGCTCTTGTGAGGTTTTCCTAGAGATTTTTGATTATGTTTGACTTGTGGTGCTGTGAGTACACTAACCTTAGTAAGGTGGTACTTTGTGGATTCTACGATGTGTTCAGGATCATTATCTTGTCATCTTTAGTATGAAAGTCATGTTTGCTTCCAGAATTTGTAGGTGTTTAGTTAAATCCTTCTTCAAGTCCATTCCTGTGCAGAACAGAGGTTTATGTTTCAAGAAGTTTTTACCTTTCTTTCCCCTGAAAACACTGTTGTCTAATGTTGTCAAAAAGTCAGTTTTTACCATCATTGATCATCAGGACGTTCAAAAATGCTTGTTTAGATCTTAACATGCAAAACCTTATGAAAGTGATTTCTGTGGTATGGGTTGACAATTGTTTAAATGACATTTTCAAAAAAGAACAAATTTGTGCAGGTGTGGCTGCAGATTTCCAGAAATAGGGCTTCTTTTTTATCTTTTTTTTATCTTTCTTACAATCCTTTTAAGAAAAAAAGAAAAGAAAAAATGTTCTCTCCGATCATTTTGCTGGTCTTCGGTCAAGTGTTTTGTTATCATCTTACAGCTTTCTGCTTTGTGGACATCGATGAGAGCTGTTCTCATATTGAGCCAAACACATGCAGGCAAAAATATGCCAGGGCCAATAGCGTCACTTCTGGGGTTTAAGCTGGGCTTGATTGGACCCCCTTGGGGGCTATGGGCCAGGGCTTTAGGCCCAACACTTACCTTTGTGTCAGGCAGGGATAATTGTGGCATGAAGTGGTCAAAGGTTTACCTGTGTGAGACCAGTTAAGCTTACCAACTTGCTGTTTCTTTCAGTTCAAACATATTTTACTACTGGACACTGCACTGATCAACTGGGGAAAATGCACAAATCAAATCAGCTGTAATCAGTAGAGCGGCTATCCGGAAAATGGCCACCAGATCCATAAACAATCTCAGTTTTATTTGGCCACTAATTTCTCATGCTAACTAACCGCGATTTTGACATGTCTGTTATGTGTGTTATGATATCTGCGTTGTACTTAAATCAGCTTTTTTCCTGTTTCTAAAGAATACAATATAGAATAGAACAGAATGTTTTATCGTCATTGTCCATGGTACAACGAAATTAAAAGTGCAAACCTGGCGGCAGTCATTCATTCATTCACATAAAAACCTCATAAAAAAGACGACTAACAAGCTACACAATAGATAGAATAAAAGTAAACAGTAAAACACACAAACATATTTACATTCTGTTTCACTATCTCTTAACGTTATTTCCTAGATTGAGTCCCATTCTTATCAATAATTATATTAAAAATGTAAAAAAATATGAACATATAAAAGAAAAATGCCACAGCGTTTTATCTTTTGTGGCATGAGCGCCGCCATGTTGCAGAACTATAAACCGTGATGTCACGGGGTTGGTTGGTCCAGCGGTTCTGATGAGAGTCCCCATGTCTGCACCGCAGTCAGAGAGACAACAGAGTGAACAATGGAGACTGGTGAGCCAAAAGAGAAGAGAGAACTAAAGAATGACCACTACTGTATTACTCCTGGGTGTAAAAACGATTTTTACAGAGTTCAGATCAAGGACTAAACAGTCCGTTTTTTACAAACTACCTCTGAAAAGGAGAACAGTAGCTACTGCTGCTGGCTGGCAGCTATAAGGAGGAAGAACCCTCAGATGGGCCTGACTCCAGAGTCCTGTCAACATTTTCTGGAGGAGGATTACAAACAGCAGAAGACTTTTGAGTCTGGCAAGCTAGTGATCCGCCAGACCAAAACGAGGCACAGAGGAGCACAACCTCGGTTTTTAGCCAGCTAACAGCGCGCCTTAGCCCGCCTACCTCTGTTAGCTGATTAGCTCCCGTTAGATCCGGGTTAGCTTTGTTAGCTCGCAGCTCAGAGTTTGAAGGGTGTCAATCATCCGTCGCCACGCTCACAGCCCCCCTCTCAGCACCTCCTCGTCGCCCAATTTTGGGTTTTCCGGGAGTCACAAGACTCGTAACGGTGCCAAAAACGCAACGGTGGGAACCTCCCAATGAGCTTCTTTTCAGCTCTTCAGAAACCTTCGGGTCACGTGGTTTTAAGGTTCGTCCATTTCTTATACAGTCAATGCTATAACCTGAGCGCCACCAACACACAACAGCGGGTAAACAGTGGACTCAGCACACTGCTCTGTGGGGAGCCAGTGCTGACGCTGAGTGCTGAGAATGTGTGGGGACCCACACTCACGTTTGTGTGCGACCAGTCGGAAAAATGTTAATCCAGAGGCCGGTGGAGAGTGGAAGCCCAAGGTCCACCAGCTTGGTCATCAGTCTGTGATGGAGGATGGTGTTGAACGCTGAGCTATAGTCCACAAAGAGCAGCTAAGCGTAGCTCTCCTGCTGCTCCAGGTGGGACAGTTCAGTGTTGAGAGTTGTGGCCACAGCGTCCTCTGTGGATCTATTAGCCCGGTAGGCAAACTGGTAGGGGTCAAGGAGTGGTGGAAGTAGTCCTGGACCACTTTTCAAAACATTTAATCACCACCGGGGTTAGGGCTACTGGCCAATAGTCATTAAGGCTAGTGATGAGGGGTTTTTTTGGGCAGGGAGACTATGGTGGAGGATTTCAGGCAGGTAGAGATTGTAGACTGGGACAGGGACAGATTGAAAATCCAGGTTAGGAGTCCAGCCAGTTAGAATGCACAGTCCTTTAGCACCTGACCAGAGACACCATTGGTTTTAGCAGCCTTCCTCGGGTTAACGGCCCGCATAGTGCACCTCATCTCATGTTCCTCCACTATGAGGGTGGAACTGCTGTGTGGTGCTTGGTGTGGTGTAGCTGAGTCAGGTGAGTTTGTTTCAAAGCGGGCAAAGAAGAGGTTCAGCTCCTCTGCCAGTGAAACGTCCCCTTCGACAGCTACGAGGACGGACCTGTAGTTGGTGAAATGCCAGACTCACTGCCACACCTGCCTGCTGTTGTTACTCTTCAGGTGTACCTTAATTCTCCTCCTGTAGTCCGCCTTGGCCTCTCTGTTGCCTCTCTATAGGTTGGCTTGGGCTGTGCTGTAGAGGGCCCCGTCGCCAGACCTGAAGGCGGTGTTTCTCTCTTTCGGCAGCCGCTGGACATCCAGGGCTCCTGGTTGGGAAAGACTCGGATGTGTTTGCCCACCGTGACAATGTCTGTGCAGGTCTTGATGTAGCACAGGACACTGTCAGTGAACACATCCAAGTCTTGATGTTCAAAAGCCTCCCAGTCCGTTGTTCTGAAACAGTCCTGCAGCTGCTGAGAAGCACCATCAGGCCAAGTTTTCACAGTTTTTCTGGTGGTAGGAGCAGTTTTCCTAAGGGGGGTGTATGCAGGGATCAAAAGTAGGGATAAGTGGTCAGACTGGCTCAGGTGAGGTAGTGATTTTTCCTGACTGGTACTGTATTTGCACCCTTTTAGTAATTATTGACTTCTGCAGAATAATGTGCATAAACTGGGAACATTTCCACTCTGGAAATTTTTGAATGGTTGGTTCATGTTCAACACCATTCAGAATTTTTAAGCTGCGTTTCAAAGCAAATACTCCAGAGCCAGCAGCCTCACAACAGAAATCATCCCAAAAAATATTTGACTTGGAGCCTCAAGCTCTGGGCTACACACCTGGCTGACAAGAGTGTAACAGCAGCTTATAAAACCAACTTTCTTAGCAACAGGCAGTGGTGTAAAATAAAGAAGTTATGATGTGAGGAGAGCAATATACTGCTCTGTTGTTTTTGGTAAAAGCTATCTAAGAGTTTCGGCTTTGCTTTGTATGAAACAAAAGGAAAACAGTAATCTTATTGTTGAAAAACATCTTCTTATTATTATTATTGAGCTTTGTTAAGTTCTTACTCATAATTATTCATAGTAATATTCCATTGTTAGTGTTGCTCAAGCTTTGTCATTTAATGTAGGCATGGTCTATTCATACACACACAAATACAAATAAAATATTTGGCAAAGAGTAATTATGTATTGTGCTGAGATTTATAGAGCTATAAGAACATTGTACAGATGTTCATTTTCTCCATGGCTAACAAATTTAAAGCTAATGTAGTGCAATTAAACTTCATGTTAAGGCTCAGTGGGCAGGTTTAGCCAAATGTTTAAAAGGAACTCCGACTAACAGCACAGGTTGGAGTTAATATGTTGGTATTGTTCCGTTTAACTTAACGTATTGGTTACTGACACATGAAAACATTTAATTAATATAACAAATCATATTTGTTTACTTCGTTTTTAACCTTTTTTTAAACCCGTGGAACACTTTTCAGGATATGACGTAAGACGGTTGCAGGCGACACGAGGAGGCTATGAAAAAGCATTAGGCAAGACGTTATCTGTTCTTGTACATAATTTTTTTTTTTTAGGAAAGCAGGAAAATTTGACACAATGTCATTTGCAAACATTAGAAAATCGGGCCATTGCTTGCTTTGATCGTAAGGGGGAGATCGGGACAAAAATCGGCCCTATGTACCAGCATTTAGACATGACTACTGTGGAAGGTGTCAAGCCGTTCTAAAATGTAAATAATCAATCAATCAAAGTTTATTTGAAGGGTGACATCGGATTTACATTTTCATATTGGTCAGAAATTACTGCAAGTTAAACACAAGACATGGGCAATTTATCATTATTTCAAACATCAAATATGTCACATTTGACATTGATATATTTGATATATCACTGCCGGTGAGGCATATGGATTTCACAAGTTATAGCACTTGATCTTACGAAACATATTAGATTTCATGTATAAAACCTACCTAATTTCATCCTAGATATATTTGTGTTATCATTGTGGGCAGTGATCTAAGTTTGGACTTGCCTATTGGTGATTTGGTTCTGACTTGGTCGGCCAGAAGAACTCTCCCGATCAGGGAGCCCACAAAAAATCTGGATTGAGGCAAACTGCCGCAAAGTTTTCGTATGCCGTTAGGCAAGGTATCTGTTGTATAATTTTACCTTAAGTGCATATTATATTGTTCAGCACTATAATCTTGAACGTTTGATCTCGATACTTACCAGAACAGCTGCAGACAGAAAGCCCAGCTCTTTGCCTCAAATGCTCTCTTTCTGAGTGAGCATCGGCGAACAGCTGCCGCACAAACATTGGCTATTTTACCCAACTTTATCCTCATTTCCAACTGGATTGGAAGAGTTTTCATCATCGTTGTTCTCCCAGTGCCAAAACTCAAAACAAAAACAGCCCTACACTTTCAAGAGTTTAAAAAAAACGAGAAGATGAGGGGAAAATAGCTTAAGGGAATAGCACGACACAAAAGGAAATATTTCGTTATTCATAAGGGCAGCGCTCTGATTTGCAGTCAGCACTTAACTCCCACAGACTACAGCCATCTACAAGTGAGTGACAGCTCGCCAAGATCCAGATTAGCACACAGTCCAAATAGACGCGAGAAACACCAGAGACAAATTGTCGCCCCTAGCGATTGTTAATGTTATTGGGTCATAAATGAGTCATACACGTAAACAATAGATGTGTTTGTAGATTATTGCATCACATTAAGCCCACATTTGGTCTGACTTACTGCACTTACAAACAAGGCTATAAACTAAACTAAACATCAGAACGATGGATGATCTTGACATTATGTCTTATTATGTGCAGGTTATCACGTTTGGATAACTTAGCTGACTAGTGAAAGCATTAAAGGTCCCTATTATGCACTTTATTCCCAATCTTAAACAATTCTCTGATGTATCCTTTAAATCTTGGCGCCCTGCTTTGGTCGAATCGGCTCTTAGTTTGACTGCAGCCGCTTCTCTCTCACCTACC
>JBBBVU010000006.1:19378016-19388727 GCA_037177055.1 Atherinosoma microstoma | reverse complement strand
CACCTGTCCTCTGGACCTGGTTCCAACCTCCATGGTAAAAGCTCATATCACTTCACTAAGTCCCCTGATCACCGCGGTCATTAATCACTTTCTTCATAGTGGTCACGTCCCCCCTGACCTAAAAAAAGGCATCATCAGACCACTTCTCAAAAAACACACTCTCGACCTAGAAGTCCTTTCCAACTACAGGCCCATCTCCAATCTCCCTTTCATATCCAAAGTCCTTGAGAAAACAGTTGCCGTCCACCTCCAGAACCACCTAAAACCCAATGACCTGTATGAAAAAAAAAAGTCTGGTTTCCGCACTGCTCATAGTACAGAAAGTGCGCTTGTGAGAGTCACAAACGACCTGCTGATGTCATCCGATGCTGGTTCCCCATCCCTTCTCATTCTCCTGGACTTATCTGCTGCTTTTGATGGTTGACCACAACATCCTAATAAACCAGCTCCATTTCACCACCGGACTCACCGACACTGCACTCAGTTGGTTCCAGTCATATCTCACAAACCGGACAGAATACATCTCCCTAGGTCATTCCACATCAAACCTACACACAGTCACCTGAGGTGTCCCCCAGGGGTCAGTCCTTGGTCCGATCCTTTTCATCCTCTACCTCATTCCCCTTGGTCAGGTCATCAGCCGTCACGGTCTCTCATTTCACTGTTATGCCAATGACACACAGCTTTATGTCAGCGCCACAGCTGCAACTCCACCTTCATCACCATCCTCATCCCCGTCACTGCTTTTCATTTTTCTGGAAGAGATAAAGGCTTGGATGGAACACAATTTCCTCCAACTTAACAGCTCCAAAACTGAAGCCATCCTGGTAGGCACACCTCATCAGACCAGTTCATCACTTATAACCAACATCACCTTCTTTGGCTCAAAGATTCCCATCACATCAGCAGTCAAAAATCTTTGTGTAATAATGGACCCCCAACTCACCTTCGAATCTGAAGTCAACCACCTATGTATGACCTCTTTTTAGCACCACCGGAACATCTACAAACTCCGCCCCTTTCTCTCCCTCTCAGATACAGAAAAATTGGTCCATGCTTTTATCTCCTCCAGACTGGACTACTGAAACGCACTTCTCATCGTGACCCCTAGCAAGAGTCTGCAGAGGCTTCAATGTATTATTATTATTATTTATTTCACTTTATACATTTTATATTTTACTGTAAAGCACTTTGTGACTTTTATGTGAAAAGTGCTATATACAGTAAATCTAATGACCCATTGTTTTAGTTATTTATTTCATGTATTCAAAATTTGTATCATGCTGTCAATTTAATTAGGCCAAAAAAAGAAATGAAAAGCTATTTTAAAATGTAAATTATTCAAAGATTGTAAAGCAAAAAATTTAATGTGGATTCGGAAAAAGGGTGCAATCATACATAACGGTAATTGTTTCTTTAAAAATTATTACTGGTATATATTTTCTTTTAAGACAGTTTAAAAGAACTGATTATAGCCATTTTCATGCTTACTAAAGGCTTTATTTTATCACATAGGAAACAGTCAGACATTGAAAGATAACTTCATAATGAACTATATTATAATACATTTGGAGTAAAGCTGCCAGTTGCTTCTGGTTAATAAAACCTTCATTTTAAACATATTTTGATCCTGCCATTCACAAGGAGAAAGCAGGTTTATCCATCTGAGCATAAATGTATTCAGTGTGAATGCATGTTTCATGACAGACATACTGTGAGTGTGTACTCTGCATGTGCAGCTCCATAGGGTCGCTTAGGGAAATGTCTCTTTGGAGCACAGTCACACAGAGTGAAAGGAGCCCATATATCTACCATGACTAACGGGATTAAAGCTGACTGGGTAAGGACACGGATAAAAAAAAGAAAGAAAAAAAAGAAGTGGGGGTTAAGTGAGAGTGAGTAGAAGAAATCAAGTCTCCTCTTTTATACCAAAAACAGAAATAATAAAAAAGGAGAATAAAGTTATGATAATCAAAAATAGGAAAAAGAAGAGGAGGAAGATTCACTGGAGACTGATCAGTCTAGTAGAGAAGGTAAAACAAGATGGTGTGTTTGCATTCACATTTGTACATAAAATATGTATTTTGCCTGCAGTTTCCTCTTTGGAAGACTTCCTTCTAATAACCTTGCAGGGTATATATTCACAAAACATGTCTTTAGAGCAAATTTATAGCTATTTAGAAAGGCTTTCACACGTTTAAAACCCTTAACGCAACTGAGCAAACACACACACACAAAACTTTGAGGGGCAGGGAGTAGGAAGGAGGAAAGCACAGGTCAGCTAAATCTGCCGTTACTAATCATGCTGTATCTAATAAATAATTTTGAACAGCGTTACTTAAATATGAAGAGTGAAACACAGACAAACCTGTTTCTGACTATGTTAATTCCTGTGAAACGTGTTTTTCATAAGCCTGTCACGTGCAGTGAGTCCGGCTCAGCTGGGTATAAAAAAACTTGTAAATACTAATTAACTACATCCGAAGCAGTCTCTCACCAGGACACTATAATAAATATGTTAAATCTGATACGGGTCTGATATTTAAGTTTTTCTGTCTCTGGACTCAAAGGAAAAGTGGCTTTTTAAAATAATCTGCTTCTGCTTTTGCAGCAAACAGAAAATGAAAATGTCCTCCAGAGGGAATTTCTTGGTTCCACCTGTGTGACATCCCTTCTGCTAAAGAGCTACAGTTTAGAGGAGAGAGCTTAAACTGCTTCGCATTGTGAGGACAGCTAAAAAAATACATTTAAAAAAAAGAGATGAAAGTGAATGAGCGGTGCTCTGCCAGGGGTGTGACCTAGTTAACCTTGCTTGAGTCCCAATTCTTCGTAACGGAAAGAAAGTGTGTAAGACGAGAAGAGCTGCAGTCATTTTAACTTGTGCTCAGAGAGGTCTGTAATCACTTTGCTCCCAGCTGCTCTGGGATTTCTATCTGCACCTGCAGAGAGAAAACCTGTTTGCTCTGTGACTGGGCTCTAAACAGGTTCAGTCTTATCACTATAGCTTTTACAAAGTGTGAATGCTACCCTGCAGTTGCACTCTGAGTTGTTAGAATATGTTTTTTGCATTTAGATGCAGCGTAAAGTGAAATTCAGAGGTGCTGTGAATGTAGACAAAGTCAAGTAAAAATGCATATTTGTTTTAAAGAGAAAATCTGCTCAAACTGCAAATGTTGTATCTTCTTGTTGTGTTCCTCCTTTCTGTACACTAAGACAGGTACAAAAAGCCGAGGGACAGGAGAAAAATACTGCAAGTGAACAAGTTTTAGTTACATACACATCCATGTGTCATTTGTGGCCTTGGAGGTATCTCTTCACCAGTCAGTTTATTGGATCTACCTTGCTAGTGCGAGGTTTGAAGCCCCCCTTCACTTCTGAACTGCTTTTAATTCTGTGTGGCTTAGATTCATTAAGGTGTTGGAAAGATTCCTCAGAGATTTTGTTCTATATTGACATGATAGCATCACACAGCTACTGCTGATTTGTCAACTACACATCCATGATACAAATCTTCCAATCCACCACATCCCAAAGGTGCTCTATTGGATTGAGATCTGGAGACTGTGGAGACCATTGGAGTGCAGTGAACACATTGTCATGTTATTATCCTGCTGGAAGTAGCCATCAGAAGATGGTCACAGTGTGGCCAAAGGTATAGACATAGTTAACAACAATACTGTAGTAGGCTGTGGTGTTTACATCATGCTCAGTTAGCACTAAAATTGTCCAAAATATGCAAAGAAAATAAATCCTACGCTATTACACCATCACCAGCTGCTGACACAAAGCAGGATACTTCCATGTTGTTTAGGTCAAATCATGACGACTATCTGAATACCACAGCTGAAATCAAGACACATCAGACCTGGCAGCGCTTTTTCAATCTTCTATGGTCCAATTTTGGTGAAGCAGTTCTCTGTTTAAACAGACAGGAGTGGCATGCGGTGTGGTCTTCTGCTGCTGTAGCCCATCTGCTTTCTGGTTTGACATGTTGTGTGTTCAGAAATGATATCCTGCATACCTTGGTTGTAACCAGTGTAACCAGAATTACTGTTGCCTTTCTATCATCTATCACATCTATCTATATTCTATCACCAAGATCAGCAGTTTCTGAAATACTAAGACCACCTGGCATCAACAACTTAAATCCCCTTTCTTCATCCTCCTGATGCTCAGTTTGAACTTCAGCAAGTCATCTTGACCATGTCTATATGACTAGATACATCGAGTTGATGCCATGTGATTGGCTGATTAGCCATTTGTGTTCACAAGCAATTGGACAGGTGTGAACAATAAAGTGACCAGTAAGTGTATATGGCAATGATTATGTGACTGCATGCCTCGGCCTCTGTGCAGTTCCTTCTGCTCTGTAACATATTTCATACTTGTTGGTCTTAAGCCAAAAGTTCCAAAGCAAGTCCAAAAGCAAAATGTAAGCCTAGCTGATGTCATTGTTATCTGGTTTCAGTTCAAACCGTGACTCCATGAACTGTTCACTTCACTTCTGGCCTGAACAAAAGTGACAAACTCCAATTAAATATCTAAAGTGAATGAAATCATCTTTGAAGTGAAAGCGTGACCAACACTGGAGTGTTGCACGTTAAAGTGAGCTTCAACCTCATGAATGTTGTTGACACGTCCACAGGTACCAGTGTGCTCCGTCTCTTTCAAGTCATCTCTACCTGAGTCAGATCTCATTAAATCAGAGGCGTGCTGCATTAATCAAACTGTCAAGTCTAATACAAGCTTAGCTTTAGTTCCTATCTTTTTTCTCTTCTGTCTTCTTCCCACCACTTCTGAAGTTCCTGTGAGCTCGGAGTTCAGCCCTGAGGTCCAAGCTGAGTGGACAGCATGATTTTGCAGCTGCATTTTGTGGCTCTAAGTTCCGAAAGTGCAACACAGTGTTGCTGTAATAATGGCAGTGCGCTCAGTTGAATTTCCTTGGATGAATAAAAGGGTGATACCCCATAAATGCTGATGACTGATACGAACACTCAGAGAGATTATATTGCGCTTGTAGCCTACAAAGTATGCCGAAGGAATTGGCTATAGGGACTGGAAAGTAGAGATACTATTATAATGGGAATAAATCAAGCTACACTCTAGGGCTTGAAAATGAAACCTGACATCGGCTATAAATCTTCAGGGATGTAAATAAAGCAGGAGCAGAAATGAGATATTAGGACTCCAATATCAGATGACACTGCTACGCCAACTCAAAATGCTCCCCTTTTAACTTGCAAATAATATACAAATGAATATGATCCAAGAAAGAGACGGATAGAAAGAGAAAGAAAAAATGGAGCAAAAGCAAAGGAAAGGAGTAGAAAGAGAGATTATCACAGGCAGTAGACAGCATGGAGAGAAAAAGAGACAGGGATTATGGGTACTTTTCTTTTGCAGCCTCATCACAAACAAATAAGCTGATCGTGAAGACCCAGCCAGGCAATTAATATTCAAGGAATTAGTTTTGCTTTTTTTTTTTTAAAAAAGAAAAGAAAAAAGGAATGAGGTGGGGGGAAGATTTAGATTCTCTTCCTCCCTTTGCTGCATGAGGATCCATTTTGTGAGCTTAGACTATAAACAGCTTGAAATCACTTTGACAGCTTGCTCTATCTCATGGAATACACACTCTGGCACGCACGCACACACCCACACCCACACCACAGGGAATTTTAATTTCAACCTGTGAAATTGTAATTGCCTCTCCTCTTTAGAGGCAAAGGATTGTGGGAAAACTGAGGGAGACAGCTGCTGTTCTTCATTTAATCATTATTACTCATTTATTGATTGTTGTATTTTGTTTGCCACCTTTATCCCTCTCTTTCCTCTACTCTCTCTCTGCCTATTTTGTCTTTCAGTCTTACACTCTCTTGTGCTCGGACCTGCTTGTCTTGGAAGTGATGAGGCGAGCTGGCGGAGCTGACATTGAATTAACTGGAACTGTCAACGACAGGAGGAAGGTGGTCAGGAGAGGAAGAGAAAAAAGAACAGGAAAAAGAGGAGGAAAGTACAGAGTAGATGAACATGGATAGCAGACTGACAGGGAGATAGAAGAGGTACAGTAGACAACACCGGTTGGAAAAAAAACCCATGACATGAAAAAAATGTCTTACGGGCATTTGGATGCTGTAGTTATAATTTTCTTTGGTTCCATTTCTTTTTTATCTGAGTCTTCTCACTGCAAGGCCGCCCAGTGAATGACTTCTTAACTCTGAATGTGTGATTGTTGTGTTGCAGTGTGTCAGAGAGACTGCCTGCTCCGCAAACAGCCATCAAAAGCTATGTTCGAAGTGAAGAAAAAAAATCTTCTAAAGCACAACACAAAACAGGCATAAAAGGCTTGCATGTGAATTTAATTAGCAATGATATTACAGTAAGTCATTTCTAACCTGTCACAGCACCTCTCTCTCTCTCTCTCCCTCACACACACAAACACACACTAAGAGGCACCTATTAAATTACAGCTTCCTCTTATCAGGGCTTAAAAGTACATTAGGTACATCATTATGTGTGTGCATAATGTGTGGGACCTCTTGCGCTGTATGAGTGTTGGTTGCCTCTACAAGGGGAAATAAATTGTGGCAGGTACAGTGGCGCTCTCCCACAGTGTAAATCGTACATATTCTGACAAGACGGGAACAGAGATGAGTGAGATATAGAGGTGCAGTTCCTGTCTAAAGTTTACAGACTTGTCAAGCACAGAAATGTCACAATATTATTGGGCTTCCTTGGGGGTAGAATGAATGCAAAAAATCTCGTTATAGATAAATAAAAATAGACTAAAAGTTTACATTTATTGAGTTTTTGGACATAAATACATAAAAACAGGCTCAAACATGAAAATGAAAACACTAAAAGTATTCATTCAACTATGCTGAAAATCTAAAGTCCTTTAAATTAGAAAGGCTTCTCACAGCTTCTTTGTAGCCACAAAACGGTACGGCAGCAATTATTGGATTGATTAACACACAGTACAATGTGGAAGTCCAGTAATCTTAGTGCATATCTGATATAAAAGGATTTTAAATTTACATAAATCAGGAATGCCTCGAGCAATTTCTAAACATGTGCAGATTCCAATATCATCAGTACAAATGGTTGTACCCAAATCCAGGTTATTATGGGTATTAAACCATGATCTAAAAGAACTGTTACCCTCAGCTGACAGAAAAATGGTTTATCACTTTGCTTCTGGGTATTTCTCGAGCTAAAGTGCCCTGAAATGTCTACTAGACTACTGTCACTCTCTACAGTAAAGCAGATTTACAACATGGACAGAAAGGCTCATCCATGAGATAACTTCTTTGGAAATATCATAACATTCAAGCTTTTGTCAAATTTACAGCTGGCTTTTGCATTTTCCATTGATAGATGAAAATGTAAATGCCTTTCGCAGGAAAGTTTTACACTCATATAGGATAAAGATGTAGTATTTTGGCCACAATGACCAAAAGTATACACGAAGGGGCAAAAATGAAGCATTTCAACCAAAGGATTTGAATGTAAATCATTTAGTAAGGTGGTGGTGGCATCATGCTCTGAGGCTGTTTTGCTGAAAATGGAAGGGATAGCAAGCAGAAAGTAGATTTGAACAGTGAAGAAGGATGTCCTTATTCTTCTTTAGATTAACCTTAAATCAACAAATACACGTCTGAGACGTGGACTTACAAATTTTGGCAAAAGGAGGTGAAGCCAATTCTATGATGTCAGAAAAACTATTCACTTAGCTGACTAAATCTGCTTTGTTCAAGTGTCAGCAGGCAGATTATAATATCCTCAGCACTGATTAGTCCAGCACATGGTAAGCTTGAAATATCTAATTAGACTCTGTAAGACTGATGCACATTCTCCCTCTCTGAAGAACAATCTAATGAAAAGAGGTCTTAATGGCTGACCTTTCATATAATACCGAGCAGGGCTGGTGATTTGAAGTAGATCATGACTTGAAAATAATACATCCACTTTGTTGGATAGAGGTTCACAAAGTGCATGGAGAAAATTCTGAGACCTGATGGAAGTTAGACATTTGACTCATTGTGACGGCACCACCACAGTTTTTCCTTTGAGTTAATTGTTTGCTTTGTTGCAGGTGCCGTCTGGTGCTGATTGGGGCATGAGCCACATCTGTGCCCGGTGTGCTCTGCCTCTATTTAAGCTCTCCCTCTGCCTGCAGACAGTGTGTCTCCCAGGTTTGTGCAGGAAGGCACTGTTTGTGTTTCCTGCTTTCTGGTTAGGTTGTGGTTTGGTTCCTACAGATTAATACATTTACATCCATGCACCCTTACAGTACACATTTACCTGTTTATTTATGTTTCTATTAATAAATTATATTTTTGTAAGCTACCACTTTGTGCCTGCCTCCCTTCTTTTTTGCAGCCTTTGAGTCAGGCGTAACTGTGATGTTGACCGTGACCTTTCATTAGTTGATGCTGGCTTCCATCAGCAAGTCATGGAGTGATAAAAATGAATTGCTCTTTTAACATATTACCCTTATCTTTAATATATATTTAGCTGTAAAGTACACTTTTTCTTACCATAGACAGCAAGTCATGAAATGCTGCTGAAATGGCAGACGGAGGTTCTAAGTCTTCCATCCTTATACCAACTGGTTGGACTGTAAGCACTACAAATCTTCTTTGGCTCCAAAAAAGGAGTTAGGACACTGATAGTTTACTGATGCATGCATACAAGACTGCTTGAATGTTTCAAAATAATTTTAATTAGATATAAACCATTTTTGTCCAAAAACAATTATCTGCTAAGACTACTCTTAAACCAACAAAATAAAAAATAAATCCAACATGACTAATACCAATAAAACTAATCTTGTCATACATCTGAGGAGACTCATGAAACTTTAACAATATAACAATGTTGTTTCATGTGTGGATGGCACCACGGTAACAATTTGCCATGACAACAAACCAGCCCTCAGAAGTCTCAGGAAATGTACAGTTATTTCTATGACAACATCATTAAAAGTTTTATATGCTAATGAAACATTAGCAATAGGAAAACAACCATATGACCTTAAGGTGGAGATTTCATTCTCTTTTGTAATTCTTATTTCAAGAGATGCAACACACATTTGTGTTTGCTGAACAATATTCAGCTTAGATGGTTAATTAAGCTAAAACCTGATAAATGTGGTTATTATTTACCCAAGTTTCCTGATACTGTTACTTTTTTTTACCCTTCTTAGTGTAAATTTAAGTTTAGGCATGCCTGCTAGCATCTACTTTGTGGCTTAACTGCTATGTGAAAAGTTAACAGGGACCTTCAGCGGTTCCCAAACTTAATAAGAAGCCTTCAATTAGGTGTCTACAAGCTGAGACAAGTGAACCGTAAATGTTAAACAAAGTGGCAAATGTTCTGGTCCCCTCTGTGAGCAGTTATAAATAAATAAATAAACAGAAGATAAATGAGCAAATGGTCTAAAGATGAACATGAACAATTCTTGTCAACATTCTAAACATACATGTATTTCAATGTTTGAAAGAATTTCAGCACGAGTAAAGAAAAGATGCTCGTGTGGTGTGTGCACATGTCCTTTCTGGTTTCTAGTTCTTCTATGTGGAGTTTACATGTTCTATTGCATGGGTTTTCTTGTGTTACTTTAGCTTTTCCCCCCTGTCCAAACACATACTAGGTTAACTGGTTATCCTAAATAGACTGTATCTGTGACGGATTGTGTCATTGTATTGTCACTGGTGACCTTTCCAGGGTAAACTCTGCCACTGGCTCTATGACAGCTGGGATACAGCCCAACACTCCCCTCACAACCCTGAATGTGATGAAGCAAGTATGAAAAATGAATGAACAGGAAAGGAGCACTGTGGAAAATTTTAACACCCCAAATGATCTGAGCCACGGGGTTAGATTTACTAAGGTCTCAGACCCCATTTGGCTGGTTAGAACTTGTTCAAAGTCATCATTAGGAAGAGACAGGGGATGGAAATGTCAAACCTTTATGAACATTATGACTGCTCCTACCTTGTCACAACAAGGTAAAAAAAACAAAAACAACATAGGATTGGTAGATAGGACCTTGGAAATGCCTGTTTAACCATAGCACACCTGTTAAAAGTTTGAAAGTTGGTATCTAAACTGACCTTTTGCATTCTAGAAATAAGACCTTATGACTGATGGAATCGAGAAAAACGTGTCATCACTGGCACAGCTAGGTTTTAATACAGGTGCAGCAGGATAAAGAAAATATCTAAAGCACAGAGGTGGACTTATCATGGTTTGGACTTGTAATGGTGCAATAGCCAATTAATAAATTTTACTGGTGCAGTGACGAATACATTCAAATAAATACCAGCATCTCTGGAAGCATCTCTAAAATAAATAAAAATAAAGAGAGGACGGTACAAAATCTTAATGATCCTAAACACACCACCAAATCCACATTGGTGAGCCAAAAGCTGAAGACTTTACAAAGCCTCAAATTCTCCTTTTAATGAAAAAATATGAGGATAGACTTTTAACAAAGCGGCATGTGGACAAAATGCGTTGTTAAAATAATCTTGGAGTACTCTTTGTAAATGAAAATAGAAAATTATGTTTGGGATAAAATGCCTCCAGAATTTCAACATGCAAAAGATTTAATGAGTTCTAATTATATATACCTACATATATACATATATATATATATATACATATATATATATATATATATATATATATTTTTTTTTTTTTTTTTTTT
>JBBBVU010000006.1:19328975-19365529 GCA_037177055.1 Atherinosoma microstoma | reverse complement strand
CCCCCCCCCCCCCCCCCCCCCCCCCCCCCCCCCCCCCCCCCCCCCCCCCCCCCCTCCCCCCCCCCCCCCCCCCCACAATCCAAACTTCCACCTTTGAGTATTTGGTGCAGCCTTCACAAATACACTGAACTATTCACTCAAAAAACGCACACTGTGGCATGCACATCACATCACAGGAGCCAGAGAGCACAATACACCGTGGTCACATTTCACACATGATCCTCGCCAGCTGTCAGTGTCACTCTTCACACACCATGGAAATGTGCTTGTGTGTGCGCATGTAAATGGATACTGCAGCCGGCTCCTTAGTCATAGCTGATTCAACAAAGCTATAGTGACATTCACAGTGTGCTGCAGCTGTACTTACAATAGAAGACAGAGAAGGAGGGTAGATAAACATCTGAATGCAAATGCTATTTTTGACAGAACTTGTAGTCAGAGAATGATGATACAGAGGCTACAACAACAAAAATAAGAGGAACAAAGGCTCAAAGAGGAACTTTGTGTTTTCCTTATCCATCATCTAAAATGTCCTTCCCTCAACTCAACTGTCAAACTGCCTCAAACAACAGTACATTAGCACACAGCTACAACTGTTGTCATTTTACACATATAAAGTTACAAAACACTCAAATTGAAACATGCTGTCCAGTTAGACTTCCTTTGTCCTGCCACATGTGAATGCATACACAGCCTGTATGTACATGTGTGTCTCTGACACCCCCCCAGATACACACACACATTTACATAACTCCTCTAAAGTCAAATGTATGTCATAGTAAATATTCCATCCCAGAATGTGCCGTAGAGAGTATCAATGCTATCTGTGAAAAATGAGAATATAAGCCGAAGGCCACTGTTGGCTTTGGGACATGAAGTATTCCCTGATATTCTTGAGGTATTCTTGTTGATGTGATCAGGTAGTCAAAACATATACTGTCCAAAATAACTAAATATATACAGTCCAATTAGAGTATAATGATCAAACATATATATACAAGGGAAACTGTCTTTAGAGTATAAACACTAACGGTCCAACCAACCAACTTAATTCTGTCACTGCAGCATAAATGATGTTCCACTAATTAGAATACAATATTCATGGTTTCCAAGTCATTAGGAAACCGATCTATGATATATCTTAGTCTTGATTAATCCGTTGCATATGTTACAGTGTATACACTGCACTCATGGCATCTACTAACGTAGTGTACTTTAAAGTTATTAACACACACAACTATTAAGTTGCACCAAAAGAAATGGGTTTACAGTTACAGAAACTAAATACAGTGGAGCACTACACGTGTGTACAGGGAGGTGTTGGGTGTACATACGACTCCAACACATGACAGGAAACCTTACAGACAAAAAAGGGAGATTCTTTTATGTACTGGATAAAAGGTCCACAGAGTAACACAGTGCAAAAGTACACAGATGAATGATGTCAGTTGTGTCAAAATGTGTTCATTTTGTAGAAAACAAAGAATAACTTTTTCTTTTTTTAACTTATAATGTAACAAACTATTGTCATATCAAGTTTAGTTTAATCAAAGATTATAATAGCCATATATTAATCACCATATATCTACTGAAACTACAGGACAAAATAACATCAAAGAGAATATGTGTGTGCACAAGTCATGCATCACAGCAGTGACACAGAACAGTTATCTGTCCAGTACTCCTGTCCTTCTCATTTTCCTCAAAGCACAAGTGGCCACTATTTCAAAACAAAATATCATTGAAGCACATCTGTGACATAGCGGAGAGGAACAGGACAAGGAAACTTGTGTCGAAAGAGATGAAGACCTACTCCTTAACAACAGGAAACCTTCCTGCAGTGCATAAAGTATATGTATTACAAAGAAAGGAACAACATGTTTCTCATGTAACGTTCTCATTGTGGTCCAGCATTTCTTAGAAAACTAGTTTGCTGACACCACCAAAAACTTCAAACATGAAAAGCTTGTAAAGTGCAACAGCAGCATGACATAAATTGTCCAGGGACCAATACACAGATGAAACTGCAGCATGACTGCCTGCAGCATTTTTAAAGAAGAAATCTACAACTCAGTCTGAAGAAGACACTGAAATGACAAAAAAAAAATCAATACATCCAAATGCAACGTGAAGAAAGATCTGCCGTTCGCTAACTTCACCAGTTGCCAGTTGATTAAAGAGGTCCTCTTCAATTTTGAGATGGTGCTCAAAGAATTTTCATAAACATCAGTGCCTCTAGTGGAAAAACTTGTACTGGCGCTCTAGTCTAAATAAAAGACTGCGGCACATGAAGAGATGTGTTCAGAATACTGCTCTGCAGAAAACGAGATAACTAACTTCTTCTAGTCTAACGCAGGAACATCTGAACAGCTGACGATGAGATGTGTCTGGAAAATGATGCAGGCTGTGGCTGAGCTCATTATTTTAGAGGCACTTGTTCAAAATCAGCAGATCCAAGGTCATCTTGTCCTCACAAGAGCAATCTCATCACAGTGTTTTAATTATTTATCTTTACTTAGTTAAGCAGTTCTTGCCATAAAACAGTATATCACACCAGTGTTGACATGACATCACATAACTTGTTCAAAGAGTTTGCGAAACTGAGATCAAGGCAAGGTGTTTGAGGAATCTAAAACAAAATGCATTAGTTGAACACTTATTAAATGAATATCCCTCATTTAGAAAACAGCACAAATAATAATAAAAAAAAGAAACCTTGAATGACTTGATCTGATCAAAAACTTTTACAGACAATATTTAATTAAATGACATTACATAATTAAACACACCTCATGAGACATCTGCTGTCCTACTGGACATACATCCACATGAGCCCTCCACTGAATATTAAACAGGCAACTTATTTTCTAACAATTTCTGATTTTATGGTTTTAAGACTGGATGAAAAACTATTCAAAAATAACTGGTAATTACCAAAACAAAATTAACAGTGATGAGGAAGCATGCTGTGATTATGAGACTGGTAATTCTGAGTAAAATGAGAAACTGTGAGTGACTCTCTTGCTGAAACACTCGGTTTAAAGGAGCTTGTTTGACTGGGTCAAACTGGAGAAAACATGCTATTTTTATTATATTACAGAGTAAAAAGAAACAAAAAAAACTCAATACTCAATAAGATCTTATATTTCTCAGGATGAGTTATCCAGAAGAGCATTTTTAACTGGCGTTCACAAAGTTCATTTCAAAGGTCTTTTAAAACCCTCTGACCTTCAAAAAGCACAAACAGAGAGCGCTTTTCTGATGTCACTTGACATGTTAGGTAAGAATACTGAATATAGAAATGACTGATATTTTGATGGCTTAAAATCTATTCATCGGTTACTCGAACTCTGCCTTGTAAATGCAGGCCATGTTATACAATGTGACTTGTTAAATGAAATGCTTAAAATAGCCCAGCTACTGCAGCTGTTTTCAAAACAAGACAAACAATTTGCTACCAGAGTAAACAAAGTCAATAAAGGGCCAGGCGGAACCTTTTGACATTTTGAATAAAAAGTTTCAAAATAGATATGAGAGGATTAACTCTATCCGAAGCAGAAAAGACAACATAATCTTTGATTTTTGTTTTTACCCCGACAATACGGCTTGACAATGAGCGAACATAACGCAACATCAAAGCAACAATCCATAACAGTTGCATGTCAACACAAAGCGACCTATAAACAGAGCAGAGAAATAGAGATTTTTGTTCAGGCTTCATTGTGTGTTTTCAAGCATGCTTGTGTTTGGTCTGTGTGTGTACTGGAAGTGTCCCATACAGCCTGAGGCCAGCCGGAGTCTGCCAGGCATACTGAGGGGGTGGGAGGATCCACACAGTGGATACGCTCTTTGTGGAAAACAAGTCATTTAGGACAATCTAGTGTGTAAAACTTGCCAATCAGAAGTCATGTAAACCAAGATTGTTTTTTGTTTTTATTGTTTGTTTGTTTTTTATCACTGGCAAGAAAACCAAATCTACCTAAAAATATGTGATTAAATGTATCAGCAATTACATGCTGCTTACAAACGCATCAACATGTATAAGTTTATAAATGTACATGCATGGATCATGGTGTGTTTATGGGACTAAGGAGCGAAGAAACTAATAATGTATGCAAGTGTGTGTCTGTGTTTATCTAATGTAAAAAAGATGATGTAAAGTACAAGTAATACCACCCACTCTGTTCTGTGAAAATACACGCTGACCGCATTTCAGTGCTGCACCTTTGTGTTTAGCAGCGCTGCATGATGGCAGGAAAAGAGAGGAGAGGAATTAGCCTCAACTTTATTAAAAACTAAAGCTCACTTTGCACTGTAGTTGCACCATATCAAGGTCAAATCATACACTTGAATAAAGCACTTTGAGGTTTTTTTTGTTTTGTTTTTTAAAACTACCTCATAATGGAAGAAATCATTTATAACAACAAGCAGCTGATCGATGTCAACAATATAGTGAGAAATTCTGGTCATGGATTCAGGAGTGTAATTCAATTATGGGTCTCCAGAAAACTGCTACTTATCACTGAGACCCTATCAGACTACGTTTAAACAAGTAGTGTCAAATATAGTGACATTTAGGACAAACTAAATGTCTCATGAGCCACTACTGCCCTACGAGGGCAGGATCTAGTTGTCTGCTGTGTGTGAGCCTTGGGGTGAAGTGAGTGAGAAGTGACAGGCTGGCTCCAGTGCAAAGCTGCAGTGCCATCAGGATGACATCTGGATATATGTAAATATGGCAGAAATCACAGCATAGACATCATTTCTAACTTAAGCAAATGGTGGCTAGTAAGCTGATGCTGTGCTTAAAAAAAATAATTGTATCAGAGCAGAAGCTTTGCAATGCAATCAAAGGAACTGCAGTCAAATGTACAGTCTTAAAAGGGCGTTATTCACTCTAAATGTTTTTCATCTGTTTCACCGTTCAACAACAAAAGTGGAAAAATATGAGTAGGAATAGAATAATTGGGAATCTGATTTTATTAATAAGTTTGTTAAAGAGGGTGTAAATGTGTCTTTAGTTATTGGAAATGATTTGCCACACAGCTAGTGTAGGGAAAAAAGCCGACAAACTCCTTCAGCAAAGCAGCTTTGTAGCAGATAACTACATTGAAGTTAGCTGTTGTGCATTTGTTACAGTTCAATCGTTTTGCAATTTGTACCAGTTTAACTTGGTCACCACAAAAATGTCAAAGAACATTTTTATTGTCTGTGTAGTTTTGCAAAGAATATCCATGATAAAAAAAAATGCTTCTCCTTCTTAACCATCTTCTTTTTCTGTAAGAACCAGTACAGTTATTGGAAAAAATTGATTCCAGCCAATCCCGTCTTGTGATTAAAGAACGGGCAATGATTGAAAATACCTGGTTTGATGAAAAAACACCCACTTCTTTTCCACACAGAATCCTCACTCATCTAAACTCAGAAAGCTGTGAGTGTGTGTAACAGATTATAGAGGAGGTAGTTTAAGTCAATGATAACTCGAGCAGATGACATGTGAGCAGAGTTTTCGGACTCATTTTTATGTCCAAAATATCCGCTTTGTTCTTTTTTTAATACATACACAACATAAATGTGGAAACAGCTAGAACAAGCATTTTCTCATAAGAAAGATCAAAATAAAAAGGAGAAATAATAGTTATTCACAACACACTGCTCATACAGTATGTTATCTGTGCAGAACAAAATGTAAAAAAGAAAATGAAAGTAAAAAAAAAAAGCATTCACAAACGTGCCAAAGAAAGAAAGAAAGAAAGAAAATATAATAAAAAGCTCAAAAAATTTAGAAAACAAGAACTTCTGCCTCAGAGAAAAGTAAAAAGAAAGCTCAGCCAATTCAATACTCCAGCAGAGACTTGTCCACTCAAGTCCATTTGTGGAGGGACATTGTTCACTAGCTGTATACTTTCCTCTCTTTTCTATGCCGCATCTCACAAACTGTCAATTTGCTCTCTTGTGGAAAGATCAGAGCCATTTTCTTCCCTCTTTGCTATTTTCTTGGTCTACTTCAGGAAATATTCTGTGAAAAGAGCTGATTATTAGATGGCACTCCAAGATGCTTCACTGTTCTCCTCATCGCTTCACCTACTTCACAGTCTGTCCATCATTCTTGCTCCATTTTTCAGCCTCTCTCTTCTATCATTTAATTTCATCTGAGGATGAGGTTTGGCGAAGCTACTTTCTCTTCTTCTTTCCCTTACAGAGCTGCTGAGTGCCTTCTCTGCTATTGTGTCCCAGCAAAAGACTCATTTACTGTCCTTCCCCCTCTGCTGAAAGTGCTGTTTCTGTGAATGAAGGGCTGACAGACATGGAGGGAGTGAAAGATGGAAAGAAAGAACAGAGGAGGAGGATTTCATCCATGTCAATAAAAGCAATTTCTCTCTTTGGAAGAGTGGGATCTTCTTTCCCAGAAAGAAATAGCAAAATCATAAAGGCCCTTTAATGAAGTTGTCATGGCATGGCCAAGTTGCAGTTTCACAATAAAACATGTCCAGCGAAACAAACATTTCTATCCAGCATACTTGAATCTTCTGACCTGTACGTTTTTTGTTTTAGGAGAACCCGAGGCTCAACTAAAACCTAAATATGTTCCTATGCTTCATAGAAAACAAGGGATTTAATAGACTAGTGTGTGAAGGTGGCAACCAGAAGTAAAGTAATCCACAATGGTTGTTTGTTTAATCATTTACAAGAAAACCAATTCTACAAATAATATGTGATCAAATATATCAGCAAACATATCATTGTGTCCCTTCTGTTTGAAAAACTTGTCTTCGTGGACATATTACCTGCAAACGTCAGAAGTCAGCAAAAAATTCTTGAGCTGCACATAGAGGTGCTGCAGTGAGCCATCAGATAACTAATCAATTCTCACCACTCATCCATCTATCCTTAATTGCATTACCTGTCTATATTTTCACACATGCATCTATTCATCCACTCATCCATCAGTTGTACGCCCCTCAGTTATGTCTGACATCATCATGAAACCATATCTCTCCGTCTACTCTAAGGTCCATCCATTCACAGTCATCCACATGGGCTTTCATATCGCACTCCTCAATAAATCCATCCATCTGGGCATATTGCTTCACTCCCACACACATAAGTATGGACGCTGCCTGGTGTGCAATCATCTCTCTCCATTTCTGACATGATAGATCTCTCACTTTCTTGACAAATACACATTACAGACCTTAGTCAGTGACTATGCCTTCCCAATCACCCACTTATCAACCACTCTCTCTTTTTCTCACATTCCCTTTCATTGCTCCTTGGAATCTTAAATAAATCGGCAAACCAAAGAATGTCCTCTTTTCACCTGCCCTGCTATCATCAACCTCATCACACTGTGCTTCTCTTCCTGCTGCTTTATTCTTGAGGTTTTATGTTGCTCTCTGTAAAAAAAATCCCTGTAATTATAACATTGCCGCAGGACTTGCTGCCCTCCCACAATCATTCATTCATCTCAAACAAGTCAGTGTGTACTTAAACAGTCTCATAGAAAAAAAATAGTTTCCTGATATGCAAACCAAGACCGGGTATGAGTGTGTGTGCAGAAAACCATGTCTTAAGACAGACAGTATGCTGTATATGGTATGCTACTGTCATGTAGCAAGTGAATGCAAGTCTAAGTAAATGACCATCTATGTCTATTAAAGCAGGACAACATCACAAAAAATGTGATTACACTTTTTTTTTTTTTACATCAAATTATGGCTGAAAAATCTATCTTGAAAGAACACCAGCATCAAAGGTATAACCAACACATTGTTGCTGTGATGGGAAACACACAATGATTTGCAGCTCTTTGAGGGGGAGGGGGGATATTCAACAGATGTGATTTATTTTGCATCTACAATATCTGAAACATTGTTTATTGGCTTGTAATGTACCTATATAAAACATTCCTTCCGGGATCAATTGATGAAATAACATTTAAAACCATGTCCATGTGAAATATTGAGGAATGGTTACTTAGCATTTAGGGAAAGGTAATTTCAGATATGTGTTGGCATAAAAAAAGACACATATGAAAGCAGCTAATAGCAACCCCTGGTGTGCCAGGGCTCAAAATGCATTTTTGAGCAAAAGTGCACAGGTGCATGTGGCAAAAAAAAAGAAAAAAAGACTTGCACCAAAAATGATTTAGGTGCACAATCAAAATTTTTGAAACTTCAAATTTCATCTTAGAAAATCTAATAAGAACTTAAACACAAACATAATAATGTTTTTTTAGTTTAGTTTCCCAAGTCTGGGCAACAATCAAAATTTTTAATCAGGATTAATCAAGTTGTTGTGCAGAAAATTCAATGGTGATTCAGAACTGGCTCATTGCAAAGTTTTATATTAAAAGCACTCCTACGTTAAAAAAAGTGCAATAACTTTTGGATTCAAAGCCCTTATTTGTAAAAACAGATGAGCTGTTTTTTCATGTGATGTGAATTTCAGCCATCAGGTGTTTCCTTACTGGAAGAGTCAGTAAGATGGATTACAATCTCAGTTCTTCTATAGTGTGAGGGAGGAAGTGATGTTTCAAGAGAAAAATAAAGATTATGACCTCAAACTTGTGTAAATATTCAGTTAATCTACAATTAAACATTTTCTCTTTAAATTCACATTGACATACAAGCAGTAGGAGATACAGTGACATTTGATCAGTAACAAGGCGATGACATGTGTAGCCTGTATACAAGTTATTTAACAACTTTAAATAAACTTAAAATGAAACAATGTAAACGAAGTTATTCTGCAGCTGGAAAGAAAACGGTTGCTAGATGTGTCGCTTGTCGCTTTAAAAAAATAAATAAATAAATAAAAGAGTCGCCAGAGGGGTCTGAATATATAATATAATATAATATATAATCACTTAATGGCCACGTTTACATGAGTTTTAATTCTCCTTTAATTCGGAATAAAAGTAAATTCCGCTTTAAAGAGATGAAAAATGACCATGTAAACACCTAATTCCGAATGAAAATGATAATTCCTAATTAAACTTAATTCCGAAGTAAGTGGCTGGTTTATTCCTTTTTGAATTCCGGATTAACCAATTCCTCTATGATGTATACCTTAATTCCGCTTAATTCCGGTTGTTCTGCGCAAGTTCGTTCCCTCATCCTGTTTTTATTTAATTTCGGAATAATTAATTCTGAATTAAAAAACATCATGTAACCGTAGCCAATGTAGTGACAGAATCACCAAGTTGGAAACATTGCAAGTTACCAGCTGTCGAGGATATATGCTGGAGTGTTCATTTTGTTTATAGACCAGCTTTGGTGGAGCTCAGAGCTCCTGAGTTTTTATTGACGTACGTGAGTTTGGTAGACGGTAAAAGCAGGTTCTCGAACTGACTGCAAATGCTACATGCTGTTACGCTTCTGCTGTTCTGTTATTAATTAACAGGTCAACTAAGAACAAAGGCTTATCATTTAACACAGACTTTTTCCATACTTGCACATGTGCATGTGTAGTCAAATATGATGTGCACCGCCCCAATTTTACATGTACAAACTTCCTCATGCACGTGGTATTTCGAGCCCTGTGTATTGTGTGTTCTTACACTGCTGCATTTGTTCTGTATTACTTACAAAGTGCAATAGACGGTAATTAATACATCTGTTCCAAACTAAGTTCCAAACTATTCCAAACTATAAACTCTTATATTTTTAATTTGGATCCTTATTTGCAATCCAAACTAACATCTGCAATTCAAAACTAGGGTGACTTTAACTGAAGGGAATCTTTAAAGCGGCTAGCTTTTGCGAATTTGCATTCCAACTAGTTCCAGGAGTATGCATGTGAAAATAAAGACTGCAAGCACTTAAAGCGACAGCAATTGGCTGTTTGTTGGTAAGGAGGGTTTTGATTTGTTATTGGCAGCTTTAGGAAGCTTAGCATTTAGGAAAGGACTAATGTCCTTGTCATGAGGAAAAAATTGTTGATAAACAATAACATATTTTACATTACAGCTTCACAACATTTATGAGTACATACCGATACTATGGTTATGCTGTTGTCAAGAACATCAAATATACCAGAGGGGCCTACAATGAGCATCACTGGGGTGTGTGGCTTGCAAAGACTGCTGTGTTTCCACGCCATTAGGTCAGTTATTGCATTGTGCACAAGTGCCACTCATTGCCATTAAGAGCCACCAGTGCAGGTCATAAGTACCATGGATTAGAGACCATCAGCAACATCACTGGAGATCACCTAATAAAACTAAGTGTTAATTGCACATATGCTGTGAAAAAAACAGACAAGCATTAATGAATTTTTGCAAGTTCAGATGTGCTAATAAATTAAAATATAAACTAATCTACCAGTGAATCTCTGTCTTGTGGCTTAAATTGGTTTCGTATTTCATCTTTGTGCCCCAATTCATTTATTAACTCTTTTAATGAGCTCATACTTCAAACCATAACTTAGTTGCACCATTATTTCTTACTATTTTTGAAAGACGTCATCTTGCTCAAACCAAAAAAGTTGAGATATTAACAATAAATAACCAACTATTGTCATTACAAAGAAAATGGCAAATACTGTTTAATTCTGTCAACATTTATCCTTATCCACATGGACACTTTATTGGCTCAAAAAGTGCTTTTTAAATCCTCAAAATCATAGGAAACACATTGACTGAAGTACTTACAGAATAAAGACCAGACAGTGTATAACACTGCGTGCAGAAGACAGTGGTGTATATAATGACAATGTGTGTATGAATCTATGTAATAGTGTGTTTAAGTTGCATCAACTTCCTCCGAAATAAAACCTGGAATATTTCATGAAGATGCATGTTAAAGGAGTGTGAGTGTGGGATGGGAAAGCAGGCAGTAGTGTTGGGGGTGAATATGCAGGTGTGTTGGAAGGACTGCAGACTTTACAAGGCAACTAGTTTTACACGGTCTAGTCCTCACTGCTAAACTTTCTATTGCAGGTTGACATGCCTGGTCTGATGAGAAACCTTCTTTTTCCTCTTTCTCTCAGTCCCTGCTATCCATTTCTCTCTCTGCTTGCTTTCCTATTCACCCGTGCCCCCTCCCTCATGTCTCTGTCTGTTCCCTTTCTGTCTGGCAGTAAAGGCTGATGGAGTGTGAAATTAGAAAGTGTATCATATTCTGCTCAGTGGCTCCATGTCCTGAGCTATAAGCTACAGCTAGTCAGAGTGAAAAATAACATGCAGTGAAACAGATACATTAACATAGTCTTGTGTGTAGCTGTGTGAGTGCTTGTGTGCATGTGTGGTGAAAAAAGCAGATAGGAACAGTTTAGCCAGCAACAGCTTATCTAAAATTACTTATCTCATGGATGATACACTGCTGCTTCTTCACAAACTACATAGGCGAGCATGGATTTAAAATACAGACACATATATTCACACCGTATTCGTTTGCTGAGTGCACAAAATTTGAATAGCATGTTGTAAACACAAGTTTCATAGTTTTGATAAGGAAGGAACACACACAGAGAGCTGGAAGGATGGAGAAAGATGTAGGTCCTCTCATCACATAAAGATAAAGTCCTTTGAGTTTTCTCTTAAACACATGCACAACTGCTAGATCGATTTACATTAGTCACATATTCCTTCACTTTTAAACAGCACATACTCATCGGCTTAATATAAAGTGTAACTACCCAAATGAATCTGACCACCCCTGAGTAATATCCTTTGGTAGAGGTTGGACTCTTTGAGATTCAACCCCTGTAAAGGTCTTCCATGTCTTTTTAATTGGCCATTTTTCCTGCATCTAACACGCTAACTTTAATTTACCATCTAATACATCACCGACCTTCACCTTTGTGTGTGTTGGATACGAGATAATGTATGTAATTCAAAACACGTGGAATGGCAAAGCAAAGCAAGGCATTATGTGAGGTACATTGATTTGATATTATGTGTGAAATGTGTTATACATAGTTGCCTTTCAATGTGGAGTGGTCATATTCTCCTCTCATGAGTGAACTTGCCTCTGTTTATATACACTCACCAGGTATAGAAATTCCCTGGTTGTGAGTTTGATTTGATCTTATAACAATATGTTTTATAGTGCTGCAGAAATTACTTGTGAAATGTGTGTGTATTTGTGTATGTTTACCTGCATTAGACCAGACACTTGTCCTTTTTCAAGTGGTGCAGCAATGGAGGGAGTGAAAGGTTTACTGTCTTCTACTGGTTGGCCTTTCATGAAATGCTTTCCTGCTTCGTAGATGTCCACTTCGACCATCTTACCTTTGAATTCAACCCTTTTAGGTACCAGCACCTGCAAATCAGGACAGATCAGTTCAGAAATCTCTTTAAGAATTTAAAAATAATTAGTTTCATTAAGGTAGTAAAAAAAAAAAAAAGAGAAAAAAAAATCACATTTTCAAAATTTAAAGGTACTATTAAGTGGTATCATTAAAACGCCATTTAGTGAAAGATGTTAAATCAGTGCAGCACTCTTCAGTGATTTACCCAGGAAGGCAGTACTTTATAAACATCAATTTCATCAAATGATCTACAGTCTGCATGTTCCTTCATATCTGTCAATTACACTTTCAATTAACTGTCACTCAAACCTATTTATTCCACATTATCATCAAGCTAGTCTTTGGTTGGCTAATAAAAATAATGTTTTCAGCTCCCTCTATGTAGGCCCTCAAGGTCATAAAGTACGGCAACAGCTGTGAGATAAACCAAAGGGATTTGCGTTTGTCTTATTATTTCACCATGGCAACTATAAGCCTTAGCTGATCACAGCAGGAGGGAAGAGAAAACAAAGAATTATAATTATGGCTTCATGTGAATTAGAATTTGTTCTTAATGACTTATCCCTGTAAATAAAGATTGTATGAAAATCCCTTCTCCCTTCAAAACAATATTTTAGCTAACTACAAAGCTGGCAGGCTCACAGTGATGTATATTGTGTGATTATAACATTGATTTACTCATTTTCTTTGACTTCTGTTTTCAGATTCAGTCTCTGTTAGTGGAGACTAATTGGGTGGTTTGTGTTGTGTGATTATTAGTGGGATTTAAAACCACAGTTGAAAGAGCTTGTGTGCGTTAGAAACACAGCTTCAGAGTGAGTATTCTTTATAAACATCAATTATTTCCCCATCCTCCAAACTAAGTAAGAAAGCATCTATATAAGAAATCAACTCAGGATTTAAAAAGTTCAATTCTATTATCAAGAGAAGAGAATCTGGCTAAGTATTTATGCAATTTAACACTACAATGATCATTTCTCTCTCCCTTTTTTTATTAAATTGAAATGTTACATAAAATAGGTTTTGAATAAATATCCTCTTTTTATTTGCCTTTTTAAAAAAAAAAATTTTTCTACCATGAGCAGTTCAGAGGCCAAAACCAACAACCTTGGACATGCTGGGCCTTCAGTGTCTCACGTCAGCAGTGTGGCTACATGCTGACTCAGATCATCTGCTGGTCAGCCTAACCATTACACAACTCTGCAGGGCTAAGTCACTGACTGGGCAGACAATAGCATATGAACTGGTGGAGAGATTGTCGCTGCTGTGATGGCAGGACTGTGCCTGCCCCAGTGATAATCTGTCAGTCTTTATCCAGCTGGGGGAATATGATAGGAAAAGAAGCACAGGCCAAAGGACACACACAGCCAGGGCTACACCTGCTGCTGAACACTCCAACCCCTGTGAGAGTGTGTGTGTGCATGTAAGTAGCCAGCAACCAGACTGTGAGCAGAGAGGTGAAACAGCAGGACTGATGGGTAGGCAGCTGTGAGTATGTATGTGCATGTGTGTGTGGGTGGGTGAGGGTCATTGAAAGGCCTACAACATGGTGATTTAATGATGAAAGAGCATGTCCAGTTTCATTGGAAACCCCCTCTTTAACTTATTCATTCAACCACTAACACACATGTACAGAGGTGTGTTGGATATCTATTCTAAGTGCCAGAACAGATATCATCTGCTTGTGTTAAGCGAAACGAGGCCACTTGCTCGTACTCACACCTCGCTCCACTTTAATGCCCACTTTCCTACCATGGAAGCTCACCTCTCCACCTTCCTCTGTCTTTTTCTTTGGTCCCACAACTCTTTTCATTATTTCTTTCTGGCTTAACCCTCTCCTCACTCAGTGCTTTTTATCCTTTATTCTAATGCTAATTCCTTTATCCTTGAAAATGTTCATACACAATATATAATATATATATATATATATATATATATATACATACACATACACAGTTTTAACAGCTGTGAGCGCAGCCATGGTACTGTTTGACATCTTTATGTGAATAATCTACATCTGTTCTAAAGAATTTCGGCAAGCTTAAAGGGGGCTGATTCAGTAAATTATTGTAATGGTTTTTTTCCCAAGGAAAATCATAATTTAAGAGTACATGAGAAGTTGCAGGAGAAAAAAAATCAAACACATCTCCTTTTATGTACAGTCAACAGACACACATACCTGGATATGCACATATGCAGAGGTGCATGACATGCGTGCACTTAAACAACACATGCATGAACCTCGTAATACTTGTAACCTAAGTTTATAGCCTGCAGAAGGAGGTGCGAAGTAGGAGGAGGAGAGGGACGGGGAGGAAAGTGGAAGGGAGGAAAAATTATTACCATCCACTACCCTCTCTGCTAATAAAAAGCATAACTTCAAACATGTTTCTGATGATGGTTAAAGCAGGAGGAAATTGATTTATTTGAAGATGTTTTAAAGTGAATTTTTCACAGGTTGACTGTGGGTCTTTGAAGCCATGTGAGTATGTGTTAGTGTGTGGAATGTTCATGTCTTAAGGGCTGACCTTAATGTTAGTACAGTAAAAGTACTGCTGTTATCAGCTGCCAAATGCTCTCATGACCACCGTAGGGTGTGTGTGCTTATTTGTGAGCATGTTTGATATTATAGCTAACCTACTTTGGTATACAAGCTTAAGCCTCTGACACCTGCTGTGAGTACTACGGTGACAGCCAAAGCAAACCCTCTGATCTCATTTACTAAGTGTGAAAATGTGAAAATGAGGAAGAGTTGGTTTGGGTTCACGTCCACAAAAAAAAATCAACATTAAATAGCGATTCATTTCCACCGTTCTTACTGTATGTTGTCAGTGGTGCGGCAGTGTAAAGATCAGATTAGCTATTTCAGCATGTTTAGAATGGAGATGTCAACAGACACTGCTGAACTGTCTCTCAGAAGACGTGTTATATATAAACCAGTAGCAAAGAGAAGAGGGTCATCATCGGTACACACCTGGAGACTCGCGCTCTTAAAATCACTGACCAAGTTTGAAGCCTTGGAGTGTTGATAGACTCAGATCTGACTTTCAACAACCACATCAAAGCTGTCACTAAGACAGTTTTTTACCATCTCAGAATAAATCGGTGAATTGTTACAATTAATCACTGTGTGTAATCAATCATTAAGGAAAATACCCTCAGTTTAAATGAGATTTGTCATAACAGTACAACAAATCTTTTGTGTTTCATGAAAAAAATATTCTTATTCATTTTACTCTATGCCAGTTTTAAATGGATGGTTTAAAGTGTTTGACTGGACAACATTTAATATCTTTAAAAGTTATGTTTAGAAGATCCACCAAATGCCTTTTCTGAGGTGTGGATATGAGTTGATAACTGTGTTTATTGTCAACAAAGTAAAGATGGTGAGAAACACATAAATTATGGAGCATGTGCCTAAACTACCATTTTACCTGTTCGTAGAACTTGTTGTGAGCCACATAGTACTGGGTATCAAATGATTCCTCTGTCACCAGCACACGTTGTCTCTCCCCAACCTAAACAGAGTGACAGGGAGACAATACACATTTTTTGTATCATCATTATGATTTTATATAAATTTATTATTCCTGAATATGCAAGAGTTTTTCATTCAGGAGAAGAACGGGTTCAGTGCAAGTCAAGTCAAGAAACCAATTCTATAGTGAAATAGTAAATAAATCATGCACATCAGATATATACGAGTGTCTACTGTACATGTGGAAAGACTGTGAATGCGTTCACAGCTTTGTCCTACAGGGACGTGCAAACATATTCAGGGTTTTTTTTGACAGAAGCAGGCTTCATCATTCAGTAAGATGACATTATATTTGATTGCATTTGGTTTTTTTTTCTTTTCTTGGATTCATGCTACTGATGTTCACCTTTTAATTACAATTTCAAGGTTCCCAAGTCACTTCAGCTCTAACACTTCACTGAGAGGGAAGTGAGAACTATTCATCCCAGATCTTTACACACACAGACAAAAAGAAAAAAAAATCTATAAAGGGTGCAATTCAAATGTGTACAGAAAACAGTCTATTCAACCAAAAACTACAAGGCCTCCTAATGTAGCAATTTAACCTCATACAAAATGACAAAGCACCATTTTTATTGAAGAATGTTGTTGACTTTGAGATGGAGAAAGAGGAGAAAAAGGGACAAACTTCACTGAAAGTACTGCAGGCATGAATAAAACATTTAATTGACAGAAATATATTTTCACAACTCAGAATCAATCTGACAATCAACTTTGACCGAAATTTTGATTACACTTCATGACAGGATCTTTTTCTATAAGGACTCGTACTTTCAATTGATTGCACAGCTCATGTTTTGGTGTGCTTAAAAATGTACATCATGTAATTAGACCTACTTAGAGCTGTTAGAACATGAACGCCAGCTGGAAACAGAGCTCATGCCTTCCTGGTGTTCTCCTGTTCTTCTCATATAAGGAACCACCACAGAAAGTTTGGGAAAGTGTTCTGCAGAGCAAAACCATCTGGCTTTTTAACATCAGAAGGACATATTAGAACATTTTTGAAACAGGGTGTCCTGTAGGCTCAGCAGGCAGTATTTGCATTTTAAGTCTGTCAGTGATGAGCCCTGCACACTAAAACAGTGCTGACTGATCATTTCCTTGGCAATATGTCAGAGCCTTAGAAGTCATAGCTCTGACATATTGCCCAGGGTCTTTCCGTTTTTTGCAGACACCCATAATCTTTGCTCTTTTCTTCCCGCTTTCCCTGCATGTTTCTCTGCTTCCATTCCTCGCTTCTATCTCTGAGCGTTTCCTTTGTTGTTAATACCTCTTACATCCCACTATAACTTCCTCTCATCTTTTTATCCTTTTTTCTTCTTTTTTAGATTTATTGCTCTATTATATAATTTTTTTTCTACTGCTTTTGGTGTATGTATTTGTGTGTGTTTATGCTTGTTTCTATATTGTAGTGAGAACTTTAAAATGACTGTATAAGAACCAAACTGAGGTCCAAATTATTTTTTAAAACATTAAAACTTGGTTTCAAATTGAGAATGAGGTTACAAGAAAGGTTAAGTCTTCAACTACTATAGTTTAAAATAGGCTATGAGATGTTTTGTAGAGTGTTTTTTTTTTTAAGTTTGTTTGTTTTCCTTCTTATTTTTTGTTGCTTGATTGTCCCCACAGTGACATAGACTTTGGATAGAGAGTGTGAGCCTGAGTCACTCAGCTCTATGCTGCTCAGGTTGTAGCAGAGATGGCGGAGAATTCACACTTTTACTGATTTAACTTTTTGGACTTTTGTCTCAGACAGATGGACTTTTCATGGCTATTTTGATGTTCTGGAGGCTGAATCCGCGCTCTGATGCCACAATGGAGACTGGAATTACAAGCGCTGCTTTAGCCAAAGTTTTGAAACTATGAAAAATTTCACTTATGAAGTGATCAGAAGTTGGAAAGACTCTCTGAATGAGGGGTTTCCTGATCCCGCAAGCACTCACTATAGAGGGTGGAAAACCTGCAGCATGCGTTTCTTCTGCACCAGTAATTCAGCTGTACCAGTCAGAGACCCATGGTGGTCACAGGCGTGCTCCAAAACAATTGCCAATTAATATGCTCACTCACTATCAAGTGGTCGGGAGTCTTGCAATCTGTCAAAATGGCAGATAGTCTTCAGATTTTTTTTTGTCATCGGACTCAGCGTGTCAAGTAAGCCAAAAACAATCTCAAAATGTCTCCAAAAAAGGGAACTCAGAACTCTCGAGTTGAGGAGGAGTTGAAGGAGATCAAGAAATCGCTTGATTTCTCCCCCCCCCATCCTACTCCGCCCCCTGCAAACGAAACTTAGCCTGGAGAGATGTTCTCGGTGGGTGAGACAGAAGCGGCTGCAGTCAAACTAAGAGCCGATTCGACCAAAGCAGGGCGCCAAGATTTAAATGAGATATCAGAGAATTGTTTAAGATTGGGAATAAAGTGCATAATATGGGACCTTTAAGGTGAGAGTCAAGCTAAAACCTTCAACTTTTGTCTCTATAGAAGTCCACTGTGGAAATGTAGGTGTGTTTAAGATAACTATCCTGTTATGGAAAACTTCCTCAGCCATGATGATCCTTTTAATAATTGTATTCACGAATTTGATGACATTAACTGCCTCAATTCCTCCTTCAGTGAATCATTCACTCACTACACGATAGCCAAAAAGTAGTTTTTGTCTGTCTTTTCATTAAATTTTACACCATTTTTACTCCAAATATACTTTTGTGAAGGATAAATTTCTTCAGTAAAAAATTGCCAATTTCCCTAAATGCATTTGCAAAGTTTTAATATTGAACTTTGAGGAGTGAAAGCAGGAAAACTCCATGAAGCTTTTATAATTCAACAATCTTTCTTGTTTTGCAGGCAGACACAGGTTAAATTCATTTGCATTTTCTATTATACAAACAGTTCTCTTGGGAACTTTTCTCAGTTTTCTAGACCTCAGCTTGAACTCCATAATTCCAACAATTGGCATTTCTTAATTATGTTATATATGGGGGAAATAGCTACTTGAAAATGTTTATAGCATTATAGCTTCTCCTGCCACCTCCTGCTTGCACCATGTTCCATGTTGCTGCTTTAGAGAGTCCATGACTTTGGTTTGTGTAGAAAGCACTTGGGACAATTATTTAAAAAAACAAAACGACAAAAAAAAACAAAGTGATAATAATTCATGTAAATGTTGCAAAGATTTAACTTTTCCAAAACCACTAATTAAAGGTGAAAATTTTCACAAGTAGTATGTCATGTGTGGGTTTGAAATGGCTTTTTGTCTCAGTTGCAACCACAAAATTGATCAAATTATTGTTGTCCTAAAACCAACCAGTTAAAACTTTCCAGTTTATTTTTGTGTTTATTAATACTACTTTATGCTCTGTTGGAAATCATCTTCTTTGTGGGATTTTTAAAAGAATATCTAATCAACACTCACTGACGGTAACCTGAACAGTCTCAAACAATCATCTTTATTTTTTCAGAAAGATTAAACTGGCATGATAACGGGTTCCTGAGTAGTAGATGATTTTGATATTTAACTGAAAACCAAGTCATCCCTGCAAACAGACACGTTTCTGGCAGACGGTCAATCAGCTGCCACTCTGAGGATTTAATTAACGAGAGAAAAGTACGTATATTTGGTGATAACAATATGGCTCAAATTGTATAGAAGATATCTTAATTAATTTCTCCTCACTCTGTAAATACTAACATCAGCCATGATTGAGAGGAAATGAGGAGGAAAGACCCAAACGCAGCCCCACTGGCTGGAAACAGGCCGATAGATTCAACAAAGATTAAATTAAAGAAGCTGCAATAGCAAGGTAGATCCAAAACAAAAAGACATGACTGCCCAACAGACACAGCTAGATAATAACATCCTGAGACAGGATAGATGAGAATCTATCAAGTAGCAAAGGAAACCGAGTAGTATTTATACTGAGGGAGCTAATAGCTAAATATGAAGCAGGTGAGATGATCAGCAGCTAAGAACCAGGTGAAACATGGGAACAGGAAGTAAATTCAACAGAACACATGAGAGGGAAACTTCTACTAAATAAAACAGGAGGCAAGACTAGCAATATAAACTGAACCAAGAAACAAAGAACACAGGAAAACAGGACAAATCAATCACAAAAACACAGAAACCCAAATCTGAGAAACATGAGAAAGCACAAACAACGAAATCTGAAATAGAATTACAACAGGAACTAAAAAAAAAAACTAAAAAAAACCCACTAAAGATGAACATCAGTAAATTGATTTTCATTGATCTGTGATCAGTGCGGGTAGAAACATGTTTGTAACATTTTACAGTAGATTACTGTATGCAACAGTAATGTAGCACATTAGCAGGTAGATTCAAGTGACCAGTTATCAGTTAGTTGCTTTTCTCCAAATATAGATTCCTTCTGAATCTTAACTGTGCCAGAAGGCCTATTTCGTCTCAGGCCTGTCCGGCCTAAATAGAAAATAAAATAAAAAACGTAAATAGAAAAAAAAAAAAAAAAAAACGAAGAAGAAAAAATTTAACATTTTTCTCTTCTAAATACTTTCTCTGTTAGAATTTTTTTTTTTTAAAAAGGTGGGGAGTAAAGGAGTTACTTCTCCATTCTGTCAAATAATTCATACTGACTACGTCATTTTGCCTCAGCCATAACGGGTTTGGGTTTGTTTATACTAACCAAGTAGCTTTGGTTTCTCACTCTAATTAAGTCATGGTATTCCCTATGCCTAACCAGGAAGACAGGACATTTTGTTATAACATGTTATGTCTACAGGTAACCAAGGAAAGCAGGTAGATATTTCCATGAATAATAAGTAGAAAGTATTACCTAAACTCAACCAGGAATTGAGGAGTGTCTTGGGAAATTTTATCATTATATGTTGGTTGGTTAAAGCGCCGCACATGACTGTACAACCTCTTCCCCTTGGGCTGATGAAGAGCGTCTGTCAGCAGAGAAGAACTGTACTTCAGATTTTCAGAAGCACCTGCAGGGCTAAACCCTGCTCCACAAAACCCCCAATGCATTGGCATATTACACAAAATATTTCAAAACTTGCTGTAACTAAGTCCAACAACTCAATAGCTAAAATTCCTGTGCACGGCATATAATCACGCTGCTTCATCCTACGGCTCAATAGCCAACATTCCAGTCTACAGTGCACAATCAAGCCATCTCATTCTTTTATGAAACAGGCTGAAGTTTTCATTGTGTCAGGGTAGTTATTAGCCTTGGAGACAGACAGAGCCAGCCAAGAGAGGAGTTAGGGCTGTCCGTCAGCCTATAATGTCTCCACACAGCAGTCCAAACCTAAACTGACAAGCACACACCGCACTGACAGCCCACTAACAACACACTATTGTTCCCTCACAAATGGCCAGCACACACCTTTCAGTGCCCATAGAGTGTGTGGTAAAGAAGAGGCAGACAGACTCCAGTCTTCAGCAGGTCATTGCCGACCCAGGGCATGTGCAGCATACATGTGACATATTAATTAGGGCTGCACTATGTGGGGAACATTTTCCTTTACCATCCATATAATCTTATAAAGTAGTTCTGATTTATTGAACCTTAAAGCACCCAATGGCCACTAAAATCCGGAGATTAAAACCTTTCTTACAGCAACATGATTGGCAGGTCTCTGAGCATAAAGCATCAACTAAATCTGAGGTGTTTTTTTTTCTAATGCATGTGTGTGAGAAATTACAGAAAGTGCTGTTGTGTTTGGTAAAAGGTCTTTATTAATGTAGTCCATTACCATTTGTTATGTGCAATCATTTCCATCAGTTTTTTCCTCATCTAATTACTGCCACATATGTTTTATGTTTGGTTTGGTTTTGCCTTTTTACTGAATAAATCTGTCAAGACCTGGCTGTTTGGGCCAAATCTAAAATTACATGAAAAGACTGAAGGTAGGCTGTTAACAAAAACCCTGAAAGACATCCTTAACTAAGAAGAGAGGTATACTGGGACAATAATACAACATAAAATGGGCAACCCTTGTGGATTAGAGCCCTACATATGTGGCTATGGACTAGGGGTGTAACAACTCTTTGATCTGCATCAATATATCAGTCATATGGTCCAAATTGATCAATATCGATCCAAAAAACAAACATCATACAATAACCATTTATCAAATGCACTTTTATTTTGAAAATGGCTGTATTTTAAGTTTTATTGCAATCATTGGATCTTAAACCGAATCAAATCGAAATCGGATTGTGACTAAATTTGCGATATCAGCAACCATCATGTCATTATCCATTAAATTGATATAAAATTGTATTGTGATGAAACTGGTGATTTACGCCCCTACTATGGACTACTTTTAGGTTTCACAACAGTCAATAATTTTGGCTCCTATTCACTGATTCTGCTTCGCACTTCTAGTCAATCTGATTGGTTGAAGTTTCTGTTCACCATAGACAATGATGAACAGAGTCTCCATCTGATCAACTACAATTTCTTTAAAGGTAAGGTTGGAGATCCTGGAAAAAATGGTTTGAACAAGCTACATTTCGAAAATACACAATTGAAAAGTCCGACCCCCTTTCTTCAGTTTTCGTCCGAAACCAAGCCTCCAGAGCGTGGGAACTCTATATGTCTAAGAGGAACACAGGGAGGGCGGAGGGACAAACGGCAGCTGAGTTTGAGAGACATATCACCGCCCAATCGTTTATAACGGGCCGGTTAAAATGACTGGATTTTTTTTCAGTCCTACGTGTTCCACAGGTGACTAAAATATCTTTTTTTTGTGTTAGAGCATTTAATCAATTGGCTGCAATCGGGGTGTGAAGGGGGTTTTAAGCAATATAGTAATAAATGCTCCTGGAAAACATCTCCTACCCTACCTTTAAATGTTTTTTTGTCCTTTTATGGAAGAACTTTAAGGTTATGATTTTGGTGTGGCAATCTGACATATAAAGGATATTAAGGTCAAAACTCACCTGCATGAAACCAAAACTTGTTAAAAGATAATGCTGCTAAAAAACTACCAACAAAAAATGGAAACACTAAAAGTTCTGAAGTTAAATGTCTTGCTTACAGATTATGTACGTATATGTAGATATTTCTTTTAAAAGATTAGCTGAGTCCCGTTATGCACTTTCCCCATTCAGTTGGATGTCTCAGTCTTCATACACACACAAATAGCAAACATGCACACAGACATCCCACCCTCTGAGCATGCTTTCCAGTGAATGCCTTCCAAAAATATCAGATGCCTTAAAGGCAAAGTTCACTCACAACAAGTTTTCTGATGTTTTCCAAATCAGAGTCCAGCCCATTATGCTGTCAAAATGAATCTGCTTTAATGAGAAGAACGATGACATGTTGTGACCGACAGGGCGCCCCGTGCTACGAAGTTAACAATTTGGCCAATTTGAATGTATTGCACATTTATCAGCTGTCATTTTGACAGGGGTTAAACTTGTGTGTGTGCGTGTGTGTGTGCATGTGTTTGTGTACATTGTGTAAAATCATCATAGATGTGAATGTTTTAACTGAGTACAAGTGGAGGATTTCATTCATTTCTTGGCAGCATCCCTCAGACACTTGCCACTTAGGTATGGCTCGATAAAAGTGTTCAAAATAAAAAGACTTGGAAACATAGATAAATGAAAGATCTTTGGACAGAGGCCCAAACACTCAGATCCTACCTTCTGTCGAATCTCTCCTTCCATCTTAATAGGGGAGCCGAATTCAGCCACCTGACGGACCCCCTCGCTGGCGTAGCCTCCGTACTCCCACAGCACGTAGCTTCTGGAGTGGGATGCGCCAATAAGAGCTGACCAGTGGTTGGCTCGTCCTGGAAGACAACGAGACACAAGACAAATACACAAAGGGATGATGAAAACTTTGCTGCAGCAATGGCAAAAGCTCATTTTAACTGTTTTCTTCTCCAGTTTTATGCAATTACTGTATGTCAGCTGAACGAGACTAATAACACAAGACCAGATGGGGGGTCCGGATGGTGAGTTCATTTTTTGTGCAAAAGGCTGTTAAAAGAGGCGTGAACATTCATTCATTTCATAAGCTGCGCAATCATTTCATCATCATTATTATTACCTCGCTAAACCTAACAGTAATGTTTTCACTGGAATATGTTTGTCAAGCTAATAGCTTTGTGACCTGTTTGCTACTTCATTTATCAAACCTCTTGGTTCACACTGTGATCTGTCTTTGAAATCCATAAGTTAGAATATATCAATGCACATAAAGCAAAGTCTGGAACTAGAAAAAGATAAATAATCAGAAGGCAGAGTTGTACACATTAATTGGAGACTGAGGATTCCTATACGAATGAATGTGAATATACATATAGTGTTAATCTGAGGCAGGAAAATGAAAGTCAGCCAAGCTATTTTCCATTTTTATTTTTAGCTGCTGTCTTATGCACCGCTAACCTATCATTGACATATAGTTTTTTAAAAGTCTTGAAAGTCAAAAACAAAAACAAATTCCTAGTTCCACTGGAATAACTTCCATTTTGTCAGTTGTTTATATCCATTTGCAGAATGGTTTCAAATTTTTAAGCCATTTTTAAATGCAGCTTTTGTTATCACAGCAAATTATGAAGTTACTCCAGATCACAGGCTGGATCCAAATGTTGGATTTTCTAGAATAATTATAACATGTCTTGCTGTCACTGTTCTATTTTCAGTAGGCTACTGTTAATACTTTAAAAAAAGCTGCATTATAAGGGTATTTAACGTCCTTTTTAATAACTAATGACAATAACTAATAATAAATGCTGATTCATACCAAGTATAATTGGATTATTTTGAATACTGTTTAGTAAATCGATTACCATCAAAAAACAAATTAAAAACTTTTAAATAATTTAAAATCAGCTCCACATTACACGTACATGAATGACTGCTTGCCCACAGTCTGAACTCACTTGGATAGTCTTTGGGATGGACTTTCTCAGACCAGTTGCCATAGAAGGTGAGTCTGTACTTGGCAGTTCCACAGGCGCAGCACTCTATGGCAGGGGCTAGTGTAGCCTCACCTGGCACTGCCTCTACAGGGAGACATGACGTGACCACAAAGACACACACACAAATAAATACATGTAAAGATTTCAGAGGCAAAATGATGCACGGCCTTACTAAAAACCTGAAAAATACGGTCCTAGGGGGTTAAAACAAACTCTCCTGCTCACCTGCATAAATTACTGGATGATTGACTACAATTTCGAGAGAATGTCAGAAAATTACAACCCTGGAAAAAAAAATTGTATTTAAATGACACATTAGCCTTAACATGTACTCATAAATATTCAAATTTTGCCCTGGACCAATGTTTTTGCAAAGATAGGTCAAGGCGATTACATGAATATGTATGAATCACAAAATTATTCTGGAAAAGTCTTCTCTTGACATCTAAGTTATAGCTAGATGAGTCAAACATCGAAGGCACCCAACTTATGTCAGCAAATTGAAACCAGGCAGCTTGATTGGCTTGCATAATAGCCTGGAAAATTAGATTTCAGCAAGGAGGGGAAGATTTTATGAAGGTAGAATTCCCCTGAGATTAAGTTTGAGAAAATCATTCTGCCAGACACGTTTTTTCTATTGTACAATAAATATGTGCATCAGACCTTAGAGAGTTTTGTAGCCTTATTGTTTTGGTGAAGAGTTATGTTTATTTGGAGAGCTAAAGGCTCCTAAAACTGGCATTACATTCATTTCTGCAGCAAAGTCACAGGCAACAAAAACAGCTCTGTGGTGACCTACAAAGAAATATTTAAATTCCACACAGATTCCAGTGAATTTCATTCTTCACTGCCACCAGATTGATTTGGTTATTTAAAAAAAAAAGGAAAGAAGAAGAAACAACATATGACAGACTAGAAAAAGTAGACTTGGAACAGGGGATAATAGCAGAATGATGAGCATGCAATCTTGAAAAGATGGGCAGCTGTCATTACCTTTCTCACACAGTCGAATAGTGAGGGAGCCTTCATCCTGGAAATAGATAACTCTCTTCTGGACAATACTGGCCCTGGAGACACAGAGAGAGCAGGTGATGAGGAAAGTAAGAGGACAGTGGCATAAAATAAGAAAAAGGAGAGAAAATCGTATCGTCAGAAGGGTGCAAAAGGTGCATTAAATGGATCATTTTGCGGCGCTTTTTCTTCCTGTATCTGCTCCATGTAATCCTCGGTGAGAGGGGAGGATAATGGCTTCCCTCAGGTTCCATAATGGACATTGAGTACACATCTTTTCACAGGAAAAACACCCTATTCTCCAAACCTCCTGACACAATCATCCAGCTGCAATAAGAGCAATCATGCCCACGGACATGAAGAAGAGAGAGTAGAAATTACATTCAGAAGACGGAATAGAGATCTTTACACTGGCTTTAGACAAAAGCCACTCTCTAACTTATGAGATAATATCTGCCGAAAATGAAACTGCCCCAGTTGGAATTGGTTGTTTTACCAATACATTTACATTCATCTTCAATAAAAGTCCAATGTTCTTCTTCTGTGGTACAGACTGAGCTCTGCTATTGAAATTCCAAGATAAATTGGGTAAACAAATACATGAAGGTCCAGTGGCCTTGATCAACTTCAACAATAGATTGTCAAAAGAAAAAAAACTAATCATACTTCCTTTGCAAGACATCATTCACTTTCAATGTCTACATAACCATGGAACAGTTATGAAGGTTTGTACCAACTTTTTATTTCTTTTTTTCCGACAGATACAACTGCCATTGCAAAACCCAATTTCATTTGCTGCAAACTAAAGGACGATATGAAGTTCATCCATTTAAATGAATTCACAATGATCCAAAAACACCGAAAAGGAAACAGGCAACTTGTCTGTAAGCACCAGCTTTTGACAGTGAAATCAGACGGTATAAAATGACCCGTCAGGCTCAAATATGGCTCCATGGTCCAACTGGACCATAAATCAGATGCAGATGATTCTGCCTCGATCACAGTGCGCTGCTTATTGAACATGTCGGGGAGCGCTACGTTTATAAATTAGTAACGGGGGGCGGGCGGACATGGATTACGGTTTGTCAGGTGTTTATTATTTTCTGAATTCCCTCATGTTGTACAGTGTTTATTCGGGTCATTTTTTTGCACTGCTTCATCGTGCTGGACGTTGTGGCGACATTTAAAGTGATTAGAGATTTGTGGTGTTGCCTTGCGGCGCTGCAATCACAGCAAAACACGCTTTACAATGCAACTAGCATTGGTTTACATTGTCTGGCTTAAATCCTAAATACTTCCACATCATCAAATGCCAACCGTTTTGGGTTACGAGTTTGATTCAGGTGGGTGGGTGACTCGACACTACCACTTGGGTTTTTAAGTCTCCATCTATAAAAACCTCATCAACACAGTGCCCAGACTTTCCTCAGCATACTCTTGCAAACTCTCTCCAAACACTGGCCTGCAGGCGGACTTCCTCCACCGAGGGTTGAGGGAGGAGGCAGCAGCATTGCTGCGTTTAGGGGCGCTCGAAAAAATCCGGGAGGAAAATAGGAGCATTTGTTTGTGGAGTAGCTCGTCATACAAAATGCTTCAGAATCACCGTGTGTAGAAATTAGATCACTTGTATGTGAGAATCGAAATCATGATTATTTTAGACGATCTATCATGCAGCCCTAATGTAAGGATTTCATTTTTAAATTCTTAAATGCACATAGTTATTAAGCTAAAGCAAACCTCACAGTGCTTTCATTTGGCTCATATGGACCAGCAATACAGTCCAGCACAGTCGTTCTCAGAGTCTTTTCACTCACTAGAGGGAAATAAAACTGAATGAAAGTGAGCTGAACAGCACTGATGGTAGAGACAGAGGAGGGAGTGGCGACATTAAGTAGGAGTTATCGGTTATAGTGCTCCTATAAATCTTGCCCTGGCTGAGTGGTGCAATACACTCTGCAACATGGGTCGACTGCTTGGGCATGAAATTGAAAAACAAAAGTGAAATATACTGACTATTACTGAGCAGCCGCTCATAATTTTTAACAAATTTTTTAATAGTTTTTAAAGATGATGGTGGTCCATTTTATTGATCAAGTACTGTAAATTCACACTGCCATCCAATGCAGTGGTAAATACAAAATGATTGATGCCACTGGATGCACTTACTGTCTGTCCTCCTTTAAAATATTTTCTTTTTACTTGACCTCTACACTTATTGGTCATAATGCTGAATAAACATCCCTGACCGGTTAAAGCGTGGACTCCAGCAGCTCTCTGAAAGTTTGCTGTGATATCTGACACTTACTGTAGCTGTCAGTCACATCCTTTAAGTCTTGTAAGATGGTTCCCCTCATGTGTAAGAATTGGTTGTGGAGCACATCCTACTGATACTGGATCGAAGGCAATACGGTCCTGGAGAGCCACAGTCCAGCACACGTTTTCCATGTTTCCATCTTCAATACAGAAACTGAACAGAACTCGATAAACTGTTGGATCCATTTCATTTGAATCAGGTGTGTTGGAGCGGGGAAACCTCTCATCCCTGCAGGGCCAGAGTTGCCAACCCCTGGAGAAACATCTGGAAAGTTTGGAGGCCTTGAACTTGCTCTGTACCATTCTTGAACCATTTTTGCAGTGGCACAGGAGGCATTATTCTTCTGGAAGAGGCTGCCATCAGAGAATACCATTTCTGTTCAACATTTGGAGGTGGATATGGGCCAGCATGGGCACCCATACCAGTTAGCTGGTACACAGCCCCATATACAACAAACTGTAATGCATTGTGATGATAACTCAGAATCAGAATGCCTTATTGCCATTGCATCAAAAATGCAACAAAATTACAGGAAACATCCTTGTACAAGGTACTGGATAGTATCTCAGATCTGCTGAAGCCTTATGAGCCACAGACACTTCTGAGAACATCTGGGTCAAGTTTGCTTTCCATCCCGGGAGTTAAAACTAAACAAGGAGAATCAGTGTTTAGTTTCTCTGCTCCTAATATCTGGAACAAACTACCAGAAAACCTGAAGTTTGACCCAAACCTTAGTTCTTTTAAATCGGGTCTGGAAAACTTTTTATTTTAATAAAGAAAGAGTTTTTTTCCCTTTTCTTTTTTTTCTTTCTGAATATTTTGTATTGCATATGTACATTGACAATGATGATGCATTTCCTCTTGTTCTCCATTTGTATCATTTGTAACTCACTGTATATATTCTGCTCTGTATTTACTTTGTTTTAATTCTTCCATTCTTGATGTACTTTTTAAAGTTTCTTATGCACCTTGCAGCTTTTCTAGTAGTAGCTTTTCTATTGGATCAGGCAACATTAGCCAATCTTTACTTCCTACATGCATAAATGAACCTTGACCCACCGGTTCATTGCTTTCTCTTCCTTAGACCACATTCATAAAGTACTGACCACTGAAGACTGGGAACATCCCATACAAGAGCTTCAGTTTTGGAGATCCTATGACCCAGCTGTCTAGCCATCAAAATCTAGCCCTTGTAAAAGACACTCAAATCCTTAAATTCGACCATTTCTACTGATTTTAATGGATCAACATCAAATGATTAATGTTTACTTGATGCCATTTGCATCCCATCCACTTGTGGTCATAATGTTATGGCTGATTGGTGCATATCCATTACAGGCCACTGCACCTGAGAGGATGCAGAGTATCTGAGATGATGCATCTGGATGCAGAGAGAACTGTATCTGAGACATGAAGTTGTAACATTGTTGCTGTATATCGCTGCAGTTCTAAAGAGGTCAAACTTTACGTGAGAAATCATTTCAGGTGTTGTACAAATCGAAGGCTTACACTAAGGTGAAAGTGATGACCACGGCATTAAAATGAACATAAAGTGCCCTCTGTGCCTTTATGTAGGTCGTCTGCAGCTCATGTTAAGCTCTAATCTTGCATTGTGACATTTCCCAAGTCGCCATTATCAGGTGTTTTACTCAAATGATCAACATTTTAAAACCCTGACATTTACAAGCTCCCTCTTTCTCTCACATCAAGGTGAGGTGACTCAACAAAATATTGACACTTTTGGCTGCTGCAAGAGAAAATGTTTGGAACAAAATTTGTGACATTCTTATTTGTTTCAAAAATCTCATGCCACCATTTTCTCTTCTAGTCCCTATACACGACCTCCTCTCCTCTGGTGAAGTTTATTATTAATCCTACTTTCATCTCTTCCCTAATGTGTTATACATGTCCCACATCTCTGCAACATCTCTGTTGACTCATCCCTTATGAACTCTTAAGTCTTGGATGGGGCTCCCTGCTGTAACGTCAGCACAGTCCTTGAATTAATTTGGGAGCAAACAACAGAGGAACTCATGCAACATGTAACTCTTCGTGCAACTTTGTTTTCACGATGTGACAAATGCTCCCGACTGCAAAAATAAACACAGAAGTTAACAGAGTAAACTCATGTCACCTTACAAAGAGATTTTATTTGGTTTAGCTTTGATTTAGTGCATATACTGCAGTTGTTCATAAACTGGATGAGTAGAGTAAACCATGATCCAACAAAATGTGATGCATGAGCCAAGAAGAAAAGACAATACATAGTAACAAATGTTGCTAGAGCTTCCACAAAGCTTCCACAAAGGTCACAGTGGGTTTGCAGAATATTAAAGTTTGTGGAGAATCTATTATGAATTAACTCTGACACAACAGAAGAGGCAGCATTTCTGTGGTGTTTGCTCAAGATTAAGTTTGATATAATCTCAGCGGCTGTAAACAAAAATGTGGACATCTTCAGTAGGGATGTGAATCTTACAGCAACTCACGATTCAATTCTGATTCCGATTCCGATGATTCCGATTCTTCGGGTGACGATTCGATTCTGTATTGATTCTCGATTCAAACTGATCTCAATTCACAATCAAACCTTTTTTAGTAACAAGGTGTTCTAATTAACTACATTTCTCTATAAGTCAGAAAGAGCTCTGAGGAATCGTTTTATTAGTTGAAAGAAAACTGATTATGTTTATCAAAAAAAAATTTTTTTTGCTAACCTTGCAAACTTTAACATGTCTTTGTCACTTAGCAGTAGCTTTGAAAGTAGTCAAGCAAATGATTTTTAAGTCTTTTAAAATATCAATTCTTGGAAATTTTGAAACGATTCAGAATCTTGATGAACAAGAATCTCGATTCTGATGTGAATCGATTTGATCTGGATGAGAAAATGGTTGGGAGAACGTTGTCACCGCAGGCTGCCTATTTAACAGCACGTACGGAAGCTGAGAGCGGCCATGCTCAAATGTTTTTTTAACACCATATGATAACGGGATAATTTATCTCATTATCATAACAGATTATTCAAATGCAGGGTTACAAAGGGGCTGGAGCTCTTCCTGGTCCATCACTGAAGCAACACAAAAAGACAAACATTCACTCAGACTCACTCGTAGCGAGAAGTTAGAGACTCAAACCAGACTAACATGAGATGTTTGGACTGTGGGAGGAAGCTGGGAGAGAACCCATGCATAGTTGGAGAACATAGACCAAAAAAAATTCTTCACAGCAGACAAAAGCAAGAAGAAATACATGAAAAATAAATGTATACAGTGAGACTTCTGGGAACTTTGAGGGTGAAACATCAGTGGTTTCTTACAGCTGAACATACTCCAAGTAATCCAGTCTTGTGATCAATAAGAAATGCATCCAACTGTGTCAAGACCGAAGAGTTTGGTTCCTGCTGTCAAACAGCTTCAGATTATCACAGTTAGACTTGTGTTGTCCCCAAGCAAGCAATTGAATGGCGACCTCCTCCTCCCCCTGGACTTCTCCCAGTAACAGCATGAGAATACTGATGGGGAAAACGAGCCAGAGGTCGATGCGAGGTGAAAACGTGATGAACAGACGGCCGGGGGGCAATGATGGGAAGCCCAAGTGTAAACTTGATAAGAAGTGATCACCAGGACAGCAAAACTTAGATTGAAAAATTGCCTGCATCACCCTGTCTGGTCATACACATTCTCTTTTCCCCCAGCCCGCTCTATTTTAGCTCTGGGTGGGAAATATTCAAGACACTGAAAGACTTTTCAGGAGTTTGTAGAGATTAAAGCACAGATTTGGGCGTAGCTCATCAGAACTACAAGAAAGACCTTCATGACCTGCGGTGGAAAATGCACAAACACAAAGACACAGTCATGTACGTGCACATCCTCTCACAGCCCGAGGAGCTTGCGTGTACAAGCACTTCATGCCTGCGAAGGATAAAAGTCAAAACAAGGCAGGAATATCAAAAAGCTTACTGCTGAAAATAGTCCTCATAACACGCATCAGTTGAAGCCGGATGAAGCTTTGAAGACGGAGAAAGGAGAGAGATTGTACAGGGGATTCACCATTAATGCAGCAATGTGAGAAGATTTGACAGTTTCCACATGAAATAGGAATGTAATCAAGTTGTTTTTGCTTTGTATTCTACTCATACAAACAAAACTTTCTAGTGCCAACAGTTTCCATCTACGGAGGTCTGAAGATAATTCCAGGTCTGTGTGTGGGTGTCCTTCAGAAAGTGTAGGTTTACATAGCCCGATTAGCATCTAAAAACATTGCTTTTTGGCTCAAATAAGAAGCAATAAATGATATTACACCCATCAGTGATTGTGTATTAATAAATGGATCAAATCACTCATATTTTAAAAACTATTCATTCATTTTTCTTGCTATTGTTCAGTTTGATATATTTTATTGTTTTGTTTTACCAAATTTGAGTTTTACAAGTTAAATCCTGCAACAAACAGACGAGTTTTGGTTGTTTTTTTAAAAAGAGGCTGTTACATCAAACACACAATAACCAGCAAATAATTAAATTGGCAGCGTGCTGTTGAACATAATGGAGCCAGTAAAGCCTTAAAATTTCAGGCTATGACTGAATGTTGGTTTAACATTCAACATCTTCCTAGAAAACACAATGTAGCATGGATGCTAACATTGTGACTATAAAATATGCAGCTACCCACAAATTATCCTCTTTAACTTGATAAGGAATTCTTTCTTTTTACATTTTCCAGCCTTAATTGGAAAAAGATAAAAAGTCTAACAGGATGTGTATTAGCATTACATCCTGTATATATAATATGTTACATTAACATTATGGAGTGAGACAGTCTCTACATCGGGAAATTGTCACTTTCTCTGAGCACATTTGGGGTTTGCAACTGCTTGAAAAAGAGAACTCATTGAGTTTTGGTCCATGCTGATGTTGCACTGGTGTTGCCTCAAATGATTGCTTAACCCTGAAGATCAATAATTCCTCCGGCCTTCCACATTCAGCCCATCTGTCACTATGTATGCAAACATGAATTTTACATTAGACAGTAAGTGATAGCATTTGGACTTAGAAATGTAAAGCTTGGATCATGTACTCTGCACCTGACCTACAGGATGGGTGATAATCTGTAAAAGCAAACACAAAGTGCAGATTGTGTCCAGTTAGACATTCCTGGGTACTACAGGGGTATATTTAATATCAATGTTATGTTTTACTTTTCCTAATCTAATGCAGTTTGTGTCATGTCTCACTTTACACAAATGATGATTTCTTTTTTCTATCGTGAATAACATATTTATTCATGAGGTGTGCAAAAAATATATTTGGTTTTTATTTAACACAGTTTCACAACTTTTTTGGCATTGTTTTGTATTTCTGTTTTTTTAGTTCTCATGAAACAGGCTACGAGAGGCTGAACTGATGGCATACTGAACACAATGACATTTGAGCCAGCTTCACTTTTTGACTCGGACTAGTGTTGATGATCAAAAACATTATCATGGTTCATGCTATGATAGCATTATATAATAATTATATCTAATAATAAACATGCAAAACGGTCTTTAATCCTAAGCAAAGCAACAACGAAGGAACACAGTGTCAAGATTAGATCAAGTGAAGCTGAATATGTGGCAGAAAATGAAAGCCGCGGAGCCTTTACAGCGGCTTTTTCCATCAGCCTCGGGCTACATTTTCTTATAGGTACCTCAGCTAGAAGAATGACAAGAACTTGAACCAAGTGAAGAGGAGGAGGGCAACCCTCAAAGCATACCTCCTGCTTCGAGAAGAGAAGTTGCACGCTGTATCATAAAGTTGTTGTTAGTTCATTTGCCAACAACAGCTGAGCAGTGCCCTTAGAGAGTCCTGTTTAAAAGATTATGGCGTAGAAGCCTGATGAGTATATTTAACCGATTTATTTCAGGTCTTCAGCTCACCAGTCGCTTCCCTGCTTGAACTTTGGACCGAAGTTTATAGACGAAGCAGCGCTATAGGTTTGCAATTGTATGAGTACAACAATTACCTTCCACAGTAGAATTTTGTTTATCATTGAGTTTTAATTTGGTCCATAATATTCAAAATACAAAGGATAAATGAGCATAACAGTGACCCGAGAGAATATCTTATAATTACTTATTTTAATTAGTAATTATAGCAGCATATGAGATTTTCTTATATGCAGTTTTTTCTTCTTCTTTTCAAATACTCATATGTGTGATATGCAGGGGTCGCTTCATATTTGCATATTTGCCCCCAAAGTGAATCATAAATTCTTGTTTATGTGAGAGCAGTAGTTACCAGAAGACAATCAATTAGAACGCGACACATTACAATAAACACAAGCAGCCAGAAAGGAAAGAAAGAAAAAACCTTTAGGTGAACTTTGATAAATATTGGTACTAAATCAAATAATACCACAGAAACTTGTTTGAATTTATTTTTCTGCTGCCAATAAATCATCTTATGTTGCTGAGACATCTAGTCTTATCTTAACTAATCGTATCTGCCTGCACAGTCTTTTAATTAGCAATCACATCGGTGTTATCACCAATAAAACTAGTTTGGAGTAGCTTGTTATAGAAGCAATTCTTAGCTTTAAACATTGCATTGCATCAGTTTAGGTTGGCTGTAAATGTGAAGTTAACAAGCTTGCAAGCCAGGCAGAGATCAGCGATCTCCTTTGTTTTCAGTCCATATGTGAGGATATAGAAACCAGCTGGTGGTGTAGACTTAAGACACGAGGAATCGATCTCTTCAGTAGGATTGCTGCATACAAATATAACTTCAAAGGACCCGTGGCACGTCTTTTTGTAAAATATTTTGTGGCTTCTTTTCAGTGTTGAAATGATGTATTATCACTTTAAAAATCAAGTTTGGAAAAGGTTTTAAAAAATAAAAGATGTATTCACATGTTTAGAATTTTTATAAAAAGGGAACTCAAGTCATTTTGAACTTTTGCTCACAAGGCTTTTTTTTCCTGCAGCCTGGCCACTATCACAACATAGCTGCTGGATTCCCACGTACTTTCAAATGCTCCAAGCATGCTCCCCAGCTAGAGCACACACAGCCTCCTCTGGGACCATTTTAAAAGCAAAAGTTTTTGCACATCAAGTAACAAGTGATCGACCAATACTTCTCAGAAAGTGCATCACTTTCTTTTTCATCTCAGAGAGGTCTCGAAATATGTTCCATTGTAAGGTCGAGGTGACCCTTTTCAACTTCCCAAACAACCCAGTAATCTTAGATCCATTTCATGACCAAAGCCCAGTAAAATACTGGTTTTGCAGAGAGACTAAGTTAATTCAAGTCTCAGTTTGAACCTCAAAAAGTGAGTAATACTGTTCCAAAAAAAAATTTTGTGTTGGTATTAAGCATATGAGTAGATCTTACAATAAACATCATGGGTACACGTAAAGGCAGCAAGGTGGGGGGGGGCAACAGTACTCTGTGTTGAGACATTTGTTCACTTGGCAGCAGAAAATATGCATTTACTATTTCTACAACTGCTAAGAAACATGGAGCTACTCATACAAGAAACCGTGGTTTGCATTTACTGCACACTTCACACATTGTGTAGAAAGAAAAGCCATTATCAACTTAGCCTTGAGGGAGAGTATAAGCATCATCACCTTTCTAGATGTTTGCAGCAGATGCTTTCTGCTTCAGCTGGTTTTTTAACACACTTCCCACATCTGCGTATTAACACTGGAGTATACAGAAAAATATCTTTCAATTTCTTGTTGCTGCTCCATGTAGACATGGTCAAGATGGCTTACTGAAGTTCAAACTGAGCATCAGAATGAGGAAGAAAGGAGATTTATATGACTGTGAACGTGGCATGGTTGTTGGTCTGAGTATTTACTGGGATTTTTACACACAACCATCTCTACTGTTTATAGAGAATGGTTCCAAAAAGAGAAAATATCCAGTGAGCAGCAGTTGTCTGGACCAAAATGCCTTGTGGATATCAGAGGTCAGAGGAGAATGGGCAGTCTGGTTGGAGATGATCGAAAAGCAACAGGAAGTCAAATAATCACTGGTTCCAACCAAGCTACGTAGAATATCATCTCTGAACACACAACACGTCCAACCTTGTAGCAGATTGCTACAGCAGTAGAAGACCACACCGGGTGCCCCTCCTGTCAGCTAAGAACAAGAAACTGAGGCTACAATTCACACAGACTCACCAGAACTGGACAATAGAAGATGGAAAAATGTTGTCTGGAGTTCGGTGGAGACATCATGAAAGTGTTAGATGAATGGCTCATTAACGGGTTTGTGCAGAACTTAACAGCTGTTGGAGATCCATTTAATTTGAATCAGGAGTGTTGGAGCAGGTAAACATCTTAAAACCTGCAGGACAGCAGACCTTTAGGACCAGATTTGCTGATCCCTGGTGTAGTGGATATTCTCTTGGCAGACTTTGGGTCTTCAGTAACAGTTAGGGATAGTTTTTACGCCACAGCCTACCTGAGTATTGTTGCTGACCATGTCCATCCCTTTATGAGCACAGTGGAGCATCTTCTGATGGCTAC
>JBBBVU010000006.1:19313378-19328875 GCA_037177055.1 Atherinosoma microstoma | reverse complement strand
GCGCCAAGATTTAAATGAGATATCAGAGAATTGTTTAAGATTGGGAATAAAGTGCATAATATGGGACCTTTAAGGTGGACCTAGGGGAACAAAACTGGAATGAGGTTTTTGTCAATGAAGACCCTAATAATGCATATGATGCATTTTTGTCAAATTTCATTATATGAGAAACAATGTCCTCTGATTAAAATCACTAAAAAGTACAACAATTCCAAGAAACCATGGATCACAAAAGGGATAGAGAATGCATGTCAAAAAAAAAATGATTTATATAAGACATTTTTAAAACAAAGGACAAAACAGGCTGAAATAAAGCACAACTCATATAAAAATAAATTGTTAAATATTATAAGGACAAGCAAGAAAGAATATTATCATACATTATTGGAGAAGAACAAAAGTAACACAACAACCATTGGAGATTATTGAATAGTATTATTAGAAAAGGTTAAAAAAAAAGAAAAGAATTATCCTGATTATTTCATAAAAGACAAAAATATTGTGCTTAATAAAATTGAAGACATAGCAAATTAATTTAACAATTTTTTGAACAGGTTGGTTATAATTTGGCAAAAAAAAAATTCCGGAGCCAAGAATTAACAATGAAATGGATAAATATATCACAAAAATCACTCCTCCATGTTAATTGGTCCTGTAAATGATAGAGAAATACTTCATATTGTGAAAACACTTAAAAATAAAAAGAGCACTGATTGTTTTGATATTGATATGCTATTAATTAAAAGTATTATATAATATATAGTACAACCATTCACATACATCTGTAACCTGTCCTTTCAAACTGGCATCTTTCCCTCAAAAATGAAAATAGCCAAAGTTATTCCCATCTATAAAAATGGAGAGATATTTCAATTCACCAATTACAGACCAATATCACTACTGCCACAGTTCTCAAAAACTTTAGAAAAATTATTTGTTCATAGACTTGATCAATATATAGAAAAACATCATCTTCTAAATGATAGCCAATATGGCTTTAGAGCAAAAAGGTCCACTTCAACGGCAGTAATGGAACTAGTTAAAGGGATATCTACTGCAATAGATAATAAGGAATATACTGCCGGTGTTTTTATAGATCTAAAAAAGGCATTTGATACAATTAACCATAGTATATTAATGAATAAATTAGACAGATATGGTATAAGAGGGTTAGCATACAAATGGATGAAAAGTTATCTGGATGATAGATATCAATATGTGCAACTAAATAATGTAAATCAAATTAATTAAAGGTGACTTGTGGGGTTCCTCAGGGGTCTGTGTTGGGCCCTAAATCATTGATATATATATATATATATCAATGATATTTGCAATGTTTCCAAATTGGTTAAATGTGTTTTGTTTGCTCATGACACCACACTCTATTACTCTGGTAAAAATCTAGAACAGCTTCTGACTACAGTTGAAAAGGAATTAAACATGATAAAAGAAAATGCTTTGACATAAATAAGTTATCTTTGAATATAAATAAAACAAAGTTTATCATTTTTGGCACCAAACAACTGAAAAATGTGGCTTCAATTAAGGTTAATGGAAGTGTATGAAAATAAATTTCTTGGACTCATAATTGATGATAAGCTTTGTTGGAAGCCTCATATAAATAATGTTAAAACAAAAATGTCAAAAACCATTTCGATACTTTCTAAAACAAAAGATGTCCTTCATAAAAAAACATATTTCATACTTTATTGCTCCTTGTTGCTTCCCTACATGTCTTATTGCGTGGAGATATTGGGTAAAACATATAAAAATAACACTCTTCCTATTTTCAAACTACTAAAAAGAGCCATGCGAATTATAAATCAATCTAACTCCATAGAACCAACAAACATTATGTTTATTAATTTAAAGACCCTTAAATTTGATGATTTAGTTGAATTTAAAATAGCACAGATAATGTATAAAGTACAAAATAATTTACTTTGCAACAGTATTCAGAAGCTGTTTGAAGTCAGAGAGTCAGTATGATTTGAACCTTACCTTTAAAAAAAATCAAAGGTAAGAACAAACATTAGGCAGAAATGTTATAGGTTCTGTTATAGGTGTTAACTGGTGGAATACTTGTGATAATGATTTAAAGAGGTGTACTTCACTTTCCTCTTTTAAAAAAAGTACTGGAAAAATATTTATACCAGGTATGAAAAATAAGTTATATTGAAACTTTTGGTTGTGCTTATATGGAAATTATTTTATGCACTTACTTCTCCAAGATTAAGTTTGTTTCTTTTGATTTTGTGTCTTTGTTTCTTTTTCAATAATTGAGTTGAGTCGCTGCTGAACATATTCTTACAAGGGTTGGCATAATAAGCATGTGCTTCAGCCAATACCTTTTGATTAGCTTTATTGCATGTAAAAAAATTCTTGTGTTTTTGTGATTGTAATTGTGTTCTTTGCTAATGAATAAAATCTAATCTAATCTAAAAAAACAAAAAAAACCACTGTATGAACAGTTCAATACAGATACATGTATTGCTGCGCCCCTAATTTTATATATATATATCTATATATATATATAGTTATTTGAATTTTGGATTTAAATTTAGATTGAAGCGGTCATGTCTGTAGTTGCCTCTTCAATCAGCAGTGATTAAATAAAACTTCAAGAGTATCTGAGAGAACAAGTTTTTTTCTTTAGAAGATCATTGTACAACGTCAGAAGTTTTCTTTCAGAATAAGTTTTTTATTTTTTATTTTAACTAATAATCAATCAACTATAGTGATAATCTAAAGGGTAATTGTTAAATTACTAATTATTATTAATTATTAAAATTACGAGTTGCAGTTAATATACACAGCTTTGTACACTACATCATTTGGGTTTTTCCAAAATATGTTTTAGTTTTGATTTGTGTGACTTGCTTATCTTTCCTTGCAGATCTGTATAAGAAAGAGTCTGTGTTGAGTTTTTCTATTTACTTCGTCTGGTAAAACACATCACAGCATACAAAACACAGCATGAAAGTCTTTGTACACCCCGCCTTTTATTCACTTCACCATCCAGAGAATAACATCCCATGATACACAGCAGATCTGCTACAGATTTGTGAGATCATGAGTTTAATTGATAATTAATCTTCATCATAATAGAGATAATGAGAGAACAATGGCTTTGAATTCTAGTCAACACTTTCATCTGAGCACCCAAACATTTTTTCTTTTTTGAATGAAGCTGGGTTTTAATCAAAATGATAGTAGCGTATAGATTACAAGAAAGGAATATCTTAATATAACTGTTCCTATAGGAGAGTGGTGATACATAAATCCAATATGTATCAAAAACAGCATATGCCTGAAATAACAACATGCAATCTGAGATTTCACCTTTCAATTGTGTGATATTAGGCACAGTAATTTATTTATTTATCTAAAAGTTATGCATGTATTCATATGAGTTTTCAACCAAGGTTTCATTTGTTTAGAGTTTGACTACAAAGATACATAACTTCAATAAAAAAAAAAAAATTGTTATAATATGTTTGGATTTAAAAGAGGTTAATCAAAGTCCTCAATTGAAATGACAAAAAGTAAAATGAAATAAAATCTTTAAAAAAAGATATATCATCATGGATGTGGAGGAAACTTCAGACTAAAGTTTTTCATGTTTGAGCCCAGTGCCTCATCCTGGTACCCAAATTGTTCCACTGTAACTTGCAGGACAACACTGAATAATGTGCTTCTAAACTTAAATCTTCCAGTTATTGGACAGTTATACATTATTCCCTCTCTGACCCAATTATTTTCACTTAATCATCTCTTGGGCTAAATATCCAAGCCCATGGTTTCTATACATCCACATGCACAAAGACCACTTTATCCAAAGGGGGAAAAAACAAAATCTATATAAACAAATACAGTAGAAATAGTTAAACACAATATGCAGTTTGCTCTCAAACCCTGCCAGATTATTACAACCTGCAATCACCTGCAAACTCACACACAAACAAGCAAACACAGATTTCTCTAGGCACTTGAAGAGGTTCGTCTTTGTTGCCTGCAAAGCAGTTGCTGTGGGGGGTGATTTAACAGGGCTAAAGAAAGATGCTCTGATCTTATGTATCTTTTTTTATTATTTTATCTTTAATAAATAATGGATAAAAAAAAGAGAACCCCCCCCCCCCCCTTTTGGTATTTTGTTTTACTCTAAAAGTTAAGTTCAAAGGCTCAAACTTTTCAAAATTAGCCAAAAGAAAGTGAGGGGATTATTGGTGGCTTTGGTTAAATGTTTACAGAGGCACATGTAAAATCAACACAGAATTGACTGTTTACACAGAGTAATTCAGTGCAATATAAAAACAGAGACTAAGTGGTGCAGGAAAAGAAGTAAGGTCAAAATACAAAGAAATGAGAGAAAAAATAAGATATTGAAGCTAAAAATAATAATAAGAAAACATTTTAATCAAAATAACTTCATATACTCCAAAGACATACAAAAAAGCCTGGAAGTTGTTTTTTAAATTTTTGCTTTCATGAAAGCCTTCACAATCTCTTTATAGTTGAATCATTTCATGTTCACATATACACACACACAGTACAGTATTTTTTCAAACAGACACCAGCAACAACTGGAGATGCTTTTTCAGTCAATAAACTGATCTCTTATCCATTGCTTTCAGCCTGTATACCAGTGGAAATACGAGTGACAAAACTTGAACCCTTGACCCTGACAGCGAGGGGAGCAGGTGGCTCTGGTATCCTGTCAGGATCATGTGGGTACGTTCCAATCATCTGCTTAGAGGAGAGAGTCACTGTAAATCTGTACAGAGTTGTACAGAGGGGAGGAGTCTAATTGAGAAAGATGTTGATGTGTTCTGTCAAACACACAGGTCAACACACACATCCACTGTTCAGTGATTTTTCTCAAACTTTTGAAACTATCTTTACTTCCAAGAATACTTTAAGACTGCCATATTCAGCTACAGAAGAATTTAAAAAACTCTGAAACTACAGATTACAAATTTCAGACCTAGATATAAATAGTCCTTCCGGTAACTAAAGTGGTATAAACAGCCTTAAAGTGTTCTTGGAAATAAATATTGTAACAAATTTTCCAGAGAAACTGGAGTGAAATATGAATATGTGTGGTGACTCGTGCATCTCAAAAAGAGTGTTTATGTTAATCCAGCAAGAATCCAACAACCAACCTAAATGAAATGTAAATGAGTGTTTTAGTTTATATCTGGAAATGTGAAAAATAACATGGATTAATTAACGAGTTATTTTTTTAATTTTTTTATTTGTGCACCAGACTTAGCTGTTTTTTTGGGTCTTAGATGTTGGTTATTGTCCAAGATGTCCTGTTGTTTATTGATGTGCTGTTTTTATTGTTTTTATTGTTTCTATTGTTCAGCAGTGACTTTTAAACCAAGCCAAATTTCTCCCGAGACAGACAAATAAATTAATCTCGAATCTTGATTGTTTACTATTTTACAGAATTGGAAAATAATGGTTAATGATTTTTTTTTTGTTTAAGTTTTTGGCTGCCTCATGTTCAAACATTCTTTTAATTTTAACAATAACAATACCTCACTTAATACACATTGAATACACACGGCCTCAGGAGCGGTGTGAATGCATGTGTGTGCACCTTGAGGCCTTCAACTAGACCTCTAATGTAGTCTTGGCTCCAGTGGCCTTCCCCATTCCTCTGCGAACCATTTGGGAAGTGTGAGAAGATTTTGTCTGTAACAGTGTGCAGCGCACCTGCATCAAATCTGTAACCTTCCTTCAGGCCGTCCACAGCATTCATAAAGCTCACCAGCCCATCCTTATGGTGCGTTCAGACCAAACGCGATTTCGGCATCATGGGCATCAGGTTTACATGCAAAGTCTATGGCCAACGTGCGTCAACGTGCAGCGAGCCTTCTAGCGGTGTGTTTTGAGCGTCAGGCGTTGCGCGTTTTGAGATTTTGAGCGTCCGACACGCATGACGTGCGTCCGAAGCAGCGGATGCCAGAGTTGGAAAATCTAAACTTTTGCCGCTTGACGCAGGGCGTCAACCAATCAGAGCGACTCAGCGTCATGACGTAGAGATGCATTTTCTGCAAAGGAAAACATCCGGGTCCTGCAGACGCGTCTCAAGCATCAAGAACGTTTTTGATGCTGGATGTCAAGCGTCTGATTTACCAGTGTCAAGCGTCCAACTTTGAGCGTCAAGAGCGTTTTTGACGCCGACATTGCGTTTGGTCTGAACGCACCATTATCCTTTTTACACGCACGCACGCACACGCACACACAAATATGAATAGTTGCACTTAAATATAGCTGAGTCACAGTAAGAGGTTAAATACTGGAAACAGTGTTAAATTGTTAAAAAAAAAATCCATATTTTTTGAAAGTGAGCCAAAAGCTTATGAGTAAAAAAGAGAAAAAAAAGCGTGAACTCTTCTATCTCAGTTGTGATACAGAAAATAATCCCAACCTTTGAACAAAAGATATCTTTCTTAAATTCTTAAATTAATCAAATGTCTCTCTTTACTTTCCATCAAGGTTGAGGTCATGAAGAGACCATAATAAAGAATGGAAAACAAAGTGAAGGTTAGTACATGATGCACTACAACAAAAGGTTTGGCATTCAGTTGTGATAAAGTGCTCTAAAACATTCTCACGGTACTTCTAAAGAGGTTGAAAAAAACCTAAGAAGGTAACCTCTGTCAAAAAACTCATAACAACCAAACAATTTCCAACAAAGTGTCTTTTATCCCAGGATGGCCTATTTTTCTGAATTGTTTTGGTTTAGGTTGTAAATGTTAGTACACAAGAATGAGAATTAACTTTAATTAAAAAATCCGTTAAAATTAAAAAGTTAAGAGAACTACACTCAACCCATACTATCATTTTCTTTGCATTTCTACTAACCCTGACATGCAAAAAAAGTATAGCTGCTCTGCCCTAAATCCTCAGATCAATGGGTAACTCCATACAAAGGAAAAGAGGTCTCAGTTCTGTACTCAAAGTCACAGTCATCAGATAAGTATCACATAATGTACAGAAATGGTCCTGGAGGTTAGAGCACAAGATTTTTGCCAAAACCTCTCCGGGTAACAACGTTCAGGCCTAATTTATATTATTTTACACGGGCTCGGGCTTGCGCGGTAAATGGGCCATCAGGTGATGCGTTTCAGTTAGCGTAAGAAAGATGCAGAAATGGATGCTGAGCCTTATTGTATTCCTTCGTTCCATCTTCCAAGTGGCCTATGGCTTATATTAGTCATGAATAAATGATGGTTCGGGACAAATTCTGTCTGGCTCCGGCCTTGTCGAGACTAACTTTTAAGGCCTGATTAGAGCTCTATTGGAGAGAATTACAATGGACTTTTCTTTAAATTAAAATGTATAAATGCATCACTGACAACTAAGACAATTATACCTTTTATATCTTCAAGGCATATGCAAAAATGTAGATGGAATTCTCATTATGTTATTTGGAAATTATTTTTTAAATCTTCTATTAAACATTACAGGAAGATATATTTCACTGTAGAGTGAGTTTGTTAATTAGTGTAACAACATAAAATCCACTTTTCACAATCCCCTTTGGTTTTCTCCAACATACTAAAAACATGCACTTTAGGCAAATAAATGATTCTAAATTTACCATTGACCATGTCCATTGCGTTTGGCTCTGTTAGCACTGTGATAAGCTAGTGACCTGTCCACAGTGCATGGCACCTCTCTGTCAAGGACAGCTTATATGAAAACTGATTAATTTATTAATTTAGATTTTTAGTTTTTAGTCTGTTTTTTTACTGTCAGGATGAAGAACAGTTTTTTCAAAGGTACAGAGAAGAAAGTACAAAAATCTAGATTTGCAGGTTAAAGTTTGTGACCTTCTAGGGTATAGCTGGAGCAACAAAGCCTATGTCCTTTTGCAAACATCCCTGTTCCTTGATTGCTTGGTTGGTAAAAACAAAACAAAAACAAACAAACAAAAAAAAGTTGTATTTCTCCCTGTATTTTTTAGAGGGAGAAATAAAACTTACGCAGCAGTGCAAGCTACAAGATGCTGTGCTCCAGTTCCTTTTCACCTGCAAGCTGATACTTAGATCAACTTTAGAGCCTGAATATGAGACACTTTGGCCAGTAAGCTTGAAGTTTTAACATTTATACGAGAACTGTGTTGACTCTTGCAGCTCAGCACACAGTGAAAATAAGCGTGTCCATCTGGGTACCATGTTTCCACCAGTGCCAGAGCTGAAGCCAATAAATAACCATGACAACTGAAAAGCTATTTGACCAGCACCAAATGCAATTGTTAAAAGCCAGATGTTAGTGGGATTTTTGTCCAGGATTCTCCAGATTAGCTCTGATGACCTGCTGACCTCTTTTGATTTTATGAACTTGTTTTTAACTCAAAACATCAAGCATGTGAAAAGAACTGGTGATCGTTGGGAGCACTTTCTGTATGTTATCCAAGTTAGACCAAGATACATTTGTTTAGCTCAGATGGGGTTTGAATGAAAACAAAATGGTTACTGTTAAGTCTGGACAGTGAAATACAGAGGTTGGAATGTGATAATATGAGCATACATGTGTGATAAAGGCGTAAATGCATATCTGGATGTACCAAAATAAAGATATCACACAAAAATATTGAAAAAAATAAAAAGATTTGAACCTCTGTAATTAAATCTGTGATGACTCTTATTGCACTGAGGTCCAGCATATTGTGGTAAAACTTTTCATGAGGGAAAATATCCCTGTTATCAAGACGTGAAAATATTTTGAACCACATAAAGTGATAATAATGCACAAAGATGTACTCACTTGTATTATAAACTGTACATAATTAGCTCTCAGGTAAGTCGTGCAAGAGAACTTGGACTCAGAGATTTTACGAATAAACTATACTTACCAAACGGTTCGTTATACCTTGCCTAATTATATATATAAAAAAAGAATACGCTGCAGCGTTAAAGTATTGACATCTTCATAAGGATGATGTTTTTTACATTTAATCTTATACAAACTTTAAGGTTGGGCTCAACACCTGTGGGAGGGGCTGTAGGGATCGGGTGAAGTGTGAGCTGGGTGTCGGCTCCCAGCTCACACTGCACCCGGTCCACACCCAAGAAAATTAGTTTCCTCCGCAGGGTAGCCTGGTTCTCCCTTAGAGATGAATTAGCTTGGTCATCCAGGAGGGGCTCAGAGTAGAGCCGCTGCTCTTCCACATCGAGAGGAGCCAGATGAGGTGGCTCGGGCATCTGGTGAGGATGGCTCCTGGATGCCTCCCTGGTGAGGTATTTCGGGCAGGTCCCACCGGAGGAGACCCCAGGATAGGCCCAGGACACGATGGAGGGATTACATCTCTCGGTGGGCCAAGGAACCCCTCGGGATCCCCTCCTGACAAGCTGGCAAATGTTGCTGGGCAGAGCAAAGTCTGGACTTCCCCGCTTAGGCTGCTGCCCCCGCGACCTTACCCAGGATAAGCGTCAAGAAAATGGACGGATGGATGGATGGATGGACTTTAAAAAATACAAAATAAGTTTCCATCTCTTAAACTATCTGTTTCTGAATCTTTTCTTTTTTTAACTTGTCTTGTCCAGCATTATAGCAGCAAAGTGATGGTCTGGCTGCTGTGTTGTGCCAAGCAAATTTGCTTTGCCAATCTTTATAACCAGAAATTTGTTGTTTTTTTCATTGTTGTTGTTCTTAAAGTATTTGTTTATTTTGAATAATTGGTTGTTACTGAATCTAAATAACATTATTGGAGGGACAGAAAAAGGATAGAAAAAGAAGGGAAAAGAAGGGAAGAAAAAAGATGAGACAATGATACACCAGAAAACAACGGCCTTTCAATCCAACCACAGACTCTAGACAAACTGCTACACCTGTACAGAAACACAACAAAGAACATCCCACGGCCCCTGCAGGAGGACAAAGCCAACAACCGTCAGGAGCACCAATGAGAGATTAAACCATGTATCTCAACTAAAGCCAGAGTACCAGAAACACACACAAAGAAAACTAACTCAAAGTATATATTAGTAAATAAAGCTACAGGACATAACCAGTGTCAGCAAGCAGAATATATGGAGTGAAGAGTGTTCAAAGGAGTGTGATCATGCAAATGTGACTGCGCCTGTACAAAGGTCAAAGGCAGGCCAGGGGGACCCTGAGACCCGGACGATCAGCAGCCACCCTGGAGCAGGGATCTCAGCCCCATAGCCACGTGGCACAGGCCCCAGCGGCCAAGATTGGCAGCCGCTGACTCCGCCAGGCACCGGCCGCCCAGGGCAGACAGAGTGTAGGGCACACCAACATTTATGATGCACATTCCTGGAGCCGTCATTACCATGCAGCGTCCCAAGGCTGAGGACCCTCAATTCACAAAGTTTTTTTCCCAGCCTGGAGTATCATATGACAGCGGCATTTTGCTTTATGGCTCCGCGTCGCACACCAGTAAACTGGATATCAACACATTGGCCATTTTTGGTTGCGCACCATGGCTGATTCAGCAAAGAAACTCAAGAGGATTTTATTGGATGAAGAGAGGAAAAGAAAAGAGAAAGTGACAGAGCAAGGGAAAAGACAAAAGTCAACATCAGACTGACTTACTAGCTGGAGAGAGCTCAGAAAAAAGACAAGAGTCAAGTTGAACGGTGAATTAGGCACCAAACTGAAAAAACTCTGACAAAGTTCAATCGGGCCACTTGAAAATCAGTAAAGTTAGAAAAAAAGAGACAAACTAGTACATCACAGATTAATTTTAGACACAATAAGCTGGAGTGCAGAGTCAAAGCCAGCAGAACCTTAACATCGTTCATACAGTACAATGCATAGAAGATTAAAGTTTTCATTCACTAAAATAATATTTGTCAACAAAAATATTGCCATAAGAAAATTAGAACAGAGGATCTAGAGGATATTGCTGATTTTACATAAGTGTGCTTTATGCTTCTCAATTTCTACAAAGAGAGTTTGAAGATGATGATTGTAAATCGCAGTGTTCTGTTTCTAATGCCCCATCAAGGATTGACACAAAACACACTCTGTGCTGGAAATCTTACATGCAAAACAATACACAAAAACCAATGATTGCCTCATCAGTTTTTGCGATCTTAACAGAAAAGACAGTCAAGTCTGCCACCAGTGTGACAGAATTAGTTTGTCAGACAGGGGACAGATAGATGTCTCTCTCACACAAACATGCACACAGGCCTGTGACAGTAGCCTGTGGGCTGTTTAGTGTCCAAGATGCTGGACTGAATCACATCACAACAGGGACATGGCAGAAAACACAGAATGAAAGCTTCAGAAACATCACTAACTAAAATACATGACACCACACACACAGAAAGCCAGAAACCAACAAAACCTACACATTTGGTCATGAAAAAGTTTAAGATCTTGAAGCAAAGATGAGACGGTGTCAACAAAGAAAAGGCACATAAACCAAAAACATATAAGGAGTTTGACTGAATCATTTCTGTTGATGGATCGCTGGTAAATTTGGTAAAAGTGCATTTTGGTTTTAACATTTCTCTCAATATTTGAAGCTTATTACTCTATTTGTGACAGTAATAGATCACAAAAGACATGACTTCACAGAAAATCTCTAGGCCAAAAGCAAAAAAGATTAATATATGCATGTCAAAAGTCAATTAAGAAAATCTTTTAGTGCAAGACTCCTGACAGAGTATGTAACACTTTGGCCCAAACCAGTTGTTCTTCTCCAATGATCACTGATCATGAGCGTCTTTATTTTGCTATAATAAGAGCGATCTCACACAGCCACGGTGATCGTTAACATTCAAGACTCATTTATTTATTCATCCACTACGGGGCTTCTCAAACAGAGCAAATGTGCAATGCTTTGTGTGGGCGTCTGTGTCCGAGTAGTGTGTGGGAGGACAAAGCCTTTGGCATTACAGCATATATGTGTCTGAAATTATGTGAGTATCCAAATGTAACATGAATCAGAGCTCAGCTGTGATTGTCAGGGTGATTGTCCGTTATATCCATTTTGGCCTGGAGGCCTTGTTGTGTGTAATTTATGCGTGTATGTGTGCAAGTAAGACAGGGAGACAAGGAAAGAGAGAGAAGAAGGGATAGTGTATGTGTGAGGCAGACATCTATTCATGCACATTAATCTATGATTGCAGCTGATACGAATGCATTGGCAGAAGCAGTGGTGATTATGATTATCACTGGAGGGCACACCTGAAGACACAACAAATCATACATGCATAGAAAGGTCTATCTAGCAAACTTGTCTGATTGCTATTCAAGGCTAGCCTCCCTATAATCATCAAATTAGAATGAGAGAAAGTATGTATTATGATAAGAAAGACCAAAAAAAGCATGAGATACAAGGCCATCCTGGTGCTCTGTGGGATAAAGCAAGGATACTCCTACTGTCTGTTTGGGTTAAAAGCTGGATTGTGACCTTTGATGCGTGTTGTAGCTCTGTCCCTTGCTTTCTCCAAATATTTAGCAATTGTGCAAATCCAAATAAAAAAATAACTCCTAAAATATTGTGTGCTGCATAAAGGACATCGGGGAAAAAAGACAGGCGGTAATCACCTTTTTGTCAGGAGTGAAAGTCGAGGAAATTTCCCTGTGAAGAAGAGTTTCCAGTTGTTGTCAAATTTATGTAAATTCTGGATTAAATCATGAATGTAATCTTGTTTAGGTAGGAGGGTAAAAAAAATCTACAGGTGATGAAAATCAAAACATTTTCATCATGAAACTACTGAGCTGCCAATCAAATGTGAACATATATTCAGTCTGTAGCGGTCAAATTTATATGCACCTGCAGGATGGTGCTAATGTCTATAATATCAATGCCAAACACATGACGGTGTTGGAATACTTCATTATGAGTTAAGAGTGAAAACAGCTTTCACTGGTGTTTTCGTTAATTTGTGCAAACAATCTATATACAGAAAGTGAGAAAAGCATATCAGGCTTACTGTTCTATGTACAATATTCCCTTGCTTCAGTATATTCATAAACTCAAACTTTTAAGATCAATAGCTCATAACTGAATAATCGTCAAACTGTTCAAACACAGACCTATGCAGGGAAAAAAAATGCTGTGACGCTAGTGTGCAGGGACTATTTATAAAGAGCAGCACTCATAGGATGATCCTATCACAATATCTATTTAGTGTTAGACCAAACAGAATCTAGGCGAGAAAGAAAAACATATTCAGAACAACAAACTTAATCACACATTTAAAATAGCACAACCCTGCTGAAAAGGCCTATTTTGAAAAAGCTGTAGCAACAAAGAGAAAACTTACAAGCAATGACACAGAGATGAAGACAATTCAAAAGCGTCTCCATTGTTTGTCTTAAATAAAGTAGAAAACAGAGCAAGCCACTATTAACTAGATTTTATTCATTTTAAACATTTAACTTGTAACCTGGAAAACTTAATATTTTTAAACTTTGAAAAGAAAACTGCATCGATAACTGAATGAGTTGGACTTTAAAAACAGATGGATACACAATACTTTTTAAAAACTTAACCTGAAGGGCACACTACACATTGAACAACAACTTAACTCTGATAACCAAGATGGATAGTCAGGATGACCAACCTTGAATCAAACCTATTGTTAATTCAATCACATTTATATTGGGTCCTCCACAATTACTCACTTGTGCTTGTGTTTGGTAAATTGTTTACCATTATAACTAAGGTCAATAAGGGCCCTTTTATAGCAGCCCGTTCTCACTCCCAATGAGTCCACAGTCTGATGAATGGTCAGTGTTCCTTAGCATCACATGCCGCCTTAATAGGTACCCGTTTTTCATCATTTTTCAAAGCATTGAGTAAGATTTAGTTGACACCTAAATGTTTCCCGTGGCGTCTACTTCTGACGTTGTGGGAGTTCCATGTAAATCTGTCGGGTTACTCAACACGTCGAAAAACAACCTGATCTCACACATATGTGAAATAAACACAATGCTATTTTGACACCCTCCACTTATTTACGTGTTGGTGGCATGTAAGGTCAGAGCCGGCAGCCTGCAGCTGAACATCCTCCTCTGACTGACCAGAGTCCGGTGGGTGCTGTGTGTTGTCCAGGATGTTCTTTTAGGGTCTGTTTTTCTGCACCAGATGTCAGTGCTCTGTTCCCAGCCCTCCTTACCAGTATGTCCAATCGTCCAGCATCCTCCAACAAACCACAGCAGAAGTCGACACAACTGACTGGTAAAGCATCACTAGCAGTTTCTTGGAAATGTTTAAGGACCCTCGTCTCCTCAGGAACTACAGACAACTCTGTCCTTTTCAGTGGATGCTGTCTGTGTTGTCGGACCAGTCTAGTTTGTTGTCCAGCTGCAGTCCCTGGTATTTATTGGTCCAGACCACCTCCATGTTTGAGCCTTCAATGGAAATAGGGTAGAGATAGGCCCTCTTTCTCCTGAAGTCCACCACCATCTTCTTAGTCTTGGAGTTGTTTAGCTGTAGACCTACACCATCCCAGAAAGTTCTCCAGCAGGCCCCTGCACTCCTTATCCTGTCCATCCAATGATCGCAGAGTCATAATTTGATGTTATTCTTCAGATGAAGATCTTTTAATGATGTAACTGGTTTAGTAAAAGCCAAAGTTTTTTCTCATTTCTTTGAGACCCCTTCAGAGACAACGTTTCATAGAGTGCTTGACAGAGTATAAAAAAATGAAGCTTTTTGGTTTTGTCCATCTTCAGTTTTATGGAAAGTATTTCCCCAAATTAATTCACCTTTAGAGTTATGATATTATTCACAATCCAGGTCATTTGTATAACCTTTATAGACCTGAAATGCTGGATGTAAGGTCAGCACACGGTCTATGGGTCAGAGTCAGGGTAACAGGGTAACATAGATGATCAAATATATCCACATAGGCTACCATTTCAATAACTACTGAGAAATAATGAAAAATGTTCTACAGTTTTATTGGAGTAAAATTAGAATCTATAAACTATTAACAGAAGGCAATAGCATATAGTTTTTAAATTGGATGTAAAACATGTTCAGTATTTGCTTGTGCATAAGTACTTGATAAATGCACTGCTGGGGCTTTATTCCAATGCATCAAGTCCATTTTGATTAAATAGATTACTAAATAATAAGTAAAGCAGGTTAAATAAGGGATCCACTTTAAAAAGACTTGTGTAACAGAAATTTCAAGATTTGATCTGCACATGCTTTTTTAGCTTTTTAAATCCATATAAGTAAGTGTAAGTTGCCAACATGATATAAAAACCAGGCTGAAATATTGACAAAAGAGGGAAACCTTCGGAATATTCCTGAAATATACATGAAACTAGGCAAAGACAAGGCCTGTAGACCTCCTAGAGCCGCTGGATGGCTGTACTTTGAAATGGAACCCAGCCTTATTACGGCGGGCGGCCTTGCAGAGAATTGGAACGTGTCCTACGTTGGGGCATTCGTAGCAAAAATCTCATGAGACCTGAGAGAAACTTTGTAAATAATAAAAAAGACTGTTTAGCTGTTGTATTCAATAATCTAACATGTTTCAGGT
>JBBBVU010000006.1:19251774-19277068 GCA_037177055.1 Atherinosoma microstoma | reverse complement strand
AGAAAGAAAGAAAGAAAGAAAGAAAGAAAGAAAGAAAGAAAGAAAGAAAGAAAGAAAGAAAGAAAGAAAGAAAGAATCTTAAACAGGAATGGAAACCTAGATAAATCTAGTAAACCTATAAAAATCCATCTTTAAAGAGTTTTATTCATATATTTGTCTAATTATTCATTCTTTATTTCTGTATGTAATGAAGTAGGGTTGTGGGACATTTAAAAGGAGACCATGACACAACGAGGTAAAACAATTCAGAATTTCCATAACCAGAATGCTATAGTACTTCTACTGAAGGATAACATTAGGTATAATCAGGCTCACTCCAGGCATCAGAAGCGCAGCAAAGTTTCTATTACACCCATTTCTGTTAACTATTTCATCATAACATAAGAGCTACAAGATCCCCTTAGTGGTACACTCTCACCTGTAGAAGGATGAATAGTGCCCCTTTTTGTTCCCTGCCTATACCACAAAGGCCTGTTCTGCTGAGTAGAGTGAGTACAATCTCCACCGAGAAGTCAGCAGCGCTGTAAGGTACAACCTGCATGAGTTTTTGTCTAGCTATGAGAAGAAGATTGGTTGGAATTCAGAGCATAGATATGAACTTAATAGTGGTAAACAGTGGCAATAATACACACAAAGAGTAGAATAGGATTCTCAGAATAGATATTATGGCAGAGGAGATGAAGAAAAGGAAAACAAATCAAGAAAAGCAAAAATAATTCTCAGACTAGCTTTTAGTTGGGGATGAACACTGCAGAGATGCAAGTACATATATACACATGAACATGTACAGCATGTGTCTGTTTAATTCCAGATACGTTTTTAAAAATGCTTATTAAGCTGTATGCTTTGTTCACCGTTGTCACCACTTTTAAGCATCAATTAAAATTCACCTTAGGGATCAGTAAATACCTACGAGAGATCTTTAGTTTTTATAACCTGTTACTGTCTGTCCCTCCAGCTATATAAAACTCTTAAATGAACACCCCAGTGATGTAATGCAGGAATGAAACAAAAATTTCAATGTGGCGAGCAAAACTTGTGATCATTAAGATGCAATGCGCTATCTTTTCCATTATTAGTAGACTAGGTGCTCGTTAATCAAGTGCAGGCCTGAAGAGGTCCCAGACAGCAACTTAACCATTAACTCAACCTTAATACCCGTTAGACTGCCTCTAACTAAGAGTTATTATCTGCACTGGTACGTAGGAAAGAGTTTTATCTCAAATGCAGACAGAGGATGGAAACAGCAGTCTGTGTGTCTGTGCATGTGTTTGTGTGTTCGGGCATAGATAAATGATAGTGAAGGTAGAAGATGGAGCTACTAGTGGCTGGCCAGCTGTTTAACTTTGACAGCTGCTGCACTCATGCCTCATGGGTAATGGAGTTCTTAACCAATTACAACCTGGGGAAATTAAAAACGCTGTCCCACCAGAGCAGCTAATCTCCTACTCTATCACTTTTCCTTTTCTCCTGTGCCCCCCCTCTACTGCTGCTCCTTCTCAATGCATCCTTACAAAAAAAGACATCCAAATACACACATAGATGCACACACACACACACACAAACAATAATTCAGCAAGTCCATTTATCAAGGCTAAGTTCTAATCACTTGGGGATGATTATGAAGATCTGAGCTAATAACACTCACATTCCTTTATTCCCAACATGCTCCCTTTTCCTCCCTCCATCCCTGTGGTCTCCTTTTTCTTTCCATCTGTAACTACTCTCCCATTCATTCGGCATATTTTCATATGTCATTTATTATAGTAGGTAATAGGTTAGACCCACAAACAACGCAAAACACCTGGACTTAATAGCAGGTGCATTCTTGTTTTCTCTTCATTCAGTGGCTAAATGCTTCTTTTTTTCATCAAATGTGTTTTGTGATGGTTAGAATCACCTTACGGAAGGTGAAACTAATTTCAAGCTAATAATAAAATAAAAATATGAACATAAACAATTACAAAGCCATTTTTATTGGTAAATAAAAGTAGCCAAGAAAGATGTCTTTCTTTATGGAATAATAACGGGAGCAGGCAAATTGGGAAAAAAAGGGATGTTACACTATTTCCTACTCATAGGATACTTTGCATTTAAGGAAATACTGGCCCTCCTCTCCCTAGCAGTTAAAGAACTTGGCTCTTATCATGGCTTCCACTTATGAACTTCCAGATCTTTTTTCAGGTCATTTATTTATTTTTGAATGAAGAAAATAAAAAGGGGAAATTCTAGATCTCACAAAACAAAGAAACTTTTGCTTTTTCTCTTATTTTCATTGATTCTCCAAGTACTAGATCACAGTATGTTTGTACCATAAGCGCAAAGTTTAGAACTCCTAGGTTCAGCAAGTTGTTGAATCTGATCACCTTTGGTTGTTTCAAACACTGGTGATGGAAAAATAGTGAACCATCTCATTTGAATCCCACAGTGTCTGAAACTGCACAACCTGACAACCTCATAACATGAGCTTTAACATGTAGAAGTTTATGGGGTCACCTCTAAGTGCCCCGTTACAGACATGTCCTTTTTTTTTTATTTCTTCTCTCTGCTTATTTTCTCCATCTATCTTCCCTGCAGGCTTTATTCTTATCCTTCCGCCTTTTTTATCTTCTCACTCCATCTCAGGGCTCTCCGCATATTCTATATAGTTTTCCATCCATCCCTCCTGTGGCTATACAACACAGTTGTGTTCCAGACAAACCATCTGGTGCACTTTATTAATGGCTGACCCTACATGGGCTACATGTCACCTAGCTGCCACCACTCTCTGCGTGTGTGTGTGTGTCCATGTACAGTATGTGTGGATAAACAGGTGCATTCTGACAGATGAAGTGAAGCTGGGCACACTTTAACCACTGAAGCAGGTGTACTGGTTACAGAAAGCATGCAATATTTTTCGAACACTTTCACCTTTCACTGTTCTCTGTCAAGTACACATATCATCAATTCATAATGCTTGATCAAAGAATTAGTGAACTTCATTGTAATTAATCAATAAAACTAGCTATTAAGATGAGTTCATGAGTAGAAAGAAATGCTGATGACAAGTCCCCATAAGAACAGGTAATATGTCACAGTTTGACACTCAAAGAGTTGCTTGCAGGAATGCAGAAGTCTCAGACAGATTTGTGCTGACATGCAAACAGTAGCAATAAAAGTCAGATGAGACTGATGGAAGAGAGAAGAGGGAGTAAAGATGGGAAGAGGGGAAGCAGCAGTGTGGTTGTCTGGGGAATCATCCCTCTAAGACATACTCCACTTCTCCTCAGAGAATCAGGAGAGGAAAGAGAGAGGATGGAAAAAAGAGAATGACTTATGAAGACACTACTTGAAAGAGAGTGTCAACACTTTGATGGTAAAGAGCAAGGGAGCACAGATGCAAGCAAAGATATACAGTTCAGGGTGCAGCATACGTAGGAGGTTAAACGATAGAAATAAAAAGGTCACAGAAAAATCTTTTAAATGCATGTACAAACGGAAGTAGCATGTGTACCTTGGTTAATGCTTTAACAATGTAAGAACTGATGCAATGTGTTGCATGATATTATTCAACATCTTTGAGAACAGAATTAAGAAAATCTACTGGAACGGGAACAAGCATGTAAATGTAAGGAAAGAAGTGGAAAATAACTGAAAAAGTTCCCTGATTAACTGGGAGAAAAGTGAATCTCCATGGTAATGAGTTCTATGTGGACCTATACATGCAACAAGCAAACTATTTCACCACAATATTTATGTTTAAGTTTTGATAAATCTTATACAAACTACAGAAAAAGAAACAAGCTGTATGAACAACATTATTGTTTTATGGCCGATATCAATTTAGTGCAAATTGCTCTTGTTTTCCAAAATGAAAAGCAGCAAATAAATCTTAATAAAAAACACACACACAAAAAAAATGTCTGAGACATCTTTGTCAGCACACTGCCTGGCCAAAAAAAAAAAAAGTTACCACATGGATTTAACAAAGCAAATAGGTATGAGCCTTCTATAGGATAATTACTGCATGGGTGATTATCTTTCAGCTGGCAACAAGTTATTTAACCCCAAATGATGCAATGAGTAGCTTCTCATTTCCTAAACAATCATGTCGAAAGACACATCCCGTGGTCATGGAAAAGAGGTTAGTTTGTTTAGGAAGGGTCAAACCATTGGCATGCATCAAGGAGAGAAAACATCCAACGTAGATGCAGAAACTACTAAAATTGGGTTAAGAACTGTTCAACACATTATTAAAAACTGGAAGGATAGTGGGGAACCATCGTCTTTCAGGAAGGAATTTGCTAAGTAGCATAAAGATTGGACTCTGAAGCAATGGAAGAAGGTCATGTAGTCTGATGAGTCCAGATTTACCCTGTTCCAGTGTGATGGGAGCTTCAGGGTAAGTAGAGGGGCAGATGAAGTGATGCAGCCATCATGCCTAGTGTCTACTGTACAAGCCTGTGGGGGCAATGCTATGACCTAGAGTTGCTGCAGTTGGTCAAGTCAAGGTTCAGGTCTAAGTTCAGCAACATTATCTGTCCAAAGAATGAGGTCAGCTGACTACCTGAATATACTGAATGATCCGGTTATTCCATCAATGGATTTTTTCTCACCTAATGGCACAGGCATATTAAACCCAGATAGCAGACATGTTTGGGCCAAATCTGGGCTAGTTTTTGCACTTATGGTTCAGTTCCAGCACTGGCAAGTGTTGTGTAGGCCAGAAGTGGACCGGATGCCAGTTGCCAGCCTGGCTTGGATTATGGCAAGTCTCCTGTGGGCCACATGTGGTGGTCATGTGGCTGAGTTTTGGCAGCCACACTCACATTTAGTCAACACTGTAAGACAATGCCATATTTGGACCATATCTGGCCCAACCATTTTTGCTATCTGGGAAGATGACAATGCCAGGATTAATCAGGTTCAGATTGTGAGTAGTTCAGGGAACATGAGACATTTTCAAATATGGATTGGCCACCACAGAGTCCAGACCTTAACCCCATTGAAAATTTTTGGGAAGTGCTGGAGGAGGTTTTGCACAGTGGTCGAATTCTCCCATCACCAATACAAGATCTTGGTGAAAAAAATAAAGCAACACTGGTTTAAAATAAATTTTGTGTATTTTGAGACATTGTAGAAGCTTATTGAAACAATGCCACAGCGAATGTGTGCCGTTATCAAAGCAAAAGGCTGTTCAATGAAATATTAGTGTGTGAGGTAACTCTTCTGGCAGTGTAATTATGGCTTCTTTTGGTCACAACTGATTAATTTGGGAGAAGATTAAGAGGAGGAAGAAAAAGAGCAATAAAGCATTACAGCTTTGTAGTTCTACATACAACAGAGGTTCAAAAGAAACAGTAACCAACACAAGAAAATACATTAGAGTGTGAAGTGCTTCAACATGTTAGTCCACTGAAGTTATAACTTCATTCAAATCAATCTGTTAGAAAAATGCTTCAGATAACAACTGTTCATTTACTGAGATACTGTTGCTCTAGGACTCCTCGGTTTTGGAGCGCCCTAGTTTGAGTGACAGAGGTTTGTGTAATCAGTCGGTTTGCTCATTCCAATGGAGCCCTGTTAAAGGGTTAACTTTTTTACTTTAAAACTCTGCTTTCTGGATTCATTTGATGGCACAGTGACATATTTAAGGTACTGTACATCATAAACAAATGTTCTGCTCTTGATCAGGCAGCTACATAAAAAATGTAACACGAACTTTAATCATGTACACTTTATGTCCGGATGTCTGTCTGAAGGGGTTGCCCCAGTGTTCTTACAATGGTTACATTTTTTTCTTACATTGAATGGTTGTCCAGGTTAGTTAATGTTTTTACTGATACTTACAGTGCTTGTGCATGTTTCTAGGTGGAAAGCAATATAAAAGGAAGCAGAAAAGAGTGTGAAGGTTATCACCACACAGACTGGCTCACAGTGAACTCTGGAGAATTAAGGGATCTTTTCACACACGCATACATTGTGCGATTTTGCAGAGTTATTACCAGGTAGTTGCCAGGGTAGACTCAAGGCCAAATGTTGCAGGCATTTGCACTGTCCTGGTTAAACCACCTCCAAGCGTCTAGAAAATTTCAGTGCTGCAGTGCAATCTTTTCATGCCTCTTGGTGAACATGATTTGTAAGATGTGAAAACTCACTTGAAAGAGATGTGGCAATACATGGAGAGAGAGCGGGGTAGAGAAGCAAGAAGAGGTAAGAAAATGATGAAATCTCAAAAACTTTAAAGAACCATCTGAAACCCGTAGGCTGAGAAAACTGACAATAATTTGAAAGACAACCCAGGTAACCCACTAAGATCTGATACAGCAGATGGATATTTGCAGTTCCCATGATAAAAAGGCATCTTGGGACTCAATGGATTAATATCCATAACCTGTATATAGAATCTGAAAAATAGATTACATAGTTTAAAAATTTATTATTTGATAATGATACATATTAAAATTGTAAATGTATTAATTTAAATATTTGTTTACCATCTAAAATATCAGTTGCCCACAGACTGATTCATAACTTGAATTTCATTCACTAATATGTAAAGGATAATGTCTGACGAGGTTTCCATTATCAGAAATGAATGGACGACGCAGAGGCGTGAACCGACGCATATTTCTGATAATAGACACCTCGAAGGGCATTATCCCGCTTATACCATGGTCACTCATGAAGGAAATGTATATGAAATCAATTATTAATACGTTAATGTTGTTTTTACCGTTAGAATCATACATTTTTCACAAGAAGCGGCTGAGCGGACCATTTAAAATCTCTCGTTGTGACGCGTTGCCAAGGTAACCGGCTCAGCCACAGCACCTGCAGCTCGGTCGGCCGCAGCTGTTATATTATTGCAAGAAATAACCGTTGATGGTGAAATGTGGTAGAGATACTGGCATGTCCATCATAGAGGCATTTGAAGGACAGAGGTTTAACGTTTCGGGACCCTGACCACTGCTGGTTGGGACGTTGGAATATTGCTCCATTCTCGTCTCTCCTGGACTGATGGAGCCCAATAAGCCTGCAGACTACTTTCCCAGCGATGACCCATCACAGCGGTGCGTCTCCACATTAACCACATAGGTTAAAGGAAACTATGAAATCATGCGTTTTGTCTTCTGTCTTATCGTTGTGATAAATAAACTGTGAATTAATCTCTAAACCCAGCTCACGTTCCCTATTAGAGGGTGAGCAATCCCACACTTGGTGAATTCTGCTTCACAATAAGAGCCAACAGTAAAGGATCAAAGAGCGATGTCGCTGTATGTTCTATGTATGTTTTTTTGTTTGTTTGTTTTTCCACTGACTTTAACAGTGCACACAAACCTTATTTAACAACAATTCACATTGGCCAGTCAAGTCTTGTGATTATCATTAGTTAGCTTACATGATGTGTTTTTGTCATTTTAAACAGAAGCAGAGAAATTAATGAAGATGAGAAACCACTAACTTAATGACTTGTACAGATTCCACACTCACCACATGTGCCGGTACTTGCTCCATCTTTGCAGCAGGTGTACCAGGTCTGGGATAAAACTGGTTGATGAATAGACTGGGGAATCGATAGTGTTTCACCAACTCTACCGTCTCTTGGAAGTCTTCATCTGTCTCACCGGGAAAACCACAAATTATATCTGTGGCTATTGTTACACCAGGTACCCTATAAGAGAAACACAAAGACTTTCTTTTAATTTAATAAAGTTTGGATTATTTCCTGGTTGCAAAGTTATACAGAAATAATTAAGTAATTAAGTTTGGTTTTATGAGGAACTTTTATACAATGAGTTTCATTTAAACATCATTTAAAGATGAGCTACAGAGAAGCTTATCTATGGCAGCTGGTTTTGCACTATTAAGCGCCACTCAAAGTGTACCATAAAGCATGTTTTTTTATCATTCAGCTAAAATATCATGGAAGTTAACATGCTGTAGTCCTTGTGGAAAAGAAAACTAATGTAAATTTAAATCACACAGATGAACATCATAGTCCAGCATTTATTTACTATCAACTTCTTCCTAATCTGTTATCTGGAATCACTCTCAGGTTTGTTATTCACAATGTTTATGTATACATGTAAAAAAAAAAAAAGACAAAAAAAAAAAAAACTTGAGGCACAACAGCATTACAGCAGACTAATACCTTTTAATTGGACTCATTCAGCCAATCAAAACCTGATTATGAACCTGTGCTGTATATCACCAGCTATAGATTACTGACTCAATAGCTAACTGGATCAATAATTGCTAGTAGGGCGGTACTGGAAGGAAAAAAAATAATTCATTTCATGTATGTTGTTTGCATTGGCAGCAGCTGGGTTGATTGTTTTAAAAAAGAAATAATAATAATAAAATTAAAAAAAATTCAAAGCAAACTCATCCTCATCTGTCAGAAGATGTACCTCTGGAGGACATACTTGACCTTCTGAGAGGAAATGACCAGTTTTTTTGGACATGCTTAACGACAAACAATTTATCTCTGACAGCTCAAGTAACTTTCAATAATAAGAAAGCGCTAAATTAGTAAAATGGGGATTCTGTAAAAAACAGCATTGTCATGAGAGGAGGGGTCCAAATTCTTTTTGACAAGGTGGCTCTTTTCAAAGATGCAGTTATCCTTTTTCTCATTAAAGTCAGACTGGAAACGGTGTGTAGTATGGAAATAATTGGAAATCATTTTGAATTCAAGCAAGCCAAGCCATTGATCACAAGCTCTCTATCAAAGCTCTTGATGCAGTGGAAGAGGAGGGACACAGGAGCCTCTTAATGTAATGGCTTACATGGCAACCATTCTGCTACAAAGAGCCAGGATGCTATTAGTAACTGAAAGCTCACCAGTAATTTGGCTGTCTATTCACTCTTTCGATTTTTCTTTATTTTTCTCTTTTATCTAAGATAAAAAAATTTCCCCTTAGAAGTGAAACAGAAAATAAATAAATTCAAAAACAAGACTACACTGAACACACACAAAGAAAGAAACAACAAATAATCTTTCATCTCCAGATGAAAATCAGTAAAAACTCTAAAAGACAGACATACAACACACATCTAAGCATATTTAAAATGAGAACAGACAGAAAAGAAGATCAACAAAGACAAAAAAGATGTTCTCTCTGCTATTGACAGCATGATGCATTTATAATTACATTAACTTCCTGCATCTGCAGCCCAATGATAACCTCTGACCTATTGATGAGCTTCAATTGGCCCATGGTGATAAATATTAACCAATGTCTTGCAGGCAGAGGCATCCTTGACCTTAGAGATGTGCCTGACAACTATCTAGAGGAAAAGTAAAGCTACAGAAATCTTAACAGAAATCCCTCAATGGTCAAACATTTTCATAAATGAACCATTTTCCACGTTGTCATTAAAGCTAAATTCTTGGAATTCCCTCAGTCAGTTGTTCCAACCCCCAAAAGGATGAGCGGTTCAGTTATCTTATTAGATAAACAAATGTTTATTGCTGCCTGTAGGCTCTTGTAATAATTAATCAAGTGTCCTGAGAGAAGATATACAGTGAAAAGGTTTATTTGTTGTTTTAAATCTCATTATAAAATTGCTTAACTGCGCCACTGAGCAACATTTTCTACTGGTTGTGGGAAAACAAAAATATATAAAATATATAAAATAGAACATTTAGTTACTGCCAGTTCAATTCTGAAGACACATCTAAGAAATTTTGTGCAGCACATTAGATCTAATGATAGCAACAAAATAATTGCCTTCTCTTCCAAGTCTTCCTAAACTAATTAAATATTCATTAATTATTGCTACTTGCAATAAAACTCCTTGCATTTAAGCTCTTGCCTATAACATACCCACTGGCTATTTTCTTTATGTTTGTTTTGTTGTTGTTGTTTTTTTAATGACAATGTGTACAGCATATCTCTACAAGGTTAGTTCATCTAATTGCAATGGCCGTTTGGTGGTAGTGGTCTGTTGGAGTTACAAACAGGTTTTTTTTTCTTTTTTTTTTTCCTTTTTGTAAAAGTACGTAAATTGAGACCTTTTCCAGGAAAAGATGTATAATTCAAGCCAGAACATTGAAAAGGAGCATAGAGAAAGACTAGTGTGAATTGACTTTTGTAGATTTTTCAAAAGCAGAGGCTGAGAAAGTAAAAAAAAAAAAAAAAAGCACATACACTGTCATTTTGACACTTCTTCCTCTCCCAGATTCAGGGCTGATAGAGGTGTGATGTGTGATACTAATGAAAAAGAAGCACTGTGATACTATCTCCTTGTTAAAATAGGAGTAGAAATGCATCTTGTTATTGTCCAACTCTGAAAGGCAGAGTGTGATAAACAGAGACGGAAAGGGAAAAAAAATCAAGACTACAGATTATATTTCCCTTCAGTTTGCTTTCAATTAAACTCATGCAGACGTGGGCTACTCTCACACCCTCAAAACCAAACATCAGGTTTGTCTTTCTTACCTGGAATGAACATTTGTCTTACAGTAATGGGGGAAAAAAGTAACAGCAATACATGTTCTCTTTTTTCCACAACAAGCCCGACAGACTTCTGTACATCCATCAAATTCAAAATTCTTATTCTATATGTACAAAAATCTCTGCAACATGCCACTACAATTTGAAGAACAGAGGAGCTCAAATTTTACTGCTGAAAAATGGTTTCGGAAAATACTTTTATAACCCATAAATGATTAGATCTAGATCCAAACTTACAAAATAAAGAGCAGGATGAGTGATTTTGGTGTGTGGAAAGGAGATAACAAAAGAGAAAAGGATCTATCAGAGGACACATTATCAGGCAGGTTCAGGCACGGGCGAAGAGTTAATGTCTAATATTGATTTGAATAAGATATCAGAGATTGTATCTTCTGCCACAAAAAACAAAAACAAAAAAAAGACAAGAGTAAGTTGTAGACATGCTGCAAGCAGAAGGCAAGGCAAATTTGTATAGCACATTTCATGTATGAGCAATTCAATGAGCTTTACATAAAACATTAGAAGCATTACAGCGGGGTGCAGAAGAAGCATTAAGAAATATTAAAAACAAAATTTAGAATAAATGAAATAACAAAATAATAACAAAAGAAACCCTCAGAGAAGATAGGATATATCAGTTGTTTTCATTAAAAGGCAGCAAATAGAAAGGTTTTTGACCCTGATTTAAAAAGGCATTACCCAGCATCTATTGCATAAAGAGAGGGGTAAAAAAAAAAAAAAACTAATACCAGTATGAATAACACACAGGCTTATACAGGATAAATAAATAAAGGACAGGAAAAGGGAGATGCAACATTTGAATTTTTCTTTCTTTTTAGAGCCATGTAATGTTTCATTTCTAAACTTCTAGGACAGTGTCCCTGCTGGCCTCTTAGTCACGGCTGAACCTCTGTGGAAGAATTGAGCCCTGTGAGTGCAGGTGTCATCACACAGACGGGGGCTGTAGCAGTCAAAATACATTCAGCTTTCATCTAGCCTGTCTTCTTCATTTGGATCACACCCACATATGATATTCAATGTTGTACAATTGATTCCAGTTTCATTGTCAAATCTGTGACTCTGTCCACGTGTACTGTGTTGTGGAAAAACATAGGCCCCAACTGATGCCTGGATAGCTACCTCAGTCATGACCGCTGCCAAGCTGGCAGATATCAGGAACCAGTGGATTTGACAGAAGTGTTAGTGTCTTAAAGAAAATACTTTCTATATGTTCTTCGACATCATGGATGTCTAATGTGTGCCTGTCAAAATTTCAAACCAACAAATAACACGGTCTGCAACTGTGGATCAGATCCAGTCAGAGGAGAAGACCCACCCCTTGTCTCCCTTTAACTTTTTTCCCCCTTTTAATCATGGTACCATTCTTCCTTCAGCTTGTGAAATGAGGGAATGAATCCAGAATACACAGATAGAAATTTGGGAAGATAAAAGTCCCACACCCAGACCTTTGAAATGTTAGGCCCATTGGTAGACCAAGAAAAGAATTCTGTCACAATTGACAACATCTTGGTTGCACTCCAGAGCTCTGCCTTTCTGCATGTACCATTATAATATATATATATATATATATATATAGGTGAAATTTTTAAATGTATGGGGAAAATTTATTTTTAAAAATTGTCACACAGATCGTTTGGAAACTTCTTTGCGTTAATTCTTAGCCTCTCAAAAAGTTTTCTGGTGACCTAGGGTGGGGAGCTCAGTGGTTAGGGCCCTTTTTTTCTCCAACAGGGAGGTCAGTGGTTTGATCGCTAACTAATCAATTTGTCAAAGCAAAGTGTCCTTGTGCAAGACATTGATTCATATAATTTGCACACTCACCAATGCAGTCTGTGGCCAGTCATCTCTTATGAATGGGGTTTCTGTAATAGAGGTGGAGACCACTTTCACCAGGAGAGGAGTGAGATCTTTCAGCATAAGATAAAGTTGCTCAGACTAACTTTGTATCTATTTGCAGAGACCCTTCCCTCTGAAAGGACAACTCCACCCAAACTGTGCCAACAATATGTAATACACACCATAACAGAGTCACCACAGACCATCACTGCAGAGGTTAAAAGTTCAGGATTTTCACCTGAACTAAGCTCATTACTTATTCTAAGAGTGCGTTCATAAAAGTCTAAGTCCTTTTAATTACATTTCCAGATATGGAGAAATTCAATACCCTATTTGACTCTATGAAGTTATCAACTATTGCTTACCAAGGCTCAAGCATATTCCATTCATGTGTGTTTGTCTGCATAAACAAGCAACTTCTTAATCATATATTAAATACATGTGCATGTGTATGCAAGCATGTTTGCACAACAGATGCATATAATTAGATAAGATAAAAGTGGGACCACCGGGACAAAGGAACCCTGAAAAATTACAACCAGAGAAAAAACTGTGGGTTGGAGGTATAGAGAGGAAAAGCATTGTGAGGAAGGATGGAGGAACGAAAATGGAAGAAAAACAATCTGGGAAGGTAAATATTTACCTAGAGTATTCATGTGTCAGACAGAGACCATGCGATCCATCTGTGTGGCAGTGTGTGTGCCGTATGTGTCTTCTCTGAAATGATAATCTGTGGCATGCTCGGGGTGCTGTAGCGTAGGAGTCTGACAGTGAAAGGAAAGAGTAATGGCAACGAAAGGCAGAAAGATAGAGATTTGCACTGAAGAGAAATGTTGTCGTAAAAAATGTAAAACATTTGGAAAGCTACTGGCTTGAGGGAACTTCAAGTGCTAAATGAAATCATATAAGTGTTTTCTGACAGCATTATTAAAATGTGTAATTGTGTGTTAGGGAGCAGCTGGAGTGAGTGTGTCAAGAAATGCAGCTGGGACTGAAGTTTGAGGATTAGGAAACTCAAGCATATTGTGTGAAAATTACGTTCAGATCCAACATTATCAGTTCTCATATGAGGATTTTATATCTGCCATGCATTTAAAATTCTCATAAGAACCATCTGTCCACTTCGGTACTCATTACTTTAATATCAATGGTTTTTCAGTTGTTTTGTTTGTCCCATTTTCTTTATAAAGAGACTATTATGCTCATTTACTGGTTTATATTTCAATTTTCTGTTTTCGAGAAACTGAGCCAGGTTTTATTTTTAGAACACACAAACAAAATGATAATATAAATAATGATAAATGTCTAAAATGCTTCAGTATACCCCAATGTCCAAAAAGGTCCATGTTTCTCATCCTGGTCAGCAGACTGGTCATAAATAGTGGAGCGCAAGGCAACTTCTCATCCTTGTTTAGGGAGTGCTAAACTAGCCACTTGGCAAGCATGTGTTGCATTATGAGGTCTCAAATATTTAAACACCAAAAGCAAAGTATTTAATCGGGTTTTATTTCATTTTTAAAAAATTGCTAATTAATTTTAGATTAAAAAGTTAATTACAATCTTTTCATACATGCAGTAGTGGGCTACATCTTACCAGGCCAAGGTACCAATCCCTCCCAGAGGACAGGCATGTTCCTAGATAAACTGAAAGGGATGTGCTTCTGTTATTTAGGCTATATCATAAATTTTGGTCTGGAAAGTGGTTAAATAAAAAACAGCTATTTGCTTTTGTTCCCTTTCGAGCCCTAGTTTGTCATAAGTTGTGCTTGTATTGCTTGCTCTTTGAATTGTACTTTTTCTTTTTATTAGTTTACCAAGGTTATACTTCAGTAAACACATTTTATTATCATACTGACTAACCAAACTTCTCAATGTAAGCATTTTATATATACTACTTAATTAATAACACAATGTGATTTTTTTACCTGAAAGGTGTGAGAGAGATCCTAAGAAATCAGACAAGAATAAGGACACTTGCAAAGAGTGCAGGTAATCACTCAGACTCCTAAGTGTCTGATTTAGCAGTGGCAGCAGTGGGTAATGGCACTGTCATGTAGCAGGTCAATTTATAGAGAAGGGCAGAGAGACGAAGTGGTCTGGCTGGTTATCACTCACTTTCCTCACTTACTGCCACCATCTAGGATAAAGTAAGGGACTGTCAGTACCAGTTAAGGAGGTGTCAAGTGACAGAGTAGATAACAGAATTGTTTGAGATTGATTAAAGGTGTACAAGGAAACACTGGTTTTTATTATGACCCTGATTTAAACTTCAATGACTGTAAAATGACTTTGAATGTTTAAGTGGAGGCAACCATGACCTAACAGCCTAACTGCATCAGATGTTGCCACTGCAGTGGGAACAGATGATAAAAATCAATTCGCTTGGCATGCAAGTCAAGACAAGCGTCTTATCCTTGCATTTCCCTGATAATTAATTCAAAGGAAGATGCAAATGATGTAGAAGATAGCTGCAGTTTTTTTGAAAGTGCAGGACTGACAGTGAGAAAGGTGAGGGCTTCGGTTGGCCTGCAGGAGCTGTCCAACTGTCAGAAAGACTTAATCAACCCGTCTCTTTTTCCTGTTTTTTCTATAATCTGAGCTTTCTCTTAGTCTAGCTTGTAGGTTTAAATGACTGAGTATGAAGTGACTTTTAGCACTTAAAAAGAAAAAAACAACACGAGTAGGCAAAGCTATATTAAATGCCCTGAGCCGTGACAGTCATTGCCATTATCACATATGTTGTCATCTCCCTAACTTAATCGGGATTCATTAGCTATTTAGTTTCTAGCAGATTAAACATTAGTTTGGATATCTGGAGGGGAAAATGTGAAAACAGCCCTAATGTTTAATTGTGTTTTTTTAGGAAGATATTATTTAATATCAGTAGGTAAATATCTGATCTTGAATATAAGTCTATGTGGGGGTGATTAAACATGCTGGAGCTCTATTAGGTGAATAACAAGGCACTTGTTTTTAAACCTGCAGCGCAAAATAATCGCTATCTGTCCATGCAGCAGGCCATTTGTAAAGATCGAGGTGGTTGCTGTGAGATGAACGGTGAGCCAAGTAAATAATTATCCCAGTGGAGCCATCAGTAAACTTTATCATTTAATGAAACAGCCAGAACACAGTAGAGCAGAACTGCAGTTCAATTTAACACACACACTTACACATGCTGGCACACACATACGTCATTAGCCTTGGAGAAGGGTAATGAGAACACACACATAGACATTTCATTAGTCTGAGCAAGGAGTAATAAGAGCACAGACACTGCAAATTCCTCTACACACACACCCACACGTGCATATAAAGGCTTGGAGGGGGCAGCGGTGCAAAGACTTCAGACTTGTGACTGTCTGGCCAGGCGTTAAATGGACTGTCCCTTTGCACTTCATTTCAATTTAATCCAACCTTCACTGACATAGCAGCAGAGTGTGATTCATCATTTCATCCAACTGTTCTGACCTGTGCCGATATGATGAACACCAAGACGCCTGACAGAAGCAGGATGTAAAAGCTTTATCTAAATCAAATGAATGGTGGACTAGGCTTCTGTGTAGGCTTTGGTGCTCCTTTCATGAAGCAACACAGAAAGTTCAAATATTGTCATCTGCACATACATGGCACTGTTGAAGCAAGTTCCTACTGACTTTTTGTACAGAGTCAAAGAGTTAATGCTCCAAAATGTTAAAAAGTACTGCAATTGAAAATGACATTTAAAAAGTGAATAAAAACTTTCCATAAAATGGACTGATGGAAGTATTTCTAAGGTAAATGTTATAGGACTCAATACAAAATGTTATCAGTTATTTTTAAAGCCTTGAACAGTTTGGCTCCTTTATATTTGTCAAAGCTGCTGCACCAGCATGCTCCAGTCAGGGCTCTGAGGTCTTCTACTCAGCTACTTCTGAAGGTCCCCACTTCCAGGCTCAAATCCAGGGGTGATAGAGCTTTTTCAGCTGCTGCTCCGAAGTTGTGAAACAGTTTACCACTCCACATTATGGCTGCCCAATCTGTTTCTGGTTTCATCCACTTCTTTGCACTGGCTTTTAGACATAGTCGAGCATGACATTTCTATTGCTTGCTTTTGCTTTTTATTCTGGTATTATGTCATGTGTCCTCTGTTTTCACTGATTTTATTGTTTTACTGTGCAGTTGTTTTATTGTTCAGCACTTCGGGCAACTTGGGTTGTTGTAAATGTGCTATACAAATAAACTTGAACTTAAATGTCTGTTTATGTTCAGACCATATTGGAATAGTTTTAAAATTGACAGCATTAACAGACTCAACATCAATATCAGGATTGAAATCAGTCAATATAAAAAAATATTGTGCCATTTCTTTTTGCTATACTGCCCAGTTCCACACTGCACTTCCTCTACCCCCTTACCTCAAGACAAAAATCAGACACTTTGATATGAGTTATTACTTCTCAATTTGACAGCAGTAATGAAAATTGCATAAAAATCAGGTTATCTAGACAGGAGGATCTTTGACTAATGCTTAAGTTGGTTGCCATACTTCTTAAATTCTCATTTTATGAGTCATTAAGCTGAAAGGCACAAAAGCTGAACAGCATCATGTGAGGTTTTCTTATAAACAAGGATAAACCTCTTCACCAAAAGTGGCCCTTTAACATAATGATATTTCCAGTGAAATGAGCTACACCACAAAGTCATTGACACAGTTAGCAGAACAATCACTTAAATACTGACAACATAAATCCTCCATACAGATGTGCCAAGAATCCTTTTTCTCGCATTTCACAACAGGGTTAAAGACAAGATAAACAAAAGAATCCCACAACTCTAAACAATAAAATGGATGCAGTTCTTCATTTTCTTATCACCAGAACTGACAAAGCATAATTAAATCCATTACATAACTTTGGTCTAACTTTAGAAAAAACACAAAATTAAAAATGTATTTAACATGATTTTATTATATTCATCATGAAAATGTTAACTATGTGTGCTTCTATAATAGTTTGACCACGCTAGACTGAGATGAATAGAATCATTAGCAGGTGAAAAGAATCAAATTACAAAGTCAGTAAAGTTTCACATCTTAAATAACACTGTAGTGTCTGACATTGATCAGCCACATTAAAATCTCTGACAGGGAAATGAATAATATTGATCATCCTGTTACAGCATGGTGTTCTGTAACAAAACCCTGAATTCTTGAGTACTTTATTCAGGGTGGCAACTGAGCATCACTCAAGACAAATGTATGCCCATGTTACAGAAATGTTTAGGGATTCAGAAACATGCTAAATTTGAAGTGGAAACAGAGCTTTCTGCAAGTCATAATCCCAGTGAGGCTGAAATAAGTGAATGATTAAGTTGAAAAAAGAGGAACATGGTAATACACAGACAAGAACTTTTACACAAACAGATTACAAAGCAGCAACTGTGAGTAACTGTGGTTGAAAATAAGCTCTCAAAGGCTCAAATACTGGGCAGAAGGAATACGATAAGAGATGGAGTGCAAGGCGAGTCAGACAGTGGAATATTACTGAGCTCCTGGATGAACCCAAGTATCAGCTGACCTTGTGCAGGAGCATGTGAGCGCATTTGGACAGAACATGCACATGGAAACGTAATGCACTGCTTCTTCATCACTTGACATGTCATTAGGTGTTTGAGAGGTGGTTTACATGTTCACATTGTACTGCCTCGCTATCTTATTGCTACCTATTTCACACATACCTGAGGAGATGTGTGTAAACCTGTGAGTGTTAGCATTGCAAGTGCTGAAATTAAAAAAGTTTAGATTTGAACTACCTACAGTATAAAACAAACTGAAATGCTGATCTTCAAGTGTGAGTTATAATCCATAAATTTGGAATAATGTTGATTATTTACAAATGGGAGAGGGCTGCATATTGTTAAGAATAAATATAGAAGCAGACTACGAAAAAGTTAACTCTTAAACCATATTTTCCTTTCACTCACCTGTCTGTTACAGCTGACTTTACCGTGAGCCTTTCACTGAATGTGGTTAGATCGGCTATAAATCCATTTGATTTCTAAAAGGGTCACACAGCATGTCTTAAGTACGTTTGACACTGTGTGTAGATGTGATGGATTATGTACACATTTCTATTCATTTGCAAATTTTGCATTTAATCAGATTTTTTGCAGCTTGATTTGAGTGACTTTGTAACATGTACTGATATGAAAAGAGTGTTAACCTAAAACCTGTGCCTTCAGGTAAATCAGACCTTACAGTTTCGGTTTGTACTCTGTGTACTTTGTAGGAGGGAAATTGGTCAAAGTACTTTCCCATAGTAGTGTACAAACACATTTGTTTGAGGGGAGAAAGAAAAACAAATACCACTGTATCTTTTAGGCAAATACAGAGAATGTGTGATGTGTGAGGAAACTGTGATAACCTAAACAGTATCTCAGGAAAACAGATAACCGTCAGTCTCGTGAGGATAAATCACATCAAAGGATTTTATTGATAAAAATGACAATGACTAACAACAACAACTTTGCTAAGGACAGTATTGACGGACCGCTTCTATGATGTCTGACCTATATAAATGCATCATAAGGAACACAAGCAGAAGGAATGAAATCACCCTTGAAAAACAGTGGATTTTACTTTGACTTAAACAGGGTCAGGTGCAGACTTTTAAAAAAAAGGAACACCGTGTTCTCACTAAGTTATCCTCCCAGAGTGTGTGAATATGGTTTGGGTTGTTTTGCCACCTGCTCTCAGAGTACACCAGGAAGCACTGAGTTTCAATGTTGTGTGAACCTGTTTTAGAGAAGAACACACGCTTACATAAGTGCAAATAAACCACATCATCCTGTTCGTGTACACACATGAACCTCCTGCCCCTGCTTCTCTTTTCTTTTAAAGACAGGAAGGATAGGTGATGTGGTCTGACAGACTTAATAATACATGAACACAACTTAATCAAGGAAAACTTAACTCTTGTAATTATAGTGAAGCTCTTGTATCTTGTGTGTTTGGTTAAAGGAAAGGAAATAAGGTTTAATTCAGAGGAAATGTCAATAAGACAACAATGTGTTAGGAATTGCCAAGAGTCATTATCCACACGCTGGTTCTCGCACACACAACTCAGTTTCAGCTTGTTGTGAAGTTAATGAGTCGTCTCTGCTTGTTTCCTGTTGTTCAAACTGAGCCAATTCACAACGCTAGGCTTATTGACACACACAGCCAGGTATGCAGGCAGGAAGGCTCCTTTCCTCAAACACCTCTAAATTAAATTACTTTTAAACACAAACCAACAGGTAGCATAAACAAACAGGGCAAACAGGTTGATAAAACAAATACAGCTGCAATCTCAATTATAACCTCAGTAGTAAGTATTCAAAGCACTGCATTTTACTTGGTCAGACAAAGGTTCATGTACAGATGGGAGTTAAAAGTCCACCACATTTACACACTTGTTCAAAATATAGAGGTGAAACATCGGGCTGTAATGAGGAGACACTGACTGGTGAGATTAAAACGCCAAGGGAGCACGTGTGTGAGATATTACCAAGGGTCTGTGATGACTAAAACCGGCTGTTTGCTGTACGTGCCTCTGCGGCACCTAAACAGGAGTTTTAAATCAAAGACTGAGAGTAAAAACAAACACAACTTGCTGAATCATCAGCTGGAGGGACAGGAGAGGGAAGAGGAGGGAGGGGTGGAAATTTGACGAGTCCCGCCAGTGTGTCGGGTTATCGCGGTTAACTTGTCTGACTCGCTGCTGTCTTCCCGCTTATCCTGCCCTCCCCTCATTCCCTCACTTTTTTTCCTTTTTTTTTTGCTTGTGTCTTTCCAGGGTCTTTAGGGAAATGCCTCCTCTCCTACCCAACATTCAAGTGAAACATTAGCCCAAGCCGATACCTTAAACCCTTAGGTGCGTGACTGTGTGTGTGTGTGCAAACCAGTAAAGGCATCTTCAACAACAAACAGATCAAGAAACTGCCTCCAAACTGCACACAATCACTGTGTAGTCACGCTACTGATGCATGTGTCCTGCCGTAACCCAGGGAGGTTTGATATAACCCTCTCCCTCCTCATGACTAATGGCAATGACTAACACACAAACACACACACACAGACGGGACACAAATATAATTGTCTTGGAGCCATTTGTTTGACAAGACACTGTTGCTACACTTAAAACACACTGAGATATAGAAAGTTTGTTGTCAACACATTAGCTCAACAGTCACAGCGTCACTCTGGCTGATCATTGCAACATACTAACACATCAAGATGCTGATAATTCTGAGCCTGAGTCACCTATCTGAACATATTGCAAAGCTGAGACTGGAAAAGAAAAAAACTATCTAAAATATTATTACTTTCTTAGGACACTTTATCTATCCAAGTCACAATACTGTCCATACTCTTTTTATTCATTGTTGTGTAAATTTCTTCCAACATATTTTCTCTCATCTTTACTTGTTTAATACATAAAAACTGGTTGCACAACATGGAAAAATAAGAATAAAAGCCACAGACTAGTTCAAAAGGACAAGTTGCTACTTATTTCTTTCTAAGAAGGGATGCATAAAATAGAAATATTGTTGGCTGCACTGTATACTTAAAAATGCTCAATTTTAGACCAAAAATAATCATATGATATTGGAAGCTGCATATGAAAACAGTTATATGGGGCTGTCATTTAGAATATAATATATATAAAACAAATCTGAATTAAATTCAAATTTATTTGAAGAGCTGCTACAGTGGCCATTGTTGCATCACAAGGCAAACTACTCCTAACGGTCTGATGGATCTGCTATACAGGCGATGTATATATAGACTATAATACTGTCATTTGTTTTATTTAAGCGAATTACTAATGTTTGAAGTTGGTTTTCCCAAGTTTGAACAGATGTTTAAAATTGAAATAAATAAATAAAACACAACCTTGACTGTGCCAAGTCACAAAATATCATCTTTGGCTTGCAGATAATAGCTAAAAATATCTAAGCTAAATTAAAAGTACTGAAAAGTAAAGCGACCATCAAGATACAGCCTGCTTATGAATATGTAGGGATCATTTAGAAATACCCCTCCAAACAAAAAAAGACTCCTGCATGTCAGAGTAAATACATTTGTACATTCAATCTGCAGTAAGCAAGCTGAACACAATCCATTAACACAAATCAAGAAAAATGTATTTGATCTCAATGAATAAAACCAAGACGCAACATGCTGAAGCAAAGCAGAACGGTAGCTCAATGTTCAACTGAAGACTGAATGGAAGTGCTCAGTACCCTTGGTCATATTATAGGTCGAGCACCTACATACCAATTATATGTCCAGGGTGGTTGTACCAGTCAGCTGATGGCATCACTAAGATTGATCACATGTTGAAATCCTCAATCCTATGGAAGAGGAAATAGCCTTCTCTCTTATTTCTGCTTGAATACATTATTGTTCTGTGTCTAACTGATATGAAGATGATATGAAGTAGATATTAATGCTAGATGGAATGGCTGTAGCTGAGACAAAAGTGAGTTAATGCATTTCCTTGGGATAAACCGTCTTTTCAGAGGTCAGGCACACATAACCCTGGGGGAAAGCCCAGAAGTTCTGAAAGGCATTCAATGCTAAACCGTACCCAATCATTAATCTCTATATGGTACCATGATGGCTTACACCCCCCCTCCTCTTAACTCAATGAAACCAGCCTTCAAGTTTAACATCTATACTACCAGATGCTGCTCCTCTGCACATATACACAGCCAATCCCCAACTCACAAGCACAAAGCTATTCTTTTCCAGGCGTTTCATCTTGAGCCCCAATGGTTCAAACATACTTAATCCTCAAGAGCAGTTCAGGGAAAATCTGCCCAGATATTATGGCAAACTATGAAACAACTGTGGAAAATCCTCTGACCATGTTCACACAGTCTGTAACAGCCTTATTCCACGCTAACAGGATTTCCACCATACATCATTACATAAAGACTGCACTTCATTATATGATTTTAATTGATAGAAGCAGAGAGAAAAGAGTGAAAAATATGGTCTGTATTGGCAGATGAGAACAATTTAACCATTTTAATTTTAATTATTATTCTAGTAATTGTTAGAATTATCAACGGCAAAAAACAATTTGGTTTTATAAAGTGATTATGTTACTCAAAGGAAAGTGTATTTAATACAATTTTTCTCAGTGTATGAGGATGGAATGACATCAATGGAAAGTTCTATTTACAAGAAGAAAAGAAAAAAAAACTCTTTAGTCAAATGGTGAAGCAAGGAAGAATGGGATAAGACATTATATTAAAACAATGTCATGATCGTAGCATGGTAATATCACTGAAAGAAACAGTTTGTGTAAAAAAAAAATCATAAGTTCCAACCTTTAATAGATCACCTACTGACAGAAAAACAGGGGTGGAAGTTTATGCATACTTTTGTAATAAAGACATTCCAAATTTTTGATTATGAACCTTTACGGTGGGCGAAGTAACAGATCACTTTTGATCTTAAGTGATAATGTGCTTTCAACATTTTTATTTTATTTTGTACGACATCTTAAGGTAATACTACATACATTTCCAACCTTAAAACTATGTGCTTCAGACTTATTTTGATAGCATGCTGACATTCATTATGACTCCTCGGGCTGTCATTGCCCTGCAGCATCTAGGGGGAGAAACCGCACTTCACAATTCTTTTTTTTCTAGCCCGGGGCATCACGTGACAGCTGCGTTTTGCTTCACAGCACCACATCAAACCAACAATTGGATATGATGTCACTAACTATTTTGGATGCACACTGTGACTGATTTAGCAAAGAAATGCAAGAAGACATGACTGAGGAAGTGGGTGACAGACACAGAATTACTGCAAGAAATGAGACAAGAGTCAACATCAGACTGACCTTTACTCACTGGAAAGAGCTCAGTGGAGAGACAGGATTCAAGACAGATGCCAAATTAGCCTTAACTGGGAGGAGCCAAAGTGTAAAATCTGCCAGGGTTCAGTATTGCTGTTTAAATCGTCTCATAAACAATGAAGAATCGCATAATACTACAATTTTGCCAGCAGAAAAGAAACTAATAAAAAACTCTTTGTCATTTTAAACCTCACTCTTGTTAGGGAGACTTCAGGAAGGAAGCTCTGACTTGTGTATGTATGAGTGTGTTTTCTGCTGGTTTTCATTGGAAGGCTGGAGGAGTATAAGCCCTCATAACCTCTGCTGTGTTTTCTAGTAATAAGATGCTTGCTTAGCAGAAAATCTCCTTCTGTGTCTTAGTCAGATAAGCTTGCATCATTTAAACACATTTATATAAAATGTCAATCTAATTCTTTAAAGTAAACTTTATGTGCGTCACTTCATCAACAGTCATTTGTGAGGGTGACACACATTATACACAAATATACACCCAACTGTGCTAAGTCTGGTGCCTTCTTCACAATGTTAAGTTTTCAATGACATACAAAACAAAATGACAGTTACTAACACAGAAACTGTAAAATCACTTGGCTGACTGTTTGTAAAAGAGAAAATGGCTGAACGAAAGGCCAGCCCACAGTGATTTCCCATGGCAAATTGGTCTGAGAGAAAAGGCCTTCCTAACGGTGAGTAACAGACAATAAGGGGGCAAGAAAGGGGACACCAAGGTTGTACACCCAGAGACAGACCTGAGGGTTGAGCTCACTGGCAAGTGTCTGGTGGGCAAGTCTTGGCCCAGTGGTCCTTTGGTAAGGACAGCCTGAAAGAAAAAAAACTGATTTGTGGCCCTATGAGTCCACCAGACAAACAGATAAGCACTGAGATTAAGCCTGCTGGTGAAGAGCCCTATTTGTGAGGTCCTTAACCTCTATGCCTGGAGGACAGGATCTAAGTGGACAATGTTTAAAGCTTCTACTTTAAGGGACCAGAAAGGATTGTGGAATGGCTTAAACTGAAAGCTTAAAGCTTATAGCTGCTGTATAACACTAATTAATCATAATATCATGGGTGATTTATTTTTTAGTTGGCATGCTATTGATGGCAGATGTTGGGAAATGGGAATCCAGTAGATCTGGTTTTGACACTGTTGCATATTCAGTGGGATTGCTCTTTTTGTAAAATTAGTAGTTAAAAAGTAACATGCTTGCCAAAAGGAGTCAAAACACACAATGAACACGGATAAAAACTAATTTGACTAATAATAACGTTTCTGTCACTACATATCCTTCAGATATTTAATAAAACTCAAATCTGTTGACCATAGTTACTGTGCAGTGAAACTAATATTGTGACAACCCGTTAGCATGTAGCCATTGTCTACCACACACTTATCATTCCCTTGTCTGCAGAAAGAGAGAGAAAAATATACAAATTAAAAATGCTCAAAATGTACAATGACTTGTGTATTTTGCTCTCTAAACCAACAGAGCACCTGGCTGTACCTTCCTTCGCTCAGTTATAAATTCAGTAAGTGGATCTATACTAAACTGGTGGATTCTATCACCAGCCAGGGGACATGCTTATCCCCTTATTACATCCTGAGTGCTGCAGTCCTGAGTCACTTATTGTACGCTAATCCTCATCAAAGGAGGAAAGAAATAAACAAGGGGATGTTCTTCTATCATATTTTTTGGACAAGCTGAGGATACATCATTGTGTAAAAATGTGGATGTATGTAGCATTAGTTTCAGTTCATCCTGTCTAAAAGCCATTTAAGTACAAAGGTGGATTCTTGAGTTTCAACTATTTACAGCCTTTCTTTTAAAGACTGCAACAGTAACAAACATACAACTAGAAACATACAAAACCCACATACGCTTGGACTTGACATGCTTCGTCTCTCACTGCTTCCTCCTGTATAGCTCTCTGTTGTGTCTTTAACATTTCTGAAATACCCAAATCTTTGGATTGGGTGCTTTCAAAAGAACATTCATGTTTCATAAATGCATACTCACACAGGGCCCTCCTCTGACACACACACACACACACACACACACACACACACACACACACACACACACACACACACACACACACACA
>JBBBVU010000006.1:19168406-19179155 GCA_037177055.1 Atherinosoma microstoma | reverse complement strand
AACTGAAACATTATTAGAGCTCTGTCTCTGCTGTGTTTATCCCTGGGGAGTGTGTGTAGGTGTGTGTGTGTGTGTGTATGTATATATTGTTTGTTTGTTTCTTGTTTTTGATCAGGTTTTTTTGTTTTGTGTTTTTTTTTTATTTATATTTTGTTTGTTGATTTGTTTTGCTTATGTTGTGGTGAAGTGATGATAAGTAGTGATGAGGATGACAAACTTTGATTATATGATTTTGATTAAATCATCTCATGAAATATGAGTTTGTTTTTATTTTATTGATTATTATTATTATAATTGTTATTAATATTATCATAATACTCTTATTAATATTATTTTCATAAGGTGCATCTGTACAAGGGGGAGAAAAAACCTATCTTTGCTTCACAACACAATAGATAAATCTTTGTTGCCTTTCTAAAAGACAGAAAAAGATTTATCTATTTTTTTCTTATTATTTTTTCATTTTTTAATTTATTTATTGATTTTATTTATTACTTGTATTCCAGTCGGTTCGACTATTATGTTGTTTATAATTGGACAAGGCCCAAACGCACTGTATATACAATACACATTGGAATTTAACTCTTTGCGCATTTAATTAGAAAACATAGCAAGAACCAGAAAACACGACACCCAGCATGGAAGAAGACATAAGAGACGAGGGAACTTATGGTGGTCTTCGGACTATTAACAGAAAAATCCTGAACTAACAAAAAGAAAATACTTTGGAAAAAAGATTGAAGGCAGCGTGGACACATACTTTCAGTGGGTCTGCACCATTTACCACCCGGGCAACCCTGCTCCCAGTTGGGTGGGCGGAGTTTTCACTCCCTTCAAAACGGCCGATCAGCAGGATGACCCGCTCAGAGCCGTAGGCTTGTTTGGCAAGAACTCCCCTTTTAAACACACAGGTGGAACAAACACATCTGAGTCGCTTTGCAGATAAACTTAGAAAATGTTCCAACTTGATAAATACTGTTGATGTGTGGCTTTAATAACGTTTTATCATTTTTAGGATTAATTTCGCCCCAAAAGATCCATGGCTCTTTTGTTTGGCAAACCCTCTCCTCTCCATTTAAGTGGCAAACTCCTCCCCTGCCGCTCATCATCACTTCATTTTTTATCCTAAATATTGAACAAGTTTAATACTTGCAGTCGGTCCCAACGCGTTTCGGAGCTGATTGACAAATTCCCTCTTAACACACCTCACACTCAGTCTTATAATCTCATAAGACTTAAGATAATCAGGCGTTTGCCGTCCTATGTTGGGAAAGAGTAAAATCAGGACAAAAAGAGCCTGATAATCTTTATGTGCATACTCAGCTTAAATAACACTGAAACACCACGACGGGGGGAACACGAGGACACATGGCGACGATCTGGCAAAGACAGAAGGTAAGTAGGGAACTTGTATACACACCTGAGGGAAGCTGACAAGACAGAGGTGAAACACATGAAGGCAATCAGGAGCAGGAGAGGTGAGGCCAGTAGGAGATGGGCCATGACACCTTGTTTTTCTTGTTTGGTTTTTACCGCATCAATGTATGTGCATTTTGCTAGAGTGACTGGTTCTCACTGTATAAATCAAGGAATTCAGAGAGCTAAAGGTTAACAAAAACTGAACTACTTCCCTGTAAAGTTATATATGAGTGTGGTAAATGACAGATATGAAAGAGTAGAAAAGATACAGGAAAATATGTGAGATTAATTCTATTGAGCTTGAGTAAAGTTGCCATATTCATGTTTAAATGTTATTTAACGTCAAATCAAAACCAATGAAAATCACATGCCTTAATGGGAAGATTGACTTTTCTGGTCTGTCATGTAGATAAATCTTTCAACATTAGAGGCAAAGGTGAAAAAAATAAAGAATGAACTGAATAGAAAAAGCTGCACCAAGAAAAAAGGATAAAATGCTGTTTAGGCAGCAAGGCTATCCATTATACTCTCTGGATAGGTAAGGCCAATACCTCAGAGCGCCAGAAATTTCCATCCTCCAATAATAAAATCTAAGCCTATTAAAATTAAATCAGTTGATGTTTGCCTCTATTCATTAGATGTCAGCATCTCCTTTTGTCAACCCTTTTCAAGCTGAACGCAGCAAGCATTCGAAGGACAACGGTGTGCAGAAGGTAACTAGAAGGAATCATCAGTCCAAAAGTGGCAAAACATAGCTAAAAAAATAAACATTTTCTCAAGGTTTAGTTTCATGAAATTGAATCAAGAAATATCTGCACTATTAATGATAACAAATGCCAGATATTTTAATTCAGACATATATTCACAAGAGTTTTAACATTACTGCAGCCATCAGCATTGCTTTACCTTTCAGCTACATATTGTAAAGTCTGAGCTGTCAGGCCAAGGCTGTGGGCAGCCTGCTATTAATTCATTAATTTGATAAGTTTGAGGGAGATATTAAACAACAATAATCCTACTGTTCCTCTGCATGGAGGACACAGTTTGTGAAGATGTTGGTTTGAGGTTATGGCAGAGAATTATTAACACGACTTCATAACACGGCAGTAACGTGACTAAGATTAGTACTGCCAAAAAGACAATTAAACAGAGAACAGGGAAGACAAACCTAATGAAAAGTAATAAGCTCAAAGTGCTACAAAAGTTTTTTTTTTTTTTTTTTTTTTTTAATGGTCTGAGTCTAATGACAAAGGTTCACACAAACAGACAAAAAACAAATATATAATATTGCAATCTTGATGGAAGGCTTTAAATTATTTCTCTCACGTACCACTGAACATTCTCACACAATAACTTTCACCCTCAGTAACAACATGCATGCCTGTGGACATGAACACACACAAACAGATACAGATATACAAAGAATAAGCACAAACTGTTGGTGTAGCCTAGGGCAAAACACACACACACACACACATCTGCACACAAGCTCTCTCGATATCAAGTGTGCTGGAACTGGGAGTCAAAGCAGAGCTTCAGAAATACAGGCATCTATTTAACATCTAAAGCAGAATGAAAAATCAACTCTCCCTCAGGCTCATCTGTTTGCATAAGATGACTATGGATGGAATAATTTAAGTAACAGTTCAAAACTACACTTTGCAGACTATGACAGAAGCTAAGCCATTTCAAGAACCCAAGGCCAACATGAATCAGCTTTCCATTTACAATTTGTTGTGTGTGTATTTTGAAACTGCACATTAAAAGAAAAGTGGATGGAAGTAGGAAACATAAAAAGCACCTCTCTCATGTTTGCAAAATGTTTATAATTTAAAGCAATTTTTGCCTGATTAAAAAAAGAGTTGATGCACATTACGGCAGATGGAAATACTTAGAGCCGGTCAATGAAGAGTTGCACTGAGTTACAACCTGCTGTTTCTTCTGTGAGAGAATAAATAAATCCAGGTAAATATACGAGCATCTGTATGGATGAAATTCATGTTCCCAATCTGAAATGCACCAATCTTAACACCAGTGCTATGCTCCTGAATTTGCTATTGAAAAATTTTGGTTGCAATTATTCTGCAAAGAAGAAAGACATCAGCGATGATCTTAGAGAGGAAACTTATGCTCCCCACATGGATTGTTGTGGGCTCACAATTGGCAGACATAAAAGAATAAAAACAGAATGTATACATGGCCCAAACAACTGGTTATGTTTTTGTCTTCTGGTTTCATGTCAGTTTGCTGCGTGTCGCAATCATGACAATGTTCTGCTGAAAGCAGCACGCAGCTTCATTATATCTTCCCTCTAAAAACATTAGCCCGATAAACATTTGCTAGGAAGAGACATTTTCAAAAAATTCTCCTCAAATTCCTTAACAGAATGAAAACATAGAAGATATGCATTCAAGGCAATCACACTGTATTTTATCTCGTGTCAAAACACCTTTTCACTTTCTCACCATTGTTTCAAAACTGTCAATGAACCTTCAACCAATCTAAAGAAGCCCCAAAAATCTAACAAAATTATGATGTATTGCAACCTATTACTGTTACATGCTGTCTAAAACACTTGACCTACACAAAGGAACATTCAGGGCTTTTTTTCATTTATGTATCATAAAAGAACGACTGAAAATATCAGCGATAAAAGATAAGGAAAAACCTGAAAGTATTACTTTAATCCAAAGCCAGAGGCTATTGAAGGCCTAGCTGGACCAAGCTAAATATATTTTTTGATGGAGATAAAATTGCCTTGGTGGGGGGGGGGGGAAACCAATCTAATTTGGATTTAATAGGTGCAAATGAAATTAATATGCAACTTAATGAAACTAATATTGTGAATCAATTTGAACATAAAATTACACTTTCAAGGGTAGACCCTGAAGAGACACCACGCCGGGCTGTTGTAAGGATTCTGCAATAATAAAGTGAAGGAGATAATAAAGAAGGTTCATCTGTCATAGCAAGACTATGAGCAGAGTAATTTGAAAGGAGAGATGGATTTGACTTCAGAATATTAATGCTGCAGCGATCACTGTGTAATGTAAAAATAAAAAAAGAAGAAAAAGAAGTGTCTCAAGGTTTTAAGACTGTACCTGGCAGATGTATGGAACTTGCGCCGATGACAGCGTGATCCCTGACTGACTTCTCCATTTAAAGAGGAACATAGAGGCAAAAAGCTACAAAGATGTTTGAAATCCTTTTTTTAATCATGTACAAAACAACTCTGCACAACAGCCAAGAAAAGAACTATTTTAGCAGTGTATGCCAACGGATTTATAAATTACACTCAATGATTTGCAAACAATTTCAGTTTCGAACAGCAAAAATAAGCAGGTCGAAGTGTTTTCATGTCAACATTTTGAATTGGTTCTGTTTGCTACGAGTATTGGCTACAGTAGTACTACAAAAAAAAAATCAAGTTCAAGGCCTTATCTTTAAGGAAAAACCAAAAATAAACGTCAGTATTATTCAGTCACGTTACATAATGTAAAAGAAAAGGGTCATACAGTGTAAGCAGCATGAGCATCAGCAGCCTTCTGGTTAAAGATGCACTTTGGTTTGAGATCTGGTGATGGAAATAGTTTTATGCCTATTTATTCTTTTAAAACCTTTAAAAAAAAAAAAACTATTACCATCTCGTAGACAAAAATACTGTCACATTGAACTGATTTAACAAGGTGTCATGCATCACACTTTCCACCTCACTGATTGAAAGCATCGATCCAGTTTTCGTTTCTTCTGCTTTAACCACTTTATCTGTTTAGGAAGACGGGTTATCTTCCCCAACTATAATCTCAGGAGGAAATTCCTAATCAAACCGGGGTTAGAAATACAAGCATCTATTACCTGCATCAAAACCTTTAATGCCATAAAAATCATTTGAGTTTGAAGGATCTGAGGACATCCTGTGGATGAACTACAATCTCAGCATGACATAAGTTTGACATTTAGCAAAAAAAAAAAGAAAGATAGAAAAAGCGAGAGAGCTTAAATGATTCCACATGGTCAACTGAGAGGACAAATTGGCAACAAAACTGAAGGCATCAAAGGCCACACAGAAAAAAATGAATAGTTTCAAATGCTCTCTGACGCAGAAGGAGTTTGGATTAAAACTACAAATGATGTTGTGTATGCAGTCCCTGTGTATCACACAAGGATCTCTCTGTTTCAACAGCTGACAAATGTCACCAATGATGTCACCACTACCTCAGGGGGATATAATAAAAACAGATCATCTAAAAACAGAACATAAATGGACACTCTCTCTCATTTCCTTAAATTAAAGAGACCATATCAAATTAGCGACCCCAGTTTTTGACCATCTTAAACAGAAGCATGCATTAATCTTAGATTTTCAGTAATAGGATTGTTATTTTTGGAAGATACGGTCAAAAGTCGATTCATCCTGTAAAGTGTTTGAGTAATTCACTGTTCCAATCAAAGGATTACAGTGTAAAGAGTAAAAACAAGCAGATTTGTCTGTAGTCAGCCTGACCCATTTGGGAATACAAAGTGGCATCAACTGGATATGATACAGACTGAACCGTTTCAACTGTGTAAAAACAAGTCCTGAGCCTAAATCACTTTTATGGCTTCTGAAGAGACCTGAAATCTGCCACTAAAAAAGGCAGATTTTCAGCACAAGCTGGAACCATGGAAGAATAGCAGAAACTACCAGCAGACTGGTGCAAACAGCTTCTAAATGGATATAAATATAAGTGGGTATGAATATGATATGGGTACATTCTGTGTCTGTACTTTGTTATTGTTTTTTTAGATAAACACTGACAGTAACTACTGAGTTCAAGCAAGATTTTATGGGGAAACAGTGGAGACATGAGACTGCCTGCAAACATGGTGCCATTCTAAATGGGTAAAACTCTGTAGTAATCAGAAGTCCCACTTTATCTGAAAATTGGTGGCTGAAGCAGCTGGATTGCAGTTTTTCTAGTCACATTAGATGCAAGGATGTCTAAGAAACTTTAGCCTGGAATTCAAACCACTGAGCTCTGCAGACTGCAAACATGTAAGACTTAAACATCTAAGACTTGAAGAAAAAGTGAAAATAAAACCTAAACTAAAAAAGGAAGAAAAGTGTGGTTAATGCTGCAGACTTGTAAAGTCATTTACAAGTCACTTATTTCTGACCTGTTGCAGATGGAATTTTATCTTTGAAGCCATACTGTATTCCAGTAGCAGATGATATTGCAACAAAAACACTCCTATTACATCAGCAAGGGTCCAGTAAAATAGTTGGTCTCCAACAAGTCTTTTATCCATAAAAACCCACTTTAGGCAAAAATGTAAGGATTTTAAGGGGTTAAAAAGCTAAAATAACTATGTTTAAATAGCTAAATATTTTCATCCTCAAAGAAGAGTCACTTAATGGTCAGAGAAAAAAAACACTTGTTTAAAATAAAATATCACAATAGCATTCAATATTTACTTTGACAGTACAGAAAAGGAAGAATAATAAATTGGTGTAATTCCAATCATTAATGAGATCAGAAAAATCTTAGTTTTTCTTGGCAACTAGTAATAAATATCATACTATACCTCTTTATGAGAACAAATGAACAAAACAACTATACTCAAAAGAAAACTGGTGCCTTGTCTATGAGCCATTTACATCCTGACTTTGTGAGTCCAGCCCTTAATGTACAGGCCTGGGAGACATGCAACAGGGTGATTGATGGATTATTATCAGTAAAGGTCCAGCACAGTGGAATTAGTTTGTTGTAACCCTTTTTAACTATCCCAAGAGGAATATAGGCCAGGGGTAATAAGAGATACCTTTCTGTGAACAACGGGATATTGACCCATAAAAATGTGGCCATATCGTGAATGTGTATGTGCTCATCCATCCAGAAAATCTGTGATTAATCTACATTTATATATTTATCGACACTAACATGTATATTATGTGTTGTATAACAATACTACTTAAAGCAAAGGTGACTATGGCTTTCCAGGAATAATAACAAAGCATGCTGACAGGTAACAAACACCATTACTACTTTGGTGGAAAAATGTGACTAAGTTTTATTTATTCCTCTACTTTTATAACAGGAGTCAGATGTTGATGACCTATTGGCTCTCTATTACATTATACTTGCATATGATGAAAAAATACTTTATATGCATACACATAGCAGCAAACTACACTAATCCAAAGCAAACCTAGTGAACTGATAAAAGCACACATGGGGTTTTGTTAAAGTGGTTGAGCAAAATGAGAGGGCATGCACACATACATGCACGCACAGTCAACCATGACGGCAGGGAAGTGGCAGAATTGAATTCAGGTAAAGCTGAAAAATGTATGAGCTGTGTTTTCCGTTTGTGTTTCTGTGTCCTACCCAGTGTTAATAGAGATAATCTCAATCAGAGGGTTCTTCCTGATCTTGGGCAGGTCCAGTCGGGCTCCTCCAAGTCTTCGGCCTCCATCTTTCTTCTGACCCAGCAGACGAACTGAGTGCCCTAGAAACAACCAACAAATATTATCTCATAATACATTCCTTCACAAAAACACACACTTTGACATTTTCTGTATGAGTGAAGCCTGTTTTGCAGAGGTATAGTTGCATTAATGCACAGGTGTCAATCTCTGATCCTGCAGGTTTTTGTTGTTTCCCTGTTTCAGCACACCTGACTGAAATTAATGGGTCATTACAAATAAGGTGACAACAAGCTGTTGGATCCATTTGATTTGAATCAGCCGTGTTGGAGCAGAGAAACAAACAACCTGCAGGATAGTGGCCCTCGAGGACCGGAGTTTGACAAGAAAATCAGCACAGTTAAATCCACAGTTAAAAATCCATAGTTAAATCTGATAACTAATAATGTCCAGCCTAGGCTGAGTGGAAATAGGATGCAGTTGTCTCCTCTTTCTAAACATCCAATAGGCTAGCAGCTGGAGGTGTGTGATATGGAGGCGCTGAGGGATGGAATTGTCTTTCTGTTTTCATCCGCTTTACGAGGGTCTCCCGGGAGGGTGGGATCAGGGCACGAAGCATGGTTATCAATTGGTAGATAAAAATGACAATCTGCCCCAAAGGAGGACAAAGAGCCAATCAGTGAGGCGTGACTGGTCGTAATATCCCAGTACAAGCAAGGAAATGAGAAAACTTCCCCTGCGGAAAACAGCTGGGACTTTAAGCACACTGGGCCTTACTTTCCTCATGATCTCTGCTCGTCTGCTTGTGGTCATGAAACAAAAACCCAAACTGATGCATGAATTTATTCTTTTGTTTACCTGCTGAGAACTGATGCAAAATATGACTATATCTGTTACCATGAATAGATATGCCCTACCCATTTTGTCCCTTTATACAAAAAATTCTGCCAATAATGGCTTACATGTCCATGTTGAACAATAGGCTTGAAGAATTTAAGAATTATCCCACCTTAATGGAAATTATAACAATTCAGCTTCAGGCCTGTTTGTGTGGCTCTGTGGTCTAATTCTTTTCTCTTTTTTCCCCCATTTCACACGGTACACATGCTTTGGCATGGAGGAAAAATAAAGTTACCAAATAGATAATTACATATACAGATTTGTCAGGAGAAAGCAATTACCTGTACTCTACATTTCTAGATTTCCAGATGTTTCTCAAAATGATGAGTCTGTCCATTATAATAAAACTTCAAAATTGTCATTCCCCATTTCTTCATTTTTTTTCTCCATCCTTCTAAAAACGGAATAGGACCCAAGTCATTGTGACAGCAGACCACGACTCAAGAAATATTGTCAGAACCAGCAAAGAATCACTCCAGGAATGTACCCAAAGCCAAATTCAATTTCAAGGCCTTGGAGTCCATGAATGGAAGGCAAGATATAAAATAGCCTGAGTGAGTTTCTGAACAAAAGCAAAGCAAGCTTCCCAATTTGTCATCTCAATTACAGAGTTTAAAAAGGCCAACTGCTGTGATGGGCAGCCCCACATTGACACAGAAACATCACACTGTAACCAGGTTTTCTTGTTAGAGACTGCCCTCCTCCCTTCACTCCTGCTTTTTTTCCAATCTGTCTTTGTTCCTTTCTCTCCATCATAAATGCAATCCAATATAAATCTCTCTATCCACTCATAACAGTCTGTTGAAACATGCTAGCGAAAAGAAGGGGGTACAGCAAGGACAGATGGATGGAAAGATACATAGCTGGATGAATGAATGACGATGGGAAAAAAATAATTGGTGAAAGATGTACAGCAGAAGCAGATGGATGGTTGGGTGAGAGAGGTAGAGAGCTAAAAGGATGACCTGTTGACCTGTATCTGATGTCTCATAAGTGGTTGGTCTTGTTGAGCTCTCTGGTTTGATTGTAAAGCAGGACACAGAATTTGGGGGTGGGGGCACTTGCACACAGAGGTAGCAGATGACAAAAGATTAGTTGTAATGTTTTATCATATATTCATCAATTAAAGCCATTTATTTTCTTGCTAAATGTCAGCCAGATCGTGTTTGATGGCATGTATTACTAGATTTACGAATATTTATAACACATTTTCCATGAAGTGTCACGATGCCAAATGTTTCAAAGGAGTACTTCCTTTCAAGTCACACATGTAGCTTTGATGCTTTCCACATAGCTTCCCAATGTCACAAAGTGAGGGCCTCATAGAGCTTTAAAAAGTACTTAGAATGTTTTCAGATTACTTAAAACACATGTGAATGGTCAGGGTATGAAAGTATAAAACGTTATTTGATAGGATTTAACTGCTTGAAAAACAGACAAATGGAAGGTTTTTAGTTTTTTCGTTTTGAACGAAAAACGAAAAACAAGAGAACAGTGCGGTTTTTCATTTTGTCGTTTGGGTTAAACAAAAAAAACAAAAACAAAAAAAAAAACAGATTTCAAAATAAAAGTCAAAATGTGTTTATGTTCATTTAATTTTGTTTTACCGTAATTGCTAAAGAAATTAATGAGGACTTTGAAGTGACCAGGAAGTAAAGTGTCGACAGATCGATAGATAGATAGATTCTAATGCAGTTGGGCTGGTACACCAGGCAAATGCTGATTAGCCAGACACTTGGGGAGCTATTGGTTACCACATTAAAGGCCAGCCCAACAGCATTACTTTTTTTTTTTTGCCTATGTCCATGACTACACCCAGAAACTTGGGTGTAGTCATGGACTCAGACCTGAACTTCAGTAGTTGCATCAAGACAGTTGTGAAGTCAGCCTATTATCACTTAAAGAACATATTGAGGATTACAGGACTGATGTCTCCACAGGATTTCAAAAAACTTGTCCATCATTTATCTTTAGTAGACTAGACTACTGTAACGCTGTCCTTACAGGTCTCCCTAAAAAGTCCA
>JBBBVU010000006.1:19155826-19168306 GCA_037177055.1 Atherinosoma microstoma | reverse complement strand
GCTGTAATGTTTCTAATGTTTGTATGTAAAGCACCTTGAATTGTCCTGTACATGAAATGTGTTATACAAATAAACTTACCTTGCCTATGTGCCTATAAGTGCTACCTAGTAGAGTGCATAAGTGACATTGCACTATGCACAGACAGTATTGTAGAATTCCCATTTGATCATATTGGTCCATTGGAGCTTAGACCAACATTTATTATATTAAAGAATCCAGTAATTTTCTGATGCCAGCGTCAGCATCCGGTTCCAACATATTAAAAACTATATAACAGCAGAAGCCGCCAGCTCCAGAAACAGGCTTTCTTCTCCATGGTTCCCCTCTACACCTACGGGCGTTGGATACTCCACTCGAGTCCTGCACGGATTGCCATGACACGGAATCCTCAAGTCCGTGGCACTGCTCAAGTCTCAAACCGTAGCAAGTGTCGACCTCCTTGGGCCTTCAACTGACACAAAATGGTCGAAGGAGATTTTTGATTAACCTACTCCACCTAAAACCACATTATCTGCCTCATTTATAAAGTTTCTGAAAGTTTTCAAGCCTTACATTTAAAATGTGCATAATCTTGTTTGTGTACAGAAACGGCAGGTGCTAAAAATCCTGATTTGGCATTATCTCAGGGAGAGAGGCTGTTTTTGTGATGGGGTGCTTTGTCACTGTTGCAAACAAAATCCACCCCAAAAAATGTAGGGTACAGGATGAACCATCTAATGTGTCACCCAATTATTTATTGTGTAGATAACTAAGCTTTACTTTGAACAAGAACCCTTAAACACAGCAACAGATTAAAAACTTTAGAGCTGGCAGCTCCAAAAACAGGCTCTTTCTTCTCCACGGTTCCCCTCTACTCCGATGGACCAAAGTAACTCATATTGTTTACTTCAGAGGAGACTCCCTCTGGTGCATTGAGTAACTACAGCTCAAGAAATAAAATCCAAAATTATCACAGGCATACTTTTAATTTTAAATGTGTGATGACTCATTTCTCACATAATATAACTTGCAAGTATGTTATCCATCCATCCATCCATCTATCCATCTATCCATCTATCCATCCATCCATCTATGGCTCTTATTTTGGACACTTTACTTCCTGTCACTTGACAGTCTTTATTTATTTGTTTAGCAATTACGGTAAAACAAAAAATGAAATGAACATAAACATAAACAAATTTCAACTTTTATTTTGAAATCCGTTTTTCGTTTTTTGTTTTGTTCAACCCAAACGAAAAATGAAAAACAGCGATGTCTCGTTTTTGGTTCAAAACGATAAAACAAAAAACTTTCAGTTTTTCCATTTTTCAAGCTGTGAATCCAATCAAATAATGTTTTATACTTTCATACCCTGACCGTGAATGTGTTAACTTGCTTCTTGATGTTTGTTTCAATCTGTCCAGCCACAACCCCACACTATTGCTTTGTTTTTTGGCACGGATAGGGGCAAACAGCTTGTTTATGCTGGGGAAATAAGGATCATTTGGGTGCAAGGCTGTCACTTTAGTCTATGATCTGAAGCTTCACACACATATTAGCCTGCCTAACTTTCCTTGCCCTTTTTTTCGATGTGACTAACATACAAACTCAAATCTGTTTAAAATGATAAAAGAATATGGGGTGGGAAGGCATCTTCCAAGGCTACCCTCTCTCAGAGAGAAACATCAATATTAGGAGGCTAATAAAGAAACTATATCAAATAGACCCCACAAAGAAAAAGAACAAAAAAGAGGACAAGATATTTGTAAATGTATTCATTAAATCAGAGTAGCAATCTCTTTTTAGCCTTGTTTAGAAAAATTTTATTATCTGTCAATGTTTTAATCCTCAAAAATGAAGATGTCTATTTCTGTGGAATCCTTTTATTGAGCATCACTAAGAGTCCTAAAAAATGTAAGCGGGGAAACCATAACTATCATTAATATATTTCCATGGATCTGCCAGTAAGTTAGAAAATACAAAATGCAGTCAAAGTTGTGACTACTGTTAAATACAAAACTAGCACCAGGCTCACCTTGAAAAAAACAAACAAGCCTACTGAATTGAAAAAGGAAGCTTCTGATCACAGTAGTGCTACCAACCAGATAATTATTGGTGCTGTAAAATGGTGAGCAACACAAGTCTAAGAAGAAGTAATTGCAATGTGTGCAACTGTCTAAATGAAGTGAACACACACTCAATAAGTCAAACTGAGATAACAGTAAAGGATAACAACATGCTCGGTCATTTACAACAGGTAATAACTTCAGCTTTGTATCATTAGATGCAGTATCATTAAAAGCAGTGTTACAGTTGGGTATTTGTATGGACTGACAGATGCAAACTTACTCATAAACCAGGACTTGAACAGAATAGACAGCCTTGCAGCCCATGACCAGAGTTCATAAAAGCATACCCTGTACTCTTGTCATATGGAAAACAGACCTGCGAGCAGTTTTGCCACAGCAAAGACCTGCAACTATTAGCAGTTCATTGAAGTAAGTATTTTAGTAGCCATTACGAAAGGCAAATCCCTCCGCTTAAAGGTTTATGCCCAGGCCTCCGAGACAAAATAACAGCTCTCAGTTTATACGAGGTCATAAAGAACTGTAATGATACTGGGGAAATTGGTTTCTGTGGAGGGGGCGATGGTGGGAAGAGAAAGGGAGGGAATGGGACAGTTAGGAGGTAGAGGGGGAAAAAAGGAAGGGAAAGATCAAAAGATGCTGAGGAAAGAGTGAAGGAAAGACACGGATGAAGGAGAGAAATTGCAAATCATAGAGAAGAAATGGTGGTGGGGGGTGGTCACAGTGTATAAGTGTGAATGTGCACATGAGTATAGCCACGCAATTTAGAGTTGATGGCACATTGTAAAATTAAGCCTTACTTCAGCTGTCCTTCATTAGAATGAGGCCTGCAGTGCAAACTACTTACTCATAGACTCACACAAGCAGTGTAAACTCAATCTGTTCTTTATTAGAGAACAGCTGGGGGTGCAGGACAGCTCGACTGGACTCTCTCACACTGTAAACTCTCTCTGACCTTCATTAAACAGTTAAGTGCAGTGGTTCACAAACCGTTTAAATGGATGACCTAATCACTGCCATGTGAGTTTGTGAGTGAGCTTCATAGGCAGGGAAGACCACTTAGCAAAACACCTCAGTCAGGAAGACTAATCCTGTAAATTACAAACAAAATTATAAATCAAGTCCCTCTGCTGCATTTATTGTTAACTCACATCACATCTTCATATAACACACCAGCTGCTCTTTTCTTAATGACCAAATGATTTAAAATGTCTGAATAATGTTACAATACAGAGTATGAGGGGTCTTTTAAAGCCATTTGATATATTCTGATTCCTGACAGTCAAGTCATTCTTAGTCGTCGTATTCTGTAAATTAGAGAACAGTTTTCTTGATTGAAAATAATTCATATGAAGGTGAAGCTCAAAAAACTCATTTTCCAATTTAACAATGAGAAAACACACTAATTTCATCCTTGCACTCCTTGATCAATACATTGCTGCTCACACACTCATTCTCAAATACTTTCTTGCTCTCATGCATGTGTGCACATCCTTGCAAGCTGAAATACCTTTAACAGCCTCGTCCACTACTTCCACCACTCGATCAATCTGTTGGACCTGAGATATGGACAAAGACACATGGGAAAAGTTTATTGATGTTGGCAAACAAGTCCACACACTCAAACACAAGATATTGATAACCAGCAAACACACTTAAACTGACCCAAGTTTATACAAGGTGGGGATATAAATATACAGAGGCAAGAAGTAAAAAGACAGACAAATGCAAAACAATACAATCAGTTAGCTTTCTCCAGTCAGGATTAAGTTATATGGATTTCCTAAATGTCCCTGATTATCTGTTTACATAGGTACAACAGTGTTTGTATGTATTGGCAAAGTCTGCAGGAGGGTCTTATGGATGTGAACCAAAGCAGGACAACATACTGGGAGAAAGGGTGGAAGACAAATGATACAGATACAGCAGGGCCACAATGAACTAAACATAACTTTTTTTATCTTTATAATAACGTGGGATGTTCGCACATTAAAGCAGCACTAAAAATATAGAGTTTAAAGCAGACAGGCTGTTGCAAGTCATATACAAAAAGTATGTCTTCCCTTAAAGGGCCTAGTTTTAGATATAAACCAGTTTGTAAAATGAATATTTACAGACACATGTGTAAATAAGCACAAACATGCAAACGATACTAAATCAGTTGTAGCACATATGACTGCTCATTATATACCATAATGGCCATCAGTGTATAGCATGGGACAAATCATAATAAAAGGTTCAAGATGACAGGAAAAACAAGTTATGCTGCTGTTAAAAAGTGACAGCAGTTGGGATGAAGGATGAGCAACAGTCATTTTCTTCACTGTCTTCTACAAGCGAAAATAAAACAACATTTAAATGTATTTAATCAATCAAAGATCTGCAATAAATATGAATACAGCCACAATACTAGTTTCACAAATCTGTCCCTCTAAAGAAATAATGTGAAGAGTTAAAAGGAGGAAAATTGTGAAAAAGAAGTAGAAAAACATTAAAATAGAACAAAATGGCAAAGAAATGAAACTGTCATTTTTTTCATGCAGCATTTTCTCCTTTTGATTCCTCCCAGCATCCTTCTCAGCTATAATTCTCTCAATGTCTCTATTCTTAGAGGTTTCTGCTCTGGCTGTGCCATCAGCTCTCAATGCCCCCGGGTCCATTTCCCAGCAAACCCTTCTATCGAGCACATTCACATGGATGCACACTGTGCTTTGTGGGCAGCAGTTGCTTGCATGTTACACACAGAAATGAAACAAATTTTCTTTTAATAGCTAAGCAATTGGGATCCATTCAGGGCAGCAGCAGGTTCCCTTTCTGTAAGGGTTTAACAATGCTTACATTTGACAAACTAATTCAGATCTTTTCTTAGAGATCGCTTCTTCTCAGATCTTAGGAGAAACTTAGCCAATTTCAGGGAAAATTCTTAATATTAGCCACTAAAAACTTGAAACAAAAAAAACGGACCTAAAGTCAAATCTGGGGTTTGAAGAGAAAATATACAACAAAGAAATTAATACGTGATTTTTGACTGGTGTATCAATCTGATGGTTGGCCTTACATGACTTCAACCTTCCTATTTATGATGTTCAACATCCAGTTCACCACAACACATGCTCTACCAGTACTTGGTTTAATATCTTATATCTAGTATCTTGAAGAGATTTCACTGCATCACAAAAAGAAGAATGACTTCCAGCAGTCTGTGGCTGAACTGTAGATAAGGGAAAGTATGTGTTCAAACAATAAACATGGAGCAGCCCTGGGTCTGTAGAATGGATGCAGTTTGCTATAATTTGGCTTTAAATATGAAAACAACATCATATTTCTAAGCAATTTAGCCCACCCAGAGAAATGCATACTGTGTCCTGACAGCACTGATGTTTGGCATCCCATGCGCTCAGCAATGCTTACCCATTGTGATCCTCCGATTGCTTGGCCAATGTTGTATGTGTGTGTGTGTGTGTGTGTGTACGATGGTGTGTGTGTACGATGGTGTGTGATGTGTGTCAGATACAGGATGTGACAAGTCTAGTTCAGAGAGGCGAAAGACTGCAGGCTTGCGTGACTGCCTGTGTACCTTACACAAAGTACACTGTCATTCATTTCATGGCAGCTTCAGAAAAGAAAACACAAATACGCAAGCACACAAAAAAACTGACTCACAAAGGTCAATTAGACAAAGAATTCAAATGGAAGAATCTATTTTTAACTCCCTTATATAGCCGTTAGTGCAATCATACAAGTGCAATTCTAAAGTCTTTATTTGCATCTAATTTGCATAAACCACCAACTGCCACTGTCATTATGTAGCTGGGTGTAACTACCAAGGGAGCACAAGGGGACTCCATTTTCATATTCATCCATCCATTTTCTATACCGCTTATTCCAATTCAGGGTCGCTTGGAGCCTTTACCAGCAATTTGCAGGCTGGGAAGCAGGGTACAGCCTGGACAGGCCGCCAGTCTATCGCAGGGACAACACAGAGAGACAAAAACCACCCATGCTCACACTCACTCCTAGGGAAGATTTAGAGAGACTATTATACTTAACATGTACATCTTTGGACTGTTGGAAGAAGCCAGAGTAGCCGGAGAGAACCCACGCGTACATGGGGAGAACATGCAAACTCAGCACTGAAAGGTCACTGTACGAACCCCTCCCCAGCTGAGGCTCGAACTAGCTACTTTCTTGCGGTGAGGCTGCAGAGCTAACCACCACACCACTATGCAGCCTCATTACCCATATTCTCATATTACTCTCTTAAAAAATTTTACCTGTTTATTAATTAGACAATCAAAATATCCAATCACGATTAATCACATATTAATCGCAGATTTCCTATCTGTTATGTGCAATTTTTTGGGAATATATGGCTCCTGATATAGTCTGTAGACATCAACATCATCATTCAACTTTTTCACATGGTCTGGTGTTAAAATGGGATTAGAAAAAATTCACTAAAATCGATAATATCAAAGATTCCCAATTTAAATCGAATCAGCACCCAAAAAATTGTAAAAGAATCAAGTTGGGAGAAAAGCATATCGTCCCAGCCCTAATACATACACACACGCACACATACTGTTCTCATACCACTTCTGACAGCCCCATCTTCATCTACAAACAACTGCCTGCAGTGCTCTAGCATCATTTCCAACTTCTTTAGTTCATCCAGATCAGCTGTTGAAAGGTTGCTGCTTATAGAATTATCAGGACGTCTCCGATGGACGCTATCCAGCACGGATTGTCTTTAGAGGAGTGGGCAGACTCTGAATCAGCTGTTCGCTCGCACAGCAGGTGGTATTTGAGACACGTTGTACTTCGGTGGTAGCTCAGTTCATATACAAAAATGACCTTAGTTTTATCCAGAGAACCATGTGGCAGAACTTTAAAGCTAAACTGTCTGTGTAAAAAAACCATTCTGTGTCCATTACTGCTACAGTATTTCTACATCACTTCCTAAAACTACGCAGATGGTACTGCATTAATTGCACGTTAAAAAGAATAGTGCCATTAAAAAGAATTTGCGTTAACACATCATTAAGACGTTAACTTAGACAGCACTACTTTTTATATATGCATGTGTGTATTAATAGGCCCATCTGCACACCTGACCATGTTTTACAACAAAGGCCAGGAACCCGTTATACTTGTTAGGCTCAACAGCTTTGCAGGGGCCAACATGGACGGCCCTATAGTTTCAGACCATCTTAACATTAGAATTAAGAAAAGTTCAGATCATTATAAGGCTAGCAAAAGCTAAGAACATCATCTTCATAGGTTGTCACAAAGACAGGAGTACAAGTGAATGTGTGTGCTTGTATTAATGTGTAATCCAATTGCCTTGTGACAATGACAGGACCTGCAGCGGTTAACTGCCCAGCTGTTAATGCATGATCCTGAAAGCTATTAAAGAGACAAGCATGTTTATCTGAATACAATCATATCGTAGGTACATAGCACTTTATTTGAGTACAGTGGTACCAAACGGCATGTTTACTTCATTGATGGACTGTATTTACTTCTCGTCAGTAAATCAAGTTATCCCCATACTCTGAAAGATTACCATACTGTTAGTTTTCTAACAACAGCATAAGCAAAACTGAATATTTTCATAACTGCACCACCAAAAATAGTTCAGGGGACAATTCCCTCACCTTGGGGGATTTCCAAAGGGAAAGTAAAGTCCATGAATGTGTTTTTCCAGAGAACTGTTAATGTTTTACTTTTAATGATAGACGCAAACTGCAAAATGTTAGAGCTGCTTATCGCCGTAGGACAAAAAGTCAAAGATAAATCCAGGTATGAGATTCTGGACAGGAAGGGACACTGTTAAAATGGCACAGAAATGTGTAGTTAATTAATATTTAGCTGTTATTCCTTGAAGTTATACAAATATGAATTTTAAGAGGTTCTCCTCTTCAAATATGATCTTTTATTGAAATTTTAGTTTATGTTGTGAAAAACAACTCCGCAACACTTTTGCTAAGTCAACCTTTATTGTTTTTTAAATGACTTATACGAATAAAAGTGACTTAACTTTATCTCAATACCTGAATATACAATGCTCTTCAGATACTGAACAGATGAAAACAACTGTGGTAACAGAATACTGACAATGTTCCTAATGTTTTTATGTAAAGCACCTTGAATTGTTGTGTACATGAAATGTGCTATACAAATAAACTTGCCTTGCCTTGACACACTGCTCAACTAAAAGGAAAGTTTGAAAGATTTAACTGGCAATAAAAACATTCACCTGCCACTAAACCATCACGTTAAATCTTTAAATATTACAAATGTATCATTGATTTTAAATGTTAAGACAGTTTTATGTTTAACTTTGATTAAATACTTGCACCATTTTGCATCCATTTTAGGGGTGTGCATAACTAATCGATTAGTCGAAACGGCACACAAAGTAGACAGGTTGTTTTGTTTTTTTAAGTCAGCTATGGATGAGAATTATATCTCATTGCACAGAGACACAATGCTGTTTGCGACGCTGTGTTAAAAGAACAGCGAGGCCCCTTTAAGGTTGAGCCAGAGAGGGGGAGAGAGATAGACATGCAGCACCTCAACTGGTTTGACACACAAGGTCTGAGTGAGAGCAGGGGGACATCGAAGCATAGAAAGTTAGCTTTAAGAAACTACCTGTTTAGTGGTGAATGTTTGTTAAACAAGCTTAGCAATAAACACAACACAGCTCTTCCAGTTACAGCAGAGTCCCGTGTCTGCATTACCACTGCTGGGTAAAGGTGAAAGGAGTTCATCCTGAAACTAGCCGCCGCTTCAGCCAAGGAGTAATCTCCCTGAACCCCAGAATAAAGGACACTAGAGCCCACACAATGTTTAAAATATAACAAAATAGAAAAACACTTCTGTATGGAACACACATATTATACAAAAACATTTCACACATGCTTTAAAAGTTCTCTTTGGAGATCAAGTATTTTTTAACTTCATTGTTGATGATGTCATGATGACATCATGACAAATCGATTTTGAAAGGCCTAACTAGTCTACTTCAAAAATCACCTAAAATGCCCATCCTTAAACTGTTTGTTTATTAATGCAGTCACACACACCAGAGGGTAATAAGCTTGACATGATGTGTCAGGTGTGTGAAACACAAATAAGGGTGCACCAGGAAACACTGCACATTTGCCTATTATCTACACTTTCAGGCAAGTAAATCAAAGTACACAGAGACTACACACAGAGAACACAATGTACACATACCCCAATAATGCTGAGACCTTTGAGGTATTCCATCCGTGGCTGAGCTTGGGGAACACATCCTGCTACAACCACCTTTTTCTGCTGTTCCTGGGCTTTTCTGCAAAAAATAAATGCAAAGATGAGTTATTAGTGGTTGTTTTGTTTTTTTTGTTTGTTTGTTTTTGTTTTTTGTTTGTTTTTTTTGGGGGGGAGGGGTTGCACCAACAGTCTTCACATAATCAATTTTTGATTAGAGAAAAGGAAAATATGGTTCAACTACACACGATAGATTAACTTTAAATAATACTTGTGGAAACCCCTTTTTTTTAAAAATGTTCTAGGTTTCCTCTGAAACCATCTGTGTGAATGTAAAACAGATACTTCTGTTTCTTAAGACATTACTGAAAATACAGCAGGCTGATGGGGCTGAAATGTATGCACCAACACGCACACACACAAATCAATAGCTTCAGCAATCTGTCAGCCTGTCTGCATCCAGTTGCAAATTAAATCCAACTCCAAATTCTTCCTTTGCTGTATGCAAACTCCAAGTCCTTTCTTTGAACTCAAACATTAAAACAGATTCATCCATGTGGATTTGAATGAAAATCTGAGAACACAACACTTATCCCAACCAGTAGAAACATATGAATAACAACGTGGCAAAGACCAAACACAGGCACAGTTCTATCGCCCATGTTCACTCTTGATGAGAGTAATTTCCTAAAGTTAGCATCATGATGTATTCATAAAGATTAGCAAAAGAGAACATAAACTTATTCGGAAAATGTTTACTGTGATAAGAAATCTTTATGGGAGTTGGATCACTGTCTCACACTTCTTGCAGCTAAGCAAAGAGATGCCTCCAGCTGGCCATAACTGAATGAATGCATCCAATAACTCCACATTGGTTATACGATGATGTTATGTCATTATATACTGATTATAAATACCACTATGCGTTAATAATATACCTTAGAATTATTATTGGAAATGTCAACGGGATTCACAAATCCAATGTGTTTTTATTGAAATTATGTACACTAAAAAGAGATATGCTAATAGTAAAACAGTGTAACAAACCACAATGAAAAAGTATGTGAGCGCATGATCAATGCAAGCCTTTATGTCACTTTCAGTTAGTGGCAGAGAGATTTGAGACATGCGGTCTGTCTGACAAAAGCTTTTGGAGGAGCTGCCCAGACTCTGCCATAAATCTTTAATAATGAGGCCTCCTGACAGCTGGAGTAGGAGGGAAGGATGGAAGCGGGTAGGGCATGTTAGCGAGGGTGGAATGGTGGGAGGAGGACTGAGGAGCAGCAATGAAGCTGGATGCAAACTGTCACTTGTGTTTTAATTCACACTGTTTGTATTCTTCAGCAAACAAAGAGAGGTAGAGATGGAGGTGGAAGGGTTGAGCGAGGAACACGGTGTGAAGGGAGAGAGAGAGAAATGTGAGGGCAGACAACTCAATTCAAAGCCGGCTTACACTGTCACATGAATGAAAAATGGAGGAATAGATGAGAGCTAAAGTTGGTGAGAGATTAAGGAAAAATAGGTGAAGCTAGAAATCAGTGCTTAATGATTTTTCAGTGCATTGTTGTAGTGAAAAATAACTTTACTGGCCAAGTACGATATTTTTGCATCCTGAAGTAAAGACTTAAAATGCACCATTTGCAGTATATTTTGATATTTTTACAAACACTTCCAATAACAATTTTCAGGAAAACTAATAGGTAAAAAATATACTGATTTAAAAAAAAAATCCCAACAAACATAACAGATGTTGGATATGATGCCTCAGTCTGCACAATGAGAGAAACTGTACTTCCTTTGTTCAATGTCCACTTGCATTATGTGTGAAAATTTATTATTTAAGATTTGTGCAATTCAAATCCTAGTCCGTTTGCTCAGAAAGTCCACTTTGTTTGGGGAGGTGTGAATGTGCCAACAAACACCGGTCGTGGACTACAACGGAAAGGGAATTGTGGGTTCAACGCAGGGCACTGTGGGTAAACACAACTAAAACATACGCGCATGAAGGACGATAGGCGGCTCTGGCTGGGAGAAATGGCTTGCGGTCAGATGTGGATAAAAACCGTAAAAGTTCTGATAGAAATATGCTCAACCCAAGACAGCTAGGATCTGATGCAGCTCCATGTTTTGCTCTTTTATGGTGAAAACAGAAGCTGTCCTACATTAACCAATAGATGAGCCAGTTTTCTTCTTTGTTGTCTCATCTTCTCCTTCACTAATTCTTGATGCAGAGCTGCCTCTGGCGAGGAGAATACGTTATTTAAAAAGGTCTGATTTGTGCGAGTAGTGCTGGGTAGAGCCCAACCGATATGGAATTTTTGGGGGCCGATATCCGATATATCGACCAGTATATGAAATAAGAACATGGATATACACAAGATACATAGTGTAGATGGAAACAAATATTTATAATACCCAGAATTTGATTCAAGACTAAGAAACAGAACACCATAGAATTTAAATAAGGAACAATAACAACAATTTTAACTATATATATAAACTCCAAGTCCTTTCTTTGAACCACATACACATACACACACAAACACACACACACACACACACACACTATATATATATCCTTTTATCCTATAAACATAGCTTGTGCAATTGGATGTGTTTTTATTTTTTATGTCCATTATTCAACAAATATGAAAAACAATGGAATCTTTTTTTTATTCAAAAAATGAAATTGTGGAACCTTGTGAAATATCAAGTTTGGCATTTCATGTATCTTAAAAGTTGAAATTTTACTTCAGTAGGTTAAATATGCATTTAATATTAATCAGAGAATGTTCATGGGAGTCTCTGGAAGAGATCCAAATCAACATTACAAATGCATGTTATTAAAATGACTCATTTTCATGTGTTATGTTGGGACAATTACTAACAAGGACCTGCATTAATGGTCTATGAAAACATACGTGAAAAGTAGCCACTGAAATAAGTGCTTTATTTTTAAATTTACACTGTCATGGTATCTGTGATATTGCCGATATCTGCAGTATTGGCCGATATCGGTTGTATCGGCCGAGTATCACTTGTTATCATAAAAGGCTGTAAATAGAAAAGTTTTTAGCCCTGATTTAAAACTGCTGAGAGTTTCAGCAGACCTGCAGGTTTCTAGGAGTTTGTTCCACATGTGAGGAGCATAAAAAC
>JBBBVU010000006.1:19111414-19126720 GCA_037177055.1 Atherinosoma microstoma | reverse complement strand
ACACACACACACACACACACACACACACACACACACACACACACACACACACACACACACACACACACACACAGGGCAGCTTAATCACATGCTGTTGAGCAACTGTTTCTTTAATGCATTCAGCATTTATTGATTTGAGAGGTCTCTGACATTGAATTACTCTATAGATTCCAGAATTTCAAACGCACAGATGCATATCTAAATATCCATACTAATTGACTTTTTAGCATTCAGAAGTTGCTCTATTAGCAGTTTGTGCTATTTAGTAAATTCTTCAAGAGAAAAATCTACTGGAAAAGTAAACAATAAGGCAGAGTGAACATTTTAAGAAGTGTCACATACATGCCGACAAAAAAGACACAGAAAAGCTTACACAATAGCACAATAGTATGGAGAAGTAGTACTACACATCGAAATTGATTATAAAGTCGATAATGCTGCACGATGCTTTGATGTCACCTTAATAATCAATCACTACATCAACAAACAAAAATGCTAAATCTCATAAAATTGAGCAACATAAATAAATCTCTGGCTACACTAGAGGTTTCACCCAAAATGAATTTGCCGGTTAGATCTGGTTGTTCAAATAACAGCAAAAACATTAACTTGATGCATACAAAATAAATAAATAAATAAAAATGCATCATGCATATCGAATGGTGTTCTCTCACAGGGAAACTTGCACACAAAAAAAACACCTTACACAAGCTCCCTGGGCATCCATCCACCTGACAGCTCTTGCACACATGCACAGAATCAACTCCTTATCCTCACACTCTTGGCATAGATGCCAACTAAGACCCAGATCTCCGGAGGTAATAAAGCATCTTTTCACTATGTCTCTGCAGACCATAATAGAAGACTATCAAGAGTTGTGCTCATATTTCAAACCCCCTTAACTCATTTACTATCACACTGATTGTTACTTATGTGACTACAAATATCAGTGTTTGTGTGTGTGGCAGTTAAACATGGTCTGATGAACTCATAATATAAGTATGTTAAACTAATTCATAATAAGTTTGGAACCCATTTATATGTACAGCAAATTCCAGTAGTTTACTGTTGTAACAGAAGTATCTCAAACAAGTATATCAGCTGACAGAGTATTATCAGTCAGACAAATTCAGCCTATCTTTAGACATCTAACAATTTTGATTGGCCTTGAGCTCGACTCCACCAATCTGCCACAGACAGACATGGTGTCAGTGGAACAACCGTAGTTGATCACGTCCAGGTGATTCCCATAGGGAAACACCTCATTCTGTTATCATTCTGGACAACTTTCTTTCCATGTCCACGCAACAAGGGAAGTGTAGGTGAAACGCCTCACTCTGTTATCTAAGAACCAGGAAATGCAAGTAACACAGTTTTGTTTGTTTTTTTCTTTGAAAGGGACATGCTATACAGTGATGAATATAAGTAAAAAATTACAAAATAAAAATTTGCACAGTTACCCTGGCAGCTAATTTGCATCGGTTGTCCATTGGCAGGTCTCAGACAACTACAACAATACATACACTATCAGTCAAAAGTACAGACAAAAAGTATAAACCAGTCATAGTAAATATAATTAAAAATACAAAATTTCAAGTGCATGAGGTTAGAGTGCAGTTTTGAAAATACAAGACAAGACATAATCAGTACCATTCACTAAAAAACACAATTACTTCCCATTCACTCACGCAGGATAAGTACACAAACAAAGAGTGAGGCACATATACATGCATACTCTACTCACAATAAGTTAGGGATATTCAGCTTTTTGTGATTAAAAATGTGCCTAAAAGACACTAAAATCTTTAAACCCTCTCTAAACTTTTGAATGCACACTTACTGTACATCTCTTCAGTGTTAAAGTATACTGGACAACATGCTGTTCTCTAACAAGATGCTGCAAAAAAACAAAAAAAACAACATGTATCTGAAACATGAATCGACCACTAAATGTTCTGCTTCCATAAGAACTTTATCTAAACAGTCCTCTTCATCATACTGTTCACATTTTGACATTATCAGACCAAGATAGCACTTAATACTGGCCAAGTTATTAACACATTTTATGTTGGGGTCTACCCACCACTGCTGTTAGCTTTTGAGTCACTAAATTGTTTTGAAGTAAGGACTTGCCATTGGAGGATAAATGTCTTACATTCGTGATATATCAGTGTGGTATCAACTTTTTACATTTTCTGTAAATTTCAACTGAAAGTTGAATATCCCAAACTTTTTGTGAGTAGTGTATATGAAAACATGTCCCTCATGTAACAAGATATAACAGGAAAAACACATTGAAATACAGAACCAAGGCAGATGTACACTGTAGAGCTTCTAGTTGTGAGAATGGGTTCTGTAGGTAGTAAGCCAGTCTTTGAGATGAGATTTAAAAGTGGTTCATATGGTGCGTTCTCTTATTACAGCTGGTCTCGTTTTTCAGAAGTTGCTACCCGTCACTGACAGCACAGACTGTCCAAAAGTGGTGTATCTGTGGGGGACCTCACAGTCTTCTCTTGTTGCAGCTCTAGTGGTCCTTAGAGTGGGAGATTTTAGTTTGAAGTATTCCTTCAGTGGTGGTGGTGTGAGTCCATTTAATATTTTATACATGGAACAGCCATTGTGAATATCTTATTTCTCCAAAGATATGACAGCAGTGATGTGAATAACTTTTCCTGTCAGTACAGGAGGAACAGTGATTCTACCAGTTTGAGGGCAGTTACGACTGTGAGTGACCAGTTTGTGAATCAATAATCAACTCAACATGATGCGGGAACATACCGGCTGCAATGACAGTCAGTGAGGGTCTGATTTGTCTAAAATTCTGCAAGTTTTCTGCCAATTTTTTGCCTCTAGACATGATGACCCAGCCTGTGCAAATCTGTGTGAGTTGAAAGTGTGAGTTTACGGTACCAGGCGGTGCAGGCATAACGACCAGCGTGTGACTAAGCGCGAGGCAGTCCGTGTGCCTACCGCCTCCTCTCATTTTTTTTTCTAAGTTCTTTCCTCCGTGTCGATCATATTTAGAGAAGGAACTAAAAACATGAAAGAATTGGGGGAGGGGGGGTGACAAGTGGGCATTTGGATTCTCTCTGATCCTGTACCCCCTCATTTTGTCTCCATCATGCAAGTAGCAAGTGATGAAAGGCATAAAAACTTGTGTGTGCGTGTATGTTTGTGTGTGTCTTTTCTAGTGAATAGAGCATTAATTGCATTAGCATTGCAGCTGGGTGATTTCCTGTCAAAGAAAACCTTGGCACCAACAAGGAGGACATTTTCAAAGTCTTGAAGTGTGTTATTATTTTGTGCTCTTCAATTGACATTAACAGACTTTTCTTTATTTGTAAAGAAATGGCATGACAAAAGGAGTAAAAGGAAGATGTGAGTATCAGGATGCCACAGCAGAAATAAGACAGGATGATTGCACTTATCAAGTTGGCCCTGTGAAAGCATTCACTCTTGAACCTGGAATATTGCCTCATGGCAAGGTGCTTTATTCTGATGATTCCTGACATAAAAGTAAAAAGAGACACATCATAAATTGTGGCTTTTTCTCTTACACCAAAATGCAAATCCTGTTAAGTAGTAAAACAACTAAAAAGCAAACATTGTTCCCATTTGCACATGCAAGACAACTGAGCACAGATGCCACTGAAATAGGAGTCTATTTAAGGAGCTCAAAGTAATGCAAAACTTGTAAGAGCTGCAAAATTAGCAGGTTTCCATTAACTGGAAAAGCTGATGTTTACTGATCTTGATCTCTTGAAAAACAAAAAAAGAAAAAAGAAATGAATGTGAATCCGAAAAGTTCCATTGGCTGGTTTTAAGTACATACTGTGCTGCAGGAGGAATTTAGTTACTAGTTGTTGTAATTCAGTTGCAGTAGCAGCTGCCCTAACTAGGAAAAACCTTAGAGGGAAAAGATGTTTTTGTGGAAATCCACAAGTAGAAAATGAAGAGAACATACTTTTAGAAATTACTTTCATCTCTCAGAATTTCCAGCATATTATATCTGTCGAGACATCCACAGTGTTGTAAGTTTTATCACTTGCCAGTTTTGACTGGAAACAGCTGGCAAGTCAGATCATTTTAATCTTTGTTGTTTCCATGTCGATTAAAGTGCATCAAATCTTCCATGTTCTAGTTCAATTTTAAAAAGACCATTTTAAAAGATTGCCCAACTCATTATAAAGAGGAAGAGAATTTCACATTTCCTCCTCCAACATGCAAGGGTTTATTATAACTGCATCTACTAACACCTGATACATTATTTGTAACAAAACTACGGTACTTTCAATTTTTACTCTTGATTTACGGCATCTGATTTCTCTCTGCAATCCAGGAAGATCTGTAAGTCTATGCAAAAGTAATCCATTAAACTCCACAGCAAAAGCCTGAATTTGCACACCAAGTCACCAGTTGGCTCTGTCTCAAACAAAAGCACATATCCACCAGGTGTGTGCGCTCCTGACGGGGGGATTAATCAAAATGCAAAACAGTTTCTAGCTTAATTTCTCTGTGTTTATGCAAATGTGTATGTTTCTCCCTCTAAGTGTGTGTGAAGGGTAGAAAAGTAAGTAGGTGGAATCTGTCAGACACTAGCTGAAAAAAATAACACACATAACACAGGCATCGACTTAATAAAAAAAAATCTAAATTTTTACTTTCATGGCTATACTGAGGACAGACATTAAAACTACAAAAGATGTTTTCAAGATCCACGTCACGTTCAGTTTGTCTCAAACTATGAATCTCAAGCAACTGAGATTAAAAATTTGTTGAGCTAATGTTTCAAGACAAATCGTTATAAAACTGACCAAATGATTTCAGCTCATAAAAAGCAGCAAAAAAATGGCTCAATAACACAGTTATGCACACAATCACCACATTTGCATCTCATCTTCTGGAGGATGGTTAAAATGGGGCCTTAGAACAAAATGAACTGCAGTCAAAGTAGACCTAACTCCTTCAAGAACCAGCAGTAACAAAAGGGCTTCTTGTTGGGTGTTCTCTTGTAGCAAGCATCTGGACAAACAAGTAACACTTTAAAACCCTGGAAATCCACATCTAACTGCCCCAAGGCCTGAACGATACATCTAACTAGAATGTACCGTCCAGGCCTGACCAGGGGACACAACAATCAAGAGCATGAGGAGGCAGTACTCGATGATATTCAACAAGGGAGGACAGCATAAAAACTTCAGAAGGAGAAACCCTGGATTCTCAAGCCAGGTTGAACAGTCAATCATAAAAACGTCTTAATACCAATACAACAAGCTAAATCGAGTGAATGAAAATAAGCAAAGTCCAACTGTGCAGATGTTTTGTTTTGTTTTTTACACACAAAACTGCGAGAGCCAGAAGATGTCTCTGAAAGCCAGTTGTAAAATTGGCATATAACAGCCTTAACAGAACATATCAAAATGTTTTATTCAAATTACTTGGTTTTATCCAATGCTCATAAATGCATATCTCCTGGCAAGGTGTTTTGTGTACATTTTGTGTGTTGCTTTTGTGGTTAAATTACTTGATTGAGTTTCTGAAGTGGTCCTCTGCAGGGTTTTTCACTGTGCAGCTGTTCAGCAACCACAAGTCTGCTTCTGCCGGGTCATCTGTAGACAGAGAAAGTTGTATTATTATTTTTGTGTTATGAGTCTAAGAAAACACACATAAAAGAACATATGATTGTAACACAAATACAGAATTCTACAAAGCACAAGGCTTTGCAAACCAGCAGAATAAGTTACTTAGCAGGTATCACAGTTCTGTATGTAACATAATGAACCCATATGTATCAAATATTTTCTACCATTCTACCAGTCTCTAACTTCCGACTTCCACTCAAAGCTTGCCTGCACTTACTTAAAGTGTAACTACACCCCCTGCTTTTTGTGTAACTCCACCCACTGCCAAACTTTGAAAAATGCCACAAACTGCGAGGTGTGGGGATGTGGGGTGTCATCAGGGGGCAGAGTCGGCGGGCAGAAACGTTTGAATGACAGTCAGCAGCTCAGGCGAGAGATGGAAAGAGATACGGATTCACAAAGCACCTACACCTTTTCAGGTGGAAGACGTTCCCCCTCCAGAATGCCCTCAGCTAAACAAGATGGTCCTGTCCTGAACCGGATCAGTTTGAGCCGTCACCGCAGGCCACTGTCAATGACTGCAACCAGTCTGGTGTTGGCAGAAGCTGTGACCGGTCTGGCCCACTCCACAGTGGCTGCAAACACTAATGGACCACTCGCAACCACTCCGTCAGTGTTTGCGATCTGAATCGACCAAGTTCAAAGTGGCTGCAGACATTCTGAGTCCGGTAGTACATTTTATAAATCATGCTAAAAGATTCAGCAGCGTGTATATCATTCTCAAAGAGGTAGCGATTCCACCTTTTCTTTTTCTTTTTTTTTTTGCATCTGGAGGGAAGGGCCATGAGTTTCTTTTTCATTTTCGCGTGACGTAGAGGTGCACCGCGTTTAGGTCTACATCAAGAAAACCAAAACCTATGTTTATCCTGTAGGGAGCGTTTTGAGTCCCGTTTGACCCACAAATCCCAGTTTTTAAAAAAAATACAAATTTTATGATCAGTATTGGTAGTTTTGATTACAAGTAAGTAATACTATGGTGTTTACAACTCAAAAAACACATTTTAAGGTGCACTACCCCTTTAAGTACATCGAAGCTGCACTACTGGATGCCAGATTTCCTCTCCACTTGTCTAGTACTGAATAGTTTCCTATTTTTGTGTCAGATTCTCAGTAACTACAGTTTCAACAGCTTTAATTTCTTTTAGTTTTCACATTCATGCAGCAGTTTAAGCTGTTTTTGCCTTACAAATAATACTGAACCTTGAATTAAGAGTTATTAACCATAGACACACTAATGGGAAAGACAACAAGGTGATCTAACAGATTATATTATGGTAAAGGTTCAGTTTCTTGAAAGAATCTGGCAGAAATTAAATTAAATAACAGACTCATTAAATAACAAGTAATCTCGCCTTTAAGAACTAGAGACACAGGCACATTGACATTATGAGTTACTGAAACTTAAGAGGATCATTTAAACTTGTGCTTAATCAGCATGCATGCACACTGTGGTGCGCTGCTCTTTGGGATGTTAAGCTCAGTTGCAAGTCAAGATGATGTTGGCTGGCTTAGCATGGCACTGCCAGGAGAGCTGTCGCACACAAAAACATACATCCTTCAGGAGCTATGGCATAGTGGCAGTGGGGAGCTAGAAGCCTGTTCCTTTACGCCACATTGAACCAGATATTTCACTTGGAATCCATTTTCATGCTGCAGTCAAGCATATACACAGACACCACGCGCACACTTTTTCCCAGCATTAGTTAATCTGATGTACACCAACTGTGCTTTTCTGTAGAAAAACATAGCAAGTTCAAGAATATGAAGGAAGGAGAGATCACGAACCACACGGCACCTATGCTGAGAAAGGAAACTCTTCTCAACCCTGCACCCACATGCCGTTTCTGGTCAAAAGGGAAACTTCAACTGTACATAAAATGTATCAAATTACTGTTGAAAGTATGCACAGTCTCTCTCACTGTTATTGTGACGGATCGGTTTTTATTAAATATCATTAAAAATATTAAAAAACACCTCATCCTTGAAGTATAAATATGCAGTAAGCTTGAGGTGTGTTCGCCTATTGGATCAGGCAGTAAACAAGACTTAATGAAGTCCCATACAGCAGCATGTCTCAAAAAAAGCACAAAAACAACGTGAATTGGTATGAAATGAATCGTGTGTGTGTGTGTGTGTGTGTGTGTGGGGGGGGGGGGGTTGTTGTTTGGACTTTTGTTTGTTGTGGGGAATAATATATTCTTCTGAGATAAAGATATATAATGGAACCACTAAACATACAGAGTAATCCTAAAACTACACATTCTGTCTGTGCAAGCATGAATGAAGAAATAAACAACTGAGAATCAGAACTGTAAAGCAAAAGAGCGATAGAGAATATTCAGCTGGCAGAAGGTGCTCATTACGCCCATCTTTATTTGTCTGATAACCAACACGCTCCCACTGTGGTGGGAGTGGTCTCAGCTGTGTGGCTGCTGTCTCCTCTTCATCCCAAGGGTGTTTTCCAAACCGACAATAACAAGATCACCATCAGTTTAACATGCACATCACACTCACACACAAGCATGCACACACAAATATATGATAATAATCTCCAAAACAATCGTATCTGCAGAGTAAGCACAACTTATCTGCACACAGAAAAACTACAACAGAGAAAATAACTCCTGTAAACAGCAGGCTGTATATAGCTGATTACATAACTGACTTTCCCATATAGTTCATATATACATTAGCTCTTCAACTAACTAAACATGAAACTATGGTTGAGATTTTTTTTTTTTTCAAGAAAAGTTTCAAAAACATAGGTTTTGTCAAATGGAATCACTCTACAAGGGCCCTCTCATAGAAGCAGTATTGTAGTTTAAAGCCAATTATCACAGTTTTTTAATGGTCATCTCTTACACAGTTCAAGAGAATGAGGTAAAATACTGTCTAAAGCAAAGATACTGGAAACAAGGCTCAATAAGAGCAGCAGATTAACAGGATTTAGTCACTGTAATATTTCAAATCTTAATCTAAAATGAAACTCATCAAGATGACATTACTCTTTCCACTATATAAAAAAAATGAATGTCATAAGCAGTAAATTAGACAAGGGACACAGTCATTATGATCTATATAATGATACAGAGTTTAAAACATGCAAGACTGGCTATTATCAGAATCCAGATAGACAAAGGGGATGTTTTTTTCTTTAAAAAGTAAAGTGCAATCTAGTCATATATAAAACTGAGTAAATGTGGTAAATGGAAAAGCCTCGAGAAGATATTTTTATTGATCGTTTTCCATCACTTCATGTTTCCAACAATTACCTTTGCTATGGTCTCTTTTACATGAAAAGGGGAATAATGGAAAGAATAACCTTTGCTATAAGACTACAAGAAGATGTGTAATTGAGAAGATGGGAGAAATGGTTAAGGTATGTTACCACTGTGCTTTATTTAATCCTTAGTTTTATGTTTCTTCCTGCTCTGTTTTTTTCTTTTTCTTTTTTTAATTCCTTCATGCCCCTTTTGGAGTAGTTTTCTTTAAAATGATAAAGGTACACCTAAGTGTTCCTGTACAAGGGAGTTTAGTTCTTAGTTTGCATTTAATAGGTCTCAACTCTTACATGATGGTGGCAGAATCAATCAATCATCTCTGTATTATTTAAGAAATTGCAAATAGACTGTTGTGTGGATTTAGCAGATTATAATTAACACACTGATGGATCGGAATGATGTATGGCTATGTTAATGAACATGTGAACCATATAAAATCATAAGAGGAGAATTCTTTTTTTTTTAAAAAGAATAAAAGGGGGTAGAAATGTTTCGTTATTTGTGAACTTAGAAAAATTCATGTCAGTTTTCAAACGTCAAGATAAACATTCTTGGTAGTTATCAATGTCAATCTACATTTTCCATTATCTGACAGAACACTGTTTTTATTGTCAGGCTTAGCAACCATGTTGAAATATAAAAATGAGTCAACCGTTTTTTTTTCTGTGTTCATCTCTTATCTAAACTAGAGAAAGCAGCCTGAGGCTACCCTCAATGACACAGCACCTCAGTAACCAGAAAATTCTCACCACATGAAGACAGGATGGACTGCTGGAAAATTTATGGAATATTATTATTTGAATAAGATTTGCATGAGAATGGCCACGCAGCCAATAGCAGAGTACTCATTTGGTTATTCTTTACTTGTCATGGACACAAGTGTATGAGAGTTTATTCAGACAAAAACTGTTGGCTTATCTGATAAAGGAAGGGGCCCAGAGGGTAAAACACACATGCTGGTGTGTGTGTATGTTAGGAAAGGGTGAGTTAAGTAGTTACCACATATTTCCATAGACCACAGATCTACTATTGAACTACTGAACAAATGAATAACTGAGTATTGAATCCTCCTCTGCACCTCAAATACTTATTTCTCTCCCATACTCACACAAACACACAGTTAATGAGTATTTTACTCAGTCTGAAGCCCACAGATTATTTTTTTTTCCATTTCATCCAGTATAAGTACATTAAATTTGACCACAGCAGAATTGAAATTTTTTTGGTTTGTGTTCATGAATAAGATGTATAAGGAATTCCATAAATCTAAAACCACTACCCCCACCACAGAAACTTCTGTGAGCATATGTGCACAACTTTGCCTCAGTATGTTTTGTGTCCATCTCTGTAGAGTTATTATTTGCGTGCCGAAGCGCATACCATTCCCATTCTTTTGAAATCCTTTCGTCCAATTGACCAAAATGACTCAATATAATCCATGCTGTCATTCCTGGGCCTGACACTGCCTCATCCCAGAGAGAAAGGCATAGGAGACACAGCACCTGTGGTCAATTTATGTATTTCTATGTTTGGGTAGACAAGGGGTCATACATAACACATTTCAATCACACTACTCCCTTTGGAGATGGAGAAAAGAAGTTATGGAAGAAGGTGCAGTCACAAAATAAAAAAGGATGGTCAGACTGATGAAGACAAAAGGACTTACAGAAGGAACTGGGTGATTATATCTGTGCATAAAAGAGGAAAGAAAGAATAAGTATGAAGGGCAGACAGTCAAGCAGGAGCATCATCCTGAAAATTAAAGTGAAAAAACGGATACAAGCAATAGTCATCCCTCCCACCCCCACACACACACATTGATCTAAAAAACAAAAAAAAACAAAAAAAAACGACATTTGCTTCTTTAAAAAAATCCCAATAAAAACAGACATGTCAGTTTAAATGTTTCTGTACACATGACATGTTTATGTTCAGCTTTACAAATAATTATATAAATATTTTTGTTCCTGAAACATTATAAAATGATTCATACTGCTAGCTATGCACAGGTGTGTGCAGCACCCTGCAGAGAAACGGGAATGAGGCTCAGCTGCAGGGTCAAAAAGCCGACAAAACAAACAAACAATAAAAGTCAGGATATGATTATGGCATTTTCCCAGAACCCCCATTAAGCTATTGTATGCAGATGTACCAAATTGCAGATTAAAACTGTAAACTGAATTTTCATTTCAGCCGTTTTCACATGTAAAAATGCATGTGACTTACTAAACTGACTACAAGTCATTTTCTGATGAGCTGTGATTTACAAGGCCACCATACAGTTAGGTCGTAGTTTGATCAAAGCCTTTTGGAGTGTTATTGAACTTTATCCTAAGCTGTGAGAAAACATTATCTAGTTATGACTTAAAACATATCTTGTGGGGGTTTTTTTCATTATGGTCTCTGAACACCAGAATTGAGGATTGCAAAATCAGCAGTGTACAAAGTACTGTGCCACTGACTACACTTACTATAATTTGGTTTAGACTATATATAGCCACATTAAAAAAGCCACAGTAAAAAAGCATAATTCAATTGCTTTCAAATAACTGTCTCCTCATTCTCGGTGACCCTGTGACAGTACTACTGCTATTGAAGTTAAGTCACAGTGCTCTGCATGCACCAAGCCAGGGTGAATGAAAATAGCTTGTTTCTAGCCCATTAACACCAAAAATGTTGAATGTTATGTCGAGTCTTTTTGACCTCCAGACATTACACAAAACAATGTAGGTGTAGTATGGTATATTGGAGGCATGCTGGTGCAGCTGTAAGCACTATCAACTCTCAGTTATAGTGAACCTACACAAATTGACCTCTACTAAAAAGGGTCTTCTGCGTGTTACCACAATGTCTGTAAGAGGCCAAAAAGTCACGCTCTTCTCTCTTTTCCAAAATATAACTTTTTTTCACTCTGCTTTCAAATTCTATTTGCCAACATTGTCCAGACAAGGGAGGAGGTTTATCCTAATTTAAACCACCATTTATTACATCCACTCACATCTATCTTCTGACATCTCTCCACTTTCTCCTTTCCTCCAGTATTTGCTGTCCAAAACTAATATTAACTTCAAACCACCCCAATGCGGGTTTAAATAAATACTAAAACTAATTGAGCAGTTTTGTTTCCTAATTTTTTGCTTCACTGAGAAAAGAGAAAGATTAATTTGATCCAAATGCCATGTCACACATTGACTTCTATACAGCAAAAAAGGCTGCACACAGATGAGGTTAAGTTAAATATTAGTCTTTAAAAACCTATTTCTTTCTTTTTTTCTTTTTGTGTTGGGGTCTTTATCTTTACAGACTGATGATATGATCTTATACGACTATAATCTAAACTCTCATGCAGCAGTTTTGCTTGTTTCTTTGCACTTCTCTTTGAAGTATTATGGTGATTATTACTCTCTCCTGGCCAAGAAGCTGCTTTTCACTTTTAGCTGTTGCTCATTGTAAAGTATCAGTCTTTGTTTTTATAAGCAGTTCAGGGAAGTTCACCACAGTCAGATTGTCCATATTTATGTAAGAAAAAGAACACTGGACTCTTGTCCAAGTACCATAAAGCTTTCAGACAGATCCCTCTAATCCTCTCTCTAAGAAAGATATCCATCACATGTAACCTCTTTTTCACTGTTACGGTGGTAGCTAGTGTATCATATTTTCACAATTAGGACAGAAGACTTGACAAGTTCACAAACTCTCTCCACCATTTCTACACCAGGTACATAAACCAAGTTTAGGTTATATCATCACATTCAAATCCACTACAAAACAAGTATGTCTTCAGTCAGTTATTGATTCTTATTGCCATGTTGTGGGTAACTTGAATGAAATATTCAACACTGATCAGCTCTGCCAGCCATGTGGCCACTCAGTCATTTTCCCAGACTGTGTTAAACTAAAAGAAAGCATGTGAGCATCAAATATTTTCTACACCAAAGATGCATATCAGTAGCATCTCTATTCCCCTAGTCTTTAGCCCTAGTACAAGATATATGAGGGCTAAAGCTGAGACATTTCAGCGTGTGTGTGAGTGTTTGTGTCTGTGTGTGTAAGAATGGGAGAGAAAAGAGGCGAACAGCAGCCCTGGGGGTCAATATGATGCTCCTGGTGCTTCACAAACCACACCATGACCCACTTTCCATCCAATCCCACACATACCCCCAATTACCCCCACATGCACACACACTCTCACTTCTCTCCCTTGTTATTTCTGCCCTCTACCCTCAATCCATCCCACACATCTCAAACACGTTGTCTTTCCTCTTCCAACCCCCTGCACATCGCTCATCTTACACACACACAAATGCACAGGACATGCTGACCTTGGGATACAGTGCAGTGATGGTTTATAGGGGTAAGCATGTTAGGGCAAGGGGTGGCTTTGGGGTGAATAGACACACTTGACTGAGCTAACAAGAGCTGTATGGTTGATAGGCTGACCAGACAGCTGAATGCCAGGCTTACTGGCCAGAAGGACAGGTAGACTGGAGGGTAGGGTAGGGCAATGGCACCCTTTCCAATGTTGTGTATTGTACACAAGTATAATCACTGTCACAAAGTATGTCCTTGCAAAGGTTTGGCAGAAAGTGAAAAATTACTCATTCATTTATTTTCTGTACCGCTTAATCCAGTTCAGGGTTGCGGAGGGGGCTGGAAACTATCCCAGCAATTATCAGGCAAGAGGCAGGGTACACCCTGGACAGGTCGCCAGTCCATTACTCATATGTTAACAATTTCAATAATTAAGAAGCTGCACAATGTGAACGTCTTAATTATTTTACACGTGAAATGTCAGTTAACTGTTCAGAAATACAAATCCTTTTTTTTTTTTTGTAAAACACAGGAAATGTGACTGGTAGGGTACATTATATTGTCAAGGATGGAGCAAAATGATGGGTGGTTATATTATATTTTTGACAATAGAAATGAAGACAAAAGAAACAATATTGTTTTAGCACATTTACAGACGCATTAATGCACCACTAGTAAAATTATAGAACTATATAAAAATATTTTCATTACTAACGAAACCCTTAACAGCTAAGCCCCATCCTTTATAAAGAAATTATCATTACTACCCTATCAACCACAACATCTACATTCCCAGAACACTGGTCTCCACCTGGTTCCCTAGGATTTCAAAGACCAGAATGGGAGGCAGAGCCTTTGGTTTTCAAGCCTCTCTGTTATGGTACCAGCTGCCGGTTTGTGTGCATAACACAGAAACACTGACAAGTTTTAAAGCAACACTTAAATCTATTTGAGAGACCTTTCTGCTAATCTATCTCTTTTGGCCTTTCTGGTACTCCAATACATGATCTACTTTATCTTTGTATGTCAACTCTTGGGCTAACTTTTCTTTATCGCTTTTATTCTTTGTGCTTGATAAAGTGCAATATAAATGAAGGCGAGTTGAATTGAGTTCAAACTTATGCTATTGGAGCTGAAAGTCATATCAAAACTGTTTTAACTATTTTCAAGAACACTACTTCTCAGGAAACACGAGTTAGAAAATGTGTGATCATGGAAACAAAGCTGCAGCAACAATCAAAAAGGAAAGAATGATTCACTCATCAGAGCTGCAATGGCTTTCCTCCTAAAATTGTGCCATCGACACTACGCTTCTCCTGGAAAAACAGGCAGGTAAGAGCTTCAGCCACGGAGGTTGTCAATAGAAATCAGTTTCTGTGACAGGTTGGACAGCATAAAGGTCACTGCATATGTCAACCTCTACAGACGATGTGGAAGGAAAAAAAATATTTTCATGAAACGATTAAACTTTCCATGCGAGCAATAAAGAAAACTGGAAAATACTGACTTTTTGGTCAGATGAGATCAAGATAAAAATTTTCAGCTCAGATGGTGCACTGGATGTCCAAATTAAATTGATCAATTTGTCAGTGAATGTGCAGTGCATTACAGGAGGAGGAAGTGTGATGATGTGGAGCCGCAAGTGCCCAAAGGGTTTTGAAAACATTTATAGACTGCCCCATGAATCCCTGAAGATACAGAAAATAACGACAAGATAGCCCCAGTCTGTAGAAGCTTAGCAGAGAATAGATATTAAAGCAAGAAAAAGATCCAAATCACTCTGCCAAAAAGAAAAAACTGTCTGAAGGAGAAAAAGGCTCCATCTATGACCTGGCTCCATCTCGACGAAGTCGACAATAAAAATTAATCAACTCGAAATTTCATTGTCAACGCGTCGTGTTATAAACGCCTGTAAGGACTTTGACATTAAAAGTGGGCCAGTCCCCAAATAGGGTTTATTTGTCTGTATTTTTTTGCTATTGTCACCTGCTTGTTTCCTTTCCATGTATACTCTGTGATGTTGTCAAGGAATGTTCAGTGTATGTTTCTGTGTTAAATAAAAAAATATAGTT
>JBBBVU010000006.1:19080272-19096217 GCA_037177055.1 Atherinosoma microstoma | reverse complement strand
TTTGTTTTTTTTGTTTTTTTTGTTTTTTTTTTTTTTTTTTTTTTTTTTTTTTGGGGTGTTTCTTCTTTTGCATTCATGTGCAGAGGAATTGCACAAATGGAATAATCTAACCCTTAAAACCAGATCATGCTATGATTGGTCAGATCCACAGACCTGAGCTTTGCTGAAAGATGAGAAAGGGTTTCATTTTACATCATAAATACGATATAAACCCATAACTGTCACAGCAACGTTTTGGTTTGTTTTTAAAATATGGTAACTGTTGGACCACATATTTTGGGTGAAACGGAGGATAAAATACCAATCCTCAAAGGGGGGGGGGGGTCTAATTTCATGGGGCTTTGAAATTAGACAGGTATTTGTCAGGTTCATAAGTCACTTGTGAAACACTGTAAGCCTGAAATGAAATTAATCTGTTTTCCAGTTTCATCTTGGTTACTTCATTAATAAACTATCAAAAGACTACCAACATGCAGCTAATAAACAGGATAAAAAAAAAGTTCAGAAACAAAACTGATCAACTATCAAGCATAATGAAACAAGTGGGGAAACATTTCAACAAAACTGTGAAATAGGCAACATCAAAATGCTCAAACATCAAATGCCAACCCCCCCACACCACCACCACACACACTCACACACACACACACACACACACACACACAACAGCAGGAGCCTTCTAAGGATGGATTTATTGAGTTCAACCATAGAAACCATGCATGGATGGACACACACACACACACAAACACACAGCAATCATCAGATCAGATCAGATCTCAAAAGGCAGTGTCTGTCTGAAAGATTAGAAGAGCCATCTGTCTGCCATGTGGAAAGCATCGGATTATCAAGAAACTTCACACACCTCCCTGTGCATGCATCCATGTGCTTGGATGTTTGATCAACCACAGAGTGTAAAAGAAATGTTTGAGACTGAAACAGAAGTACAGAATATATACCGGAACAATTAAGATAAACATTTCTCCTTTCAGGTGACCCTATCAGTTTATTCCGATTCCTATAAGCACATATTGTGATATTCTATCAAAACTGAGGCTACAAAGCAATTTGTCAAACTAGAACAAAAACCAACAAACCAATCATATATTTAAGGAAGCAAACATAATCACTCACCTTCCATCAAAGACAGTCACACACAGAAGACCAGGAAATTAGTTGTGGATGTACTTGATGCTTAAATCAATACATACCTATCGATCTTTGTTCTAGGCTAAACATTACTTGTATTTACTCTGCTAACTTCACCTTGTATTGATCTACATTGCCAATACAACCACGGGATGAGAGGAGGGTAAGGATGACAAGAAATTCAGAGTAACGAAGAAAACAAAGCACCAAGACATCAAACATAAGGGCCAAAAGAAGGAGTTAAAGAGAACAGTTAAGTTGTCTCTGCTATTCTTTGCATGGACAGTGCACATGCTATTAGGGTTTTTAGACCGTCAAAGACAACACACAGCTACGTAAAAATCATTCACAATTTCTACCTGGTCAACAAACATCTTGTCAAGGTCCTGAGTGAAGTTATATTTTCAGATTAAGGTTACATTGCCCATCGATAATTCAAATTAAACCAGCAGTTCAAATCACAAGTTTTTTTTAATTCACTTTCTCTAATACCAGTTCTCACAAATTAAAATCTAGCACAAAGCTTATTCATTTATATGTATGAAGAAAGGATTAAACTGACATACAGTAGGTAGAATTTATTCTTTTATGAAGGACAGAAGCATGCTTCACATACCCATCCATACTCGGTATAATATAAAACCCCTTTTCAAAATAGCAAAAAAAAGGGCTGAAATACTATAGAATATATCAATAAAAACTGAGTACAAAGATTTTCAAATGATATAAACCTGTATTTAATTGAAAACACTACAGAAAGAGCTAATCAAATGTTGAAACGACAGCCCTGTAGTACAGTGGCTATACTGTATTAAAGAAAAAATTTTAAAAAACCAGAGTCCCTTGTTAGTTGTCACCATTTCACTTTGGTCATTCTAACTGAGCTCTGTTGTTTCAATTCTAAATTCAAAAAGTTTTCCCTTTTTATCTGATAAAAGTTTTCAGCAAATGAACAGACCGAACCACCGATTATGTGTTTTTGTTTTATAATGTGCCAAAATTATCAATTGTTATCATAAACGGCAGCAAATAGAAACATTTTTAACCCTGATTTAAAACTGCTGAGAGTTTCAGCAGGGATGTACACACAGAAAGTTGCCAAATCTTCTCTGCCAATGTCAAACAGATTTTGCTTTTCCAACGACTGCCCTTCATTGGCCCGTTTGTGTAGTGGAACTTGAACATTGCAATAAGTCCAGATTCTGCTTATGACACCTCATGAACCCTTTTTAAATATGTCTTCAAAACATGCCAGGAACTTACAGTTACCATTTTTGCCACTTTGTCTCCATCTTAAATATGTCCCAGAGAAGGCCTTAGGATAAAAATCACTGTCATTCAACTCTGCCACTCTGGTTTTCTGCCCTGTTCCCATTCATGAAGAGATTTCTTTTAGCTCTCCAAATCTTTCTCCAAATCTTCTGAAAGACTCAGTCTCTCTGGGATGCTATTGCTCAGATTTAAAATGTTTTATCTTTGTACTACAGGCAACAATTAACAATTAATTGTTCATTGTTAATTAACAATTTACAGCATTTGGCTTTATTCACATTTAAACAGCATCCCAAGCATCCCTACAAAATGCTGCCGGAATCTCTAAAAAACATGAATTCCCCCCCCCCCCCAAAAAAAAAAAGAAAACTTGCCTCACAGGCTTTTTGCTCTTCACACATTGGTAGCCAATGCTTTTATTTCAGCAGGTGGCCTCACATGAACATCCACATGCAGCGATACAGGTCACTCCTGCTTTCCATTTCAGCAGGTGGTCAGTGAGTAATGGTACTGATGGCTGAACATTGGACGCCCAGACAAAAAGTGGGGGTTATCTTCCAAAACAACACAAGAGAGCCAAAGTGAAGAGAGGGACAGAGAAAAACCTCACAGGGGGCCTTGAAAAGTCATTTACTGCATGTCCTTGGATGTCTAACTCTCAGTTTCTGTTGCTTTTCATCTATGTTGCTCACATTCTTCAGCCAACCACACTAACAGACTGGCATCCAACATTAATTACAAATTCTTACAAGCTTTCATTTCTTTTTTATGAAGAGAAATAGCATTTGTCTTCCTTGTTGAGTCAAGATGACAAGGAAACCAAAGACAGATTAAAAATTAGAAAGTTTAAAAAATCTATTTCAGCTACTACAATATTAGGCAAGATGATTATTCAAAAACAGAGGAAGCAGCAATGAGTTGTCAAAATGTCAAAGAAAACAGATAATCGTTTGGCTCCTTTTAGCAACTTTTAAAGAGTCAGAGGGAAAAAAATGCACTCTTAATCCTCTAAAAGAAGTCTAAGTGAATCCTTGACATTGTTCCACCGAGCAAACAGAGACGTAATTGTATAAAAACAACTAGGACCTTTTGTTTAATGGACAGTTTGTATTGTCAAACTATGAGAAAACTAAATTTGTCATTTGCTGCACCAAATTAACAATGTTAAAACTGTCTTTTTACAGCAACTCTCAACTGATGTTTCCAGCTCTTAAATGAGAACCAGAAACAAATATTTTGCAGTTAATTGAATCATCTGCTTTCCCACGATGACACACAAAACAAGGAGAGGATAAGACTGGTGGCATTGTTGCCTTTTTATCCCTCATCAATGAATCTCGTGACCTTTGACCAACAATGTATTAGTTCTTTAAAACTATAGTTATTCAATTGTGGTACCAGGGTCAATGTCACTTTGTTTCTACTGTAGCAAATTATCTTCACATGATACGAGTCACACTGAAGCTGGGTGGAGCCCTGCTTGTCTGACATATGGTCTCACTGTCCTAAGACGAAGAAGAACTTGTATGGGTAATTCAAGGATTTCAATTTGACATAAATGCATTAAATAAAGTACAAAGACAAAAAAAAGAGGTTCTCTTGCTCAGGATTTTCCAAGAGTGGCAAATGTTTTTTGATCACTGAAAACACATCTTATGAAAAACTCTTTCGAGAGAGTTACTGGACAGCAGCAAATGTGGAAACTGCTAACCTTGTAAACATGCCTTTTTTCCCTCCCTCTCTCTTTAACATGCTCTACATTAACATGCAGTTACATTTCCACTATCTTGAAAACAGACGTGTCAAAATGCACCACAGATACCAATGCTACATAACTACACTCCCACGACATAAACAATATGACCATATTTTCAGCGACGTTGAAAATGAATGTGTTGTTGCTGCAGAATAGTCAGGCTTTGAGTGGCCTGCTTCCCCTCATACTGAAGGAAAAACATCCGTTATAAGATCACCTGTTGTGTTGCATGCTACAAGAATGTGCAGAGCATATGACAAAGTCAGTGGTATGTATCCAGTTTAATAACTAAATGTTAAGGCATCGCAGATACCCAAGGTCACATGATTGTATTTGCCTCAATAGATAACAGCTGGCTAGACAGGGCCAATAGAAAATGGGTCACATACACTGAACTGGGAGCAACCCATCATATTCACAAGAATATTCTTCAACTGAGAGGTCCAGTTGAAGCATCAAGGGTTAAATGCTTTTTTTTTTTTTAAATGGCACCTAATATAACCTATTTAGAAGGGGGAAGGTACGACTGTCAATTTTATACAGTGTGCGTATGATGGTCTGAGATTGTGATGGTAAGTCTGAAAGCCATTAGCTTCTAGCTTTTAGACTTAGGCCACCTTTGATGCCAAAACCATCATCTCCCTGTTTTATCCAAGACTCGGCGCAATTGATGCAGGCAAAGCTGACTTCACCCCTCATCTCCTTTTCAGTAAACCTTTGCTGCTCCTCATCTCAAAGTCCTTCCCTTACTCTTTCCCCTCCACCCCCTTTCCCTCAGCTCCTGCCTTCTCTCATTATTCACAAACCTTCCATGATATTCCCATTATATCCCTTCAGGGTATTTGCAATCCCTGTGGAATGCCCACAGTATTCCAGGGGTAACAGGAGATTCAATAGGTGGCAGGGCTCTGAGGGGAATAAGGAATACACTTCCCTCTTCTTCAAGGAAGTAGCAAGGAAAAATCTTTTTCAACCTTCTTCCTTGATCTTTTGCTCTCTTCAGCAGAACTTAAGTCCAAGTAAACAGATGACTGGAGACTGGGAAGACTGGAGCACTGCATTTTTGTTGCATTTGGTTTTACCCTCCTACATTTGAAGCTTGAGAAACCAGGACGAGAGACAGTATTGACCAGTGATGGGAATAACGGTGTTAAAAATAAATGTCACTCCTAACGGGCGTTAACTTTTTTCATTAATTTTTGTTTGGGTTGAACAGAGGTTTGACATTTGTTTGGACTATTTTCTGCTGCTGCTGTAGTGGAGAGGAGAGGAGGCGGAGTGATACAGTTGAAACTGGAGAATATGCTCAAGAGTAGAAGGAGAGTTGCCATGTTCTGTTGTGACCGAGTGCTAGCTAAAAAGAAAGCAGCAAATGTTCGAGCCAGAAGTTGTCCCCAAATTATTTCCCTTACCCATACCAATTCGGGATGAATTTGAAGTTCTGTTAAAAGGCGACATATTTGAACCTTTTTAAAAAAGTAACAGAATAATTACTTTTCTGAGTAATTCGTTATATTCATAATGCTGTAACTCTGTAACTAAACGCAATTACTTATTGGGAGAAGTAACTAGTAACTATAATTAATTACTTTTTTAAAAAGGTATACCATGTAACTTTTGGCCACTAGGGGCACTAAACCTGTAACTTCCCACAGGCCACACGACACTGTTGCAAAATTTAACAGTCCTTCTCTTTCTGGCCTCCTTAGACACTGTTTTCACCTTCTTACTTCTTTCAGTCATGACAAACTTTCGTTCGAAGAGGAGGAAAAAGTAGCATAATGCAGAGCACTCTGTGTTTATAGAGGGGAAGCCATGAAGCAAAGTGCTGCAGGTCACATGATTCCATGAGAGAAGGATCCGTTCTTGCAAAGTTACAATGTCTGGTTTTTGAAGAGGGCAGCCCCCTTGGAGCGCTGACACACGTCAAGCACTGTATATTGACCCCAGAAATCATCCATTATTGCTCACATTAGGCTAATATTTAAGTCGAAACTTAGACAGTATCCCTTTAAAGTAATGTGCCCTAGGGCTGAGCAATTAATCGAATTTTAATCTCAATTACGATCTGGGTTTTCAATGATCATAAAAACAAAATTATCCAAACGCTGTTTTCAGTTGCCATCGAGCGCCACTGGCAAATTTGAAGCAAAAACAGAGACAGAATGGATCACTTACGTGGACAGTTTAGCTTTTAAGTTCTGCAGGATGGTTTTCTGAGCAAGACTGAGGCATTTTATCACCCAAGTTCTCCAAATAATGCAGGAGAAAGCGACTGAACATGACCACCGGTCGAGGAATAGAAAATGAAACCAACTGATGGTGATAGGGAGTTTTGATGCATTCAATGCAGCTCAGAAATCACAACTTTAACAGTCTACCTCACACAATGACAACAACTATATCAATAAATAAACAAATCAGGATTAATTATGTCTTTAAAGTCTATGTGGGCTTCTTAACAGCTTAAATAAGTATTATAATAATATATAATTGTTATATAAGTGTTATAGGCCAACATAAATATCTGGTTTAAAAATATTTGAAAATAAATAAAATGATAGAAAAAAATATTTGAAAAATTCTGCGATTAATATCCGAAGCCGTCTGACAACACTATATAGTCTGAAATCCTAAAGACGGCATTGTTTAAAAGCTGCTTTTAATGTTAACTAAATTCATGTTATTAAAGTTAATGAATAATCGTGTTAAATGATCGAGATCTCAATTTTAATCAAAATAATCATCGTGATTATTATTTTTGTCATAATCGAGCACCCCTAACGTGTTCAACACTGGTATTGACCAATATGTTTCAAGAACAAGTTAGCAACTAACTGTAATGAATCGCTCATATCACAACCATCATCTGCTCAGCTTTGATGCATACTTGGCTAGTCCTGCAATCGGCAAACAAAACTGTTCAGGCAGACCACCTATGTGATGAAACCATTTCCTTTTTTTTTTTTTTTTTAAATTAACCAAGTCGATAATTTGGCTTATATAGGCTAATAAAATAAATCTATTGATAATATCTGTCAGGAGCAAGTGTTTGTTTGTTTGTTTTTCCTCTATGCAAAGCAAGTAGTGATCTCTCAATTAATTGAAGGTTTCTTCATGTTAAAGTTAAGTTTTTACTATCCCCACTGTCACTAAGTGCTTGCTCTTATGAACAGAAATAGAAATAGCTCGATACAACTTAATTATCTGTTGTTTTGTTTTTGAACTGACAAATAACTTTATTCAAAAATGACAATGGCAGTGTGTTTTTTCAACTCTCAAGACCACTTCTGGCTGCAGTGGATCACAGTTCCATTTGTGATGGTTTCAAAAGCTGTTTTGTTTTTGTTTTTTGTTTTTATTTGGATTTGGAGAGGGTCGTTTTTTTGTTTCTTTAATTGTTTTGCTTTTTCCTGCAATAAAATCAATGGTGGAGATTCAGAAGTGACTCCCCCTTTTCTCAGCTTTTGCTGTATTCCTTCATCCATAGTTTCTCATGGCATGATGGATGGTGTCCTTAATGTCATGCCTTTTAAATTGCTCATGAGTGCTGCCTAAACATGAGTCCCATTGTAAGGATCGCCTTAATACAGATGCATACACACCTACAGGTGTTGGTCTTGGGATCTATCTAATCTTATGCAATCTAAATGCTTAAACCTCACTTCCTTTTTTGCTCATGGATCTTTTGAGTAAGACTTCACAGACCTTTAAATCGTCAAAAACTGTACGCACATTTAAGAATGCATGAGGGATGTCATTTTATTAGTACATAAGATACGGTTTGCATTTTCAAAGACATATAACCATAAAACAAAAATAAAATGACAACATATAAAACAACTGAAGAGCATTATTCAAGTTTAAGTTTATTCAAAGCATAAATGCAGAGAAAATATTCTTTATTATTGGAAACTTAATACCCCTTTTCAATTTCTCAGTACATTTGTGTTAAGTTAAATTCTTCATCACTATTTTCCTATCAAATCTGTCATTTGTTGCTGAGACCAACTCACTTGGATTCAATTAAACTGCTTTTGCAATTATTCACTGATTAACTCATTTCTTGCATCACTCAGGTTATACTTTGTTCTACTTTGTTGCTTAAATTGCTCCACTATCCCTTACTCTGCCTGTCAACTCGTATTTTGGACAGATTTGCAAGACACATTTTTTTTCTCCTTTTTTCTGGCAATTTTCTCCCCAGTTCATCTCCTTTCAACAATCACTTCATCTCATTTCTGTTTTAATCATCACTATCAGCTGTGTACCCTGTAACCCGGCAACCTCTTCCTTTCCCACCGACTCTTGTTTGTCCTTACATTTCTTCCTCCTTCATTCTTTTTTGTTTTCCCTCTTCAAGTCAGCAAAGCGAGACAGCCTCACACACACCGTCTTTCCACAACAGTCTTTCTCAGGCATACTGACACCAGGCGATATGTGTAATCTTGCAGAATGATGACTGCCGAAAACGGAACGGTCTCTCACACACTTTCCCTGTACAATACCAATTCCCACTACATTTGCAACTGAGTGTGAGAAGAGTAAATGTGTGTGATATGTGGCTCAGTGTCTCGATGTGTGTGGATATGCGAGAGGTGGAGTCAGACACAACATTGTAAGTTTTCACTGGCTGTAATATTGCTGCGTGTAATGCTGCGTAGGGTACGATGAGCCAATCAGAAGACCCTCAAACACTCATTTTATGAATGAGATGGCATGTATGCAAGGTACATGTGCTCAGAGTGAGAATACGCGACAGTGATGTAATACAATCGCACTGTGAAACAGTGGCACTTAAAATGAATGCAGCACTAACTCAATCAGAACAAGTTAAAAGGCGTTTCTACTTACATATCTTGATTTCATATTATTAAAAACATCTTAAATCTGTAAAATCAAGTATCATTAAATACATTCATGCATGACTTTAAAAATCTGGCATGCTTCAGCTGTCACTGAAAGAGCAAAAACCAAGAAGTGCTTTAGCACAAATAAAAACACACTATCTTTAGCTGTTTTTTTTTTCCCGATATGTGTTATTCTTTTCATGGCATTTAAAAGCAATTTATCGTCTAAAAAGGCGCACAAAAGAAATTAAAAATGCAGGGGATGCATTGTATACTGTCAGCAACATCTGCGATACCTGCTGATCAGTCCTTGCATTATTATAAACAGCTCACAGCCTCTTTCTGAAAACCCATATCCTCTAACCGTCTGTGTCCAAACCAGGAACTGAGATCACCTCATTTGGCTGACATTGTGTACTAGGGAGTAATTTTGCCTAACCGGTATGTAAAATCCCAACTGAAGAGCTGTGTGTGGCTGGCTGTGCAGAGAGGAGATTGGGAGGGGACCAGCCAAAAACAATCAAAATATCCTGGTGTGACTTTCCATGAAGGGTGTGTGCGCATGCACATGCATCCATGTGTGAGTGTTCATGCTTATCTATGAAGTCACTATCTGGCACATTGCTTTGTGACTCAAATGCAGTTTATTTGTATCAGAGCTCTTTCATGAGTAAACAGCGCCCTCCATGGACCCATTAAAGAACAGCTCCTGAAGATTTGTACAGGCAGTATAACAAGTGTTGAGACAATGAATTGGTGTTTTTTTTTCTTTTTCCAGATGGTTTTAATGGACAGTAAATTTAAAAAAAGAAAGAAAAACAGTTTGACAACAAAAATTTGATGTATTATCTCCTTAAGTGGCAAGCAAAATATATATTTACTTTAAAAATAAAATATATGCTATATAGAAGAAACACTATGACCCTTAACACATTATGTTAGAGAACTTTGTATAAACTGTACACATGAGCTTAAAAATTGTCCAGTACAGTATTAGTCCCTTTAATCTTAAAGTCATCAACCTTCTTAACTTAAAAGACACCCTACATTCATTTTTATAAATAATTAGGCTCTTGCAAGACCTGTCAAACATGATAATGATACTTAGTTAGACTAATAAAAGAATCAAAAGGGGTGGCTTCATTGTTCATCTTACATAAAATCCCACCATCAGTTTATAAATTAAAAACCTTAAAATTATGAATAACAAGAGTTTTTTCTTTCACAAGGATGACCTCATCTTGGTATTGCAGAGTTGTTTTCTTTCAAAAAAAAGCTCCTTGATGGGCCATGGCTGCCACCTATAGGGCAACATGATAACTACTACTATGTTTCACACCAGGTGATGTCATACTTTAAGAAAGATTTAGAGAATGGGATGAGAGAGCGACAAGGGAGGGCATGGGTGTGAAAGAGAGAAAACAGGCAGGAAAATGAGAGAGGAGGTGATGTCATGTTTTCAGAAGGGTAGAAGCAGTCTTTGTCTAGACTCTCTTCATTAAACTGCATAACGACATTGGATTTGAACAGACGATGCGGTGGTAAAGTGCGATACAAAGATTAGATTTTTTTTCACCATTTCAGAAAAAGAACAGACTATTTAGATTCACAAGTGAAAATGTTAAACTTGTCCTCATGTTCATCTACACACCGCACAGAAAAGGAGCTCATTTTGGTGCTGGTCCTTCCAGACTTTTCCATCCTGCCACATCATCCTGAATAGTGGGCGTCATGATATTCTAAATAAATCACAGGTTTCCACACAATAGCATTAAAAAATATACCTGTACCAAGTGTAACTTCCCCTGATTTTAAACATGGCACTACATTTGTACTTCCAACAATATTATGGTAAAACCCAAAGAATGATTAAAGATATATATAAAAAGATCTGAGTTTTTATAACTTAATCTATAGTTTTACAGATGCACTTCATAACTAATAACTTTTATGCGAGTTGCTAGTATTAAATTGTGTTTTATTTGTAATAAGACAAAGTTGATTGATTGATTTTCATTTAATGAAGAACTAAATTGGAAGAACATACAGAATAAAAGAAAAAAGAAAAATATGCCAGAAAACAGAGTAAGAGGTGTGAAGAACAAAAACTCAATTACATTAACACCACCACTGAGACACTGACCTTTAAAATGCTTTATACTTTGTCCAGAGTGACAGAGAGAAAGTGACAGCAAGGCTTGAAGAGAAGAAAAGATGAAATCTGCCACCCGTGTAAGATCCAGTCTTATTTGGGTGGCACCATGGGGTAAAATCAATTTTAATTTTGACAGTAAGTGATGGAAAAGTGCTCCTTTCCAAGGCTCTGCAAATAAGACAAGCTGCTGTCACAACTTATATGCATGTAGAGGCTTTGTCAACGGAGATAAGTTTCAGTTTCAATCTACAACTTTAGACTTTGCCAGCAGTGATCAAATTATTAAAAATATGCCAAGCTCATAGTTGAATAACACACCAGCTCATGACCATGGCCTCACACACAAGTTATTTCAGTCATCTTCTCTGTCAAGATTACTTCAGGTCCTCAGTGGTTCATACTCCAGATTTTTTCTGATTTTCTATTCCCAGGTAACCGCTCTGTCTGCAAACTGAGCCAGTAAACTCACACTGCTCCCTTTCTTGCTTTAAGGCATATGTTGAAGAAATGTTCATGTGTGTAGCAATAAGCAATTATGAAGACCTTGTTTTCAGAAAACCACAGTTTTTCTGGTAACATTATTAAACAGGAGTTCTCCATCGTACTGTCAGACAAGAATCTGTGGGTCTGTACTATGAAGCACAGTAAATGCTTCAGTGCTACAACTTTAGGTTCAACTCTGGTTTTTCATTGTCACAGACATTCTTCACATCTTAAAAGGGGTGTATCACCATGGAAACTTACAGTATGGTGGCAGCCTAACTTACTACAAAGCAGGTTATGTTGGAGATAAGAAATCAACACATGTAACGACACTGCCCCTAAACCAAACATTTTTCTAGGAAAATGACCCAATGCTGATCTAAAACAGATACTGAATATTCCAACTTGTAGTTTTATAACATTTGGAAGCAACAATAATTATAATCTTAACTAAAAATAAACTGTAAGTTTACTTTTGGTTCTCACACTCCTACAGCTACAGGCCATCTTCTTCAAATTACATTTTCACATGTTCATTTTCTAATATATGCAGCTTATGAAATGTTAAAGAAAGTAACTATAATTACTGGGCAATTTTAAAAACTAAGACATTCTTTTCTTTTTTTTGGTCTGAAAAAATTATTTACAGACAACTGAAAGCATGTTGAACTACTGCTTTGGATTAAAAGTTTGTGTTATTTGGTATAAAACACATTTGACAGCCTGACTTGCATCTGAAACAATGCCACAGCTGTCTTGAGCAGCTTTCACACATGCACAGGAGACAGGGAAATTTTACAGATGTTCTGGAGTGGCGGCATGTGAGAACACAAATGTCCACAATACTCCCAACTTTCTGTGGAGAATTTCCCGTCTGGCAGGAGTAAAAGTGTTGGAACATCACCTGGTGAGGCAGTATATAAGCATGTCAGCAAATATTTCAGAGCATTTGCAGCTGCTCTGCATATCAGCATGTTTGTGTCCTGGTGAGAGTTTCTCCTTTCTCTGGATTACTTGTGCACATTACTTTCCACTATCTGCAATTATGGATATGAACAGATACTGGCATTACTCTTAATACAATATAGAGCTTCATCTGCTATTTGTAATGTGTTGCAAACACAGAAATTACCACAGCATAATTTCTGCATCACTTCCTACCTCCTGTGTGTGATGTGTTTGTGAGAACAGCAACAGTGAACAAAGACCAGACCAAACAGTCCAAATTTTCTCCTCAAAATCACCAGTGTTCATGTGTGAAGAAAACATTCTCCTGTTGACAGCATACACCTACTGGCACAGTAGTGCACACCAGTTAGACAAATGTGCACTAAAATGTTTAACCTTGATACAACTCTTGCCAATGCATGTATTCATGTAATGTATAAGCAAATCCTTATGAGTATCTGTAATAAAAAAATTCTGTCTCACAGACACATGCATGAACCAAATTTTGTTATCCTTAAGAAAAATCTCCAAAAATTACAGAATACATCCACTGGATATCAGTTTTAGACCTTTGTACAATAATTGGCTTTATAAAATAAGTTGTGGAACTGAACTCTTTCCTGAATGCAGTATGGGGGATAAGTCTGAGGTGAAATTCTGTAAAACTGCTTAACACTTTCTGTAACCACTGTAATTGTGTAGTTAATATACAATCCTACTTCAAACAAGAAGATGAGAAAGAAACAAACTTAATCCAGAGATTAGAAAATGTAATATCTGTTGCAAGGAATTTCAACATTATTATCAAAAAGAGCAGTTCATTTCATCCATTTGCATCAATATCTGCAGTGGAATATAAGACAACCAGAGAGGCAATGTGTACTGTAATAAGATTCAGAGAGAACTATTTCTCATTCATAGGTCAGAGTGGGAATAGTAAAAAGAACCGGTTTTGTCTTTCATATTGGACTCGAGTACAGATAGATCTATAGAGCAAATGTTATCACAGAAATCATCTAGCCTCAGTAGTTGCTTGAACAAAGGATCAGTTACCAAATGAAAAAACAGGTAAGAGACAACAAAGTGAAGAGAAACTGTGGGAGAGAGACGTGTTATATCACTGAGGAGCTCATGGGAGAGAAAACTACAAAACAAAGAAAAGTGGAAAAAGATCAAGGGCCTGAACTACCAGATGAGGGCAAAAACTGTTGGCTTTTGTTCAGGAGCAAATTGTCTATAGTGCAATGGGTGTATGTGAATGAGTAGGTACATCTGCATTTTTGAAGGGTGTGATTAATGTCTCTCTATAGCTGTGGAGACCCCATGGAGAGGGAAACGCCTAAGGGGTTAACTCCTTCTTTGTCTGTCTTTCCACAAACATGCATACACACACTACTGAACTTGAAAAGAAAGAACAACACTACCACCCATCCTGCATATATAAGTATTGTACATCTAATCGCACATAACCTGGCACAAAAAGTCAATTGCCCTTGGGCCCAACTGTGATCATACACAAAGAGCTAGAAATCATCAAACTATCACATTTAACTGATGGGTATAACACTGCTTTGTGCTTTTATTCTGTTTTGGTCTCTCTCACCTATTTACACAGACACACAACAAACCCCTCATTAAAAAGAAGTGGATTATCTGGAACATAATATGTCTGGACTTCATGCAAAAGACATGCAAAACTCAAAATGAAAGATAGCATTTAAATAATTCAAGTTTTTAACAATGTGTAATCTTCCATCTGTAAAGTCTACTATATTTTCTGTTGTGTTATTCTGTCTTCTTGAAGTTTTCAAACAATGATAATGATAACTGATAAATGACAGATGTCTGCACAAACAAATTCTATCTGATTTATTAGGATTGGCAGACCTGAACTCGTCTAAGTGGGCGTATTTTTTATACATTTGCTTAGACAAGTTTGCTATAGCCACAATCTGGTCGGCTCAATATACTAAAAGAAATCAAAGTACCCCACTGGAATAAAAACACATGCCATCTACATTTAACACAACACTGCCCCCATGCGTTTAATGATATTATTGACATCAGTTCAATCGACAACCAATGAAATAACATGTTTTTTGGTGCTCAAATATTTATCTCAACTCCATCAATACACCCATATTATTATTTCATTAATGTTATTTGTGTCATGTTACTTTCTGACCTCCAGTAATAGACCCACAGAACTCAAAACCACCAAATTGAAACATCTCTTACCGGTCATCTTGTATCCGCTGGCAGCCAGCTGTCCTGCCATGTACTCTCCATCTGAATTGTTATGACTGCACCCCCATGTTCTCATCCAAATCTTTTGGGTGCCAGGTATCAAACTATAAAGAGAAAGAATTAATTGTCCATTATGTGACATTTTCAAAAAATATAGTGATATGTACAGGAACTTGCACCCTCTTTCAAAGCAAAGGTTTCAAGTACCAGGTCCTAATTCAAAAAGTCATATGCTTCTTAGTAGGTCTTAAAATTTGGTAAATAAAACCTCAGATGAATAACAAAACAAGGTCTACTGCAGCATGTGAAAATTAATTTTAAACAAAACTAAGCCAAAATGTAGAAACTGTATGTGAAAAAAGAAGTACAATCCACAATTTAAGAGTTTACAGAACCACCTTCAGCTGCAAGAACTTGAAGTAATCCTTTTCTGCATGATGTTACCAGTCTTTCACATTATTGTGTATATTGTCCTTTCTGATTTGCAACATGTTTTAGCACAAGTTTTAGCTTTCAGACAGATGGCCAGAAACTTGGCTCAACAATACTTGCTATACGTTTTTTTTTATTTCCTGTTCTCCTTTTAATTCTCTTAATTACATTTTCACAGCTGCTTAAAGACTTTGTGGCTCCACCTGTACAGTCTCGCACCAAATTCTTTTTTTATACATACTGAACTGTGCATGCATAACCTTTTTGTACCTGTGCAGTTTTTACATGAGGCCCCAGGTCCTGCAGCTGCAAAACAAGTTGAATCATAGATCTCCAACATCATTTTACTTTTTTTTGCTGATATTTCATGCTTGTTTTTTGCCAAACTTGGCCCAGTGAATTTTGACCAAACACCACTACTTTGGTCCTGTCTATCTAAAGGACATGGTTCCAAAAGTATTGTAGTTTGTTCATTGCAAACCACAGCTATCATGTCCTTTTTAGAGAGGGGGCTTTGTCCTGGCAAACCTCCAAATAAACCATATTTGTTCAATCTTTATCCAATTTTACTGTCATGAGCTTTAAAGGAGCTATATCATGCTTTTCCAAGCCTGTCAAAGTCAGCTTTAGGCAATTATATGCTATTTTAGCACCCA
>JBBBVU010000006.1:19045515-19055724 GCA_037177055.1 Atherinosoma microstoma | reverse complement strand
TTTTTTGGGACAAAGGGTTTAAAAAAGGGGGGGGGGGCTGGGTTGGGGGGGGTGAAAGGTGTATTTAAAGAACCCCCCCCCCCCCCCCCCCCCCCCAAAAAAAAGCTTTTATATTGCAAACAGTAACCGGAAATAACAAACAACCTGTTTCAGTTGGGCTTGACGCGGAGGAGAGAGGAGCAGGAGGAGGGTGACAGCAGGGATTTGTTCCTGCTTTGTGACTGGTTTGGGTTGTCACGCGCTTTCCCGGGAATACGATGCATTTCACTAACAGAAAATAAGTTGGCAACTATTCAGAAAAGAAGCAAAAAGGGGAAGTGTAACTATTTAAAAAAAAAAAAAAGCAGAAAATCTTCGCAGGATGAACGAACAGAACGACACAACGTTTAAAACCACTGGATTCAAGTGGCTACTGCCCGTCACTGGATACTTGGGCTTACAACTTGAACAGGTAGGACCGATACGACGTATGAATTACAGCCATATTGTACCACATTTCTTTCTAGTTCTTTCTTTTCCAGACTATTAATTGAGGCTGATAGTTGTGTGAGTTGGAAGTCAAAGTAATTCTCTTACAGTGTATGACGCCCACATTGCTCTGCATGGCTTTACTGGCCAGAGATGTCTGTTGAAAATCACGACAGTGACAAAACACCTGTATGCTAAAGTTAGAAAACGAAGGTTTTTGTGAGTTTTCTGACAATATATGCATATATTATCACGACAAAGCTATTAATACAATTTAAATACTCCCTATGGATGGTGAAACAAATAGCTGTCATCATAACATGACTTTTTAGCAGCTGCACACCCTCCCTCCTCATTTTTTCTCATGTCTCCCCCCACTCAGGTAAATTTTCTGGCATGTCAACTGTTTGCTCTGGCTGCAGCATTCTGGTTTCGCCTCTACCTCAGTCCTATCCATGCCAGTCCCCTGGTCAGGCACGCTGTGGCCACGCTCCTTGGTGTTGCTTTTCTCATCTTCTGCTATGGATGGTACTGTATGATACTGTCCCACACAGCGCCCCATTCATTTCATGCCTCCCTACACCATTCATGTTTAACAACATTAATCTAGTGAAATAGTTTGTTTACCAGCATGTGATGAGACAAAAATTATGACATTATACTGTACTTATACTTTTTTTTTTTTGAAGTGTTGAAAGTTAACAGCAACATGACATTTATAATAGTTTTCAGCTTTAATAATAGAGGTACACCAAGTCATAACGCTCCATAAGTAATAGTAATTAAATGGTGGGTTTTCCTCCGCAGGTACTCCACTCACATCCTGATTATGGTGATGGCAAGTTACTTGATCATCATTAAAGCTGACATCAACAACGTACACAGGCAAGTGTTTGTCTTCGATCCTAAAAAGGAAATTCCCCCAAACCCACCACCTGTCCCATGTTTCATTGTCAAAACATTGTTTCTATACCAGACTGACACGCCTGCCTCATGCTGTCAACAGAGAAATGACAGAACTGCTACAAAAGCATCCCATTTCCATGTTCACGATGCAATTCTAGTTACCATTTTTTTTTCGGGTAGAACTTGTCAGACTAGGGTAGCCCGGCCCAGAAACCATTTGTATCAATGACAGATGTTAAGTTGAGTGGGATGATGACACAATTTGGGCAATGCCATTATTTATATGTGTGGACAATGACAGATTTTTTTCTTTATGTTTTTGTCTTTTTTGTAACACCCTTCAACCAATTCACCCATTGTCATTTCTCCATCTTATTTATACCAAATAAATAAATGTTACGTTTGTGCACGGCCCCCACCCACATTATATCCTTGGTGTGGCTGGAACTTCAGTAAAGTACTGTTTTTTAAACAGGGAGCTAACAGACAAACATGTCAGGTTAAAAGCAGCCAGATATGCCAGCCAGACCAGTCTGTTTGACCGATGAAGACATCCTGTCTGTGTGTGTGTGCACATGTGTGTGTGTTTAAATGCTCATTGCTCATTTTTTTCTGCTATTTTTATATAGTGTGTGTGTGGAACCTTGTAGGTGTTTGTGATTTTTTTTGGCGGGGATCATGTTTTTGTCCTGTGTATGTGTGTTCACCATCTGCAACCCTTATGTCTTCTTTCTTTTCTTTATGAATGAAGCCACATGAATGAGGTGTAGTTAGTAAGTGTTGTTTACATGTGCAGGAATTACCTGCAGGCAGGGCGAGATGACAAACCTTGCGGTGTCACACTTTAGGTGTGTAAACTCAAAATGCGTCCTTGGATAAACATACCATGTTACACACCTCCATATATTTATCTCAAGATAAGAGCATTGAATAAATCAAGGCAATCTTTCACTGTTAACTCCTAATGTCAATGTTCACCACCTTTTGGATTTGTTGTTTTAAGTTGAGTATGGCCATTCTTTTAATGACATTGTAGCTTTAACCAAACGTGTTTGGCTGTTATTGATCCAACGTTCATTTTTGCTAATACAGAAACAATACAAGCTTGAAAGTTCATATCTTTAAAATGGCCAGTGACTCTGTCATTGTCTACTCTTGATAGATTATCAGAAATTGCAAAAAATTACATCAGAAATAAACATGTAGCCTGCTGCTAAAACTTGTTGTAACTTCCATTGGTTAAATTACCATTCATTTTAACTGTATGGGTGCATTTTTATATAATTTACCCCTTTTAATTGTATTATTTAAATGAACTATTATTCATTGATTTGAACTTAATTTAAATATGACTTCAACCAGGTAAAGAAAAGCATGCCTGTCCACACTTGGTAAAACTGCAGAGGTGCTATCAATTTAAAAAAGCAAATACTTTCCTTTTGTTTCCCACAAAATGAAAACCATGGTGTGAGACATTTATTTTGGACACAACCCCCAGTTGAAATGCATTTATATTTCTTTTTAAAACAAAATAAAATACTTATTTTCAGAAAAGAGCTGAGTATGAGAAGTAAATATTGGATCCCATGTTCAGCTCTTGTAGTGCACACAAGCTGTAACATTCATTTCCAGTCATTTCTTCTGACTAATGGTATCATTAGTGGGAAAAGTCTACTCAAAGAAGTTTCTACTCTTACATTTACAGCTGATGAGTCACCTAATGATACACCAAGAGATTGCAAACCATGTTGCATTACAAGAACATCTCAATGTTCTTTTGTCTGTTTCAATTATATTTACTCCTCAACACAGGTACTCCATGGTGACGGCTATGGGCTATCTGACAGTGTGCCATGTGCACCGAGTCATCATCTTTAACTATGGGATACCTTCCACTGATTTTTCTGGGTAAGCGCAAACTGAATCTTTTTGTTGCCTCATTCCTCTTTTCTCTGACAAACCCTCTTGATGACAGCAGTGTAGTTCTTTCAGTTACAGGTGGGCTCCTTTGTAGTTGGTTAACACGTCCAAAGCATGTTTGTACACTCTGGCAAGTCCCACTGCCTTCTGTCAACATAACACCTCTGATTCAACAGCAGCAGGAAGGATTGTTCATAGCTGACTCTGCCCAACCAGAAAGAGTTAAAGTACTCTGCGTCACCTGTGATTTTGTTTCGTTTGAAGTGGGGCTGCACCATTAAGAGTATTAACAAATACAATAATGTAATATAGAAGTAATACATGTATTTTTTGTGAGGTTAATGGTTGTACCACACCAGTAGTTTCAGTGGAATCATCCATATTAGATAAAGTGGGCACAGAAGGTTTTTGTGTGTGTTTACTCTCTAAAAGGTGACCATTAACTTTGCTGGCCCTTCTATTCAACGGATTCTTTTCCTAGTTCCAGTGTGGATGAATTTGTTGGCCGCCTCACTTAGACTCCACGTGACATTGCTTCCAGCCAGGCCTGTGAGCCAGCTTGTGGTATGGTCATATATTGAATTAGGGGCCCAGCTTTTTTTCAGGCTTGTCCCTTTCCAGTATGAATGGTTGTGAATCTTAAGAGACCTCATACATTATTTTCATTAGAACTAGTGTATGCGAATTCAGGAACTTAAGCAAATTTGGGTGATTTTTCTGGCTTTCTCTGACGAATGAATGAGGGCTAAACGCTCAAAAGCTTTTACATTTCCTGTTAATTTAATAATTTGTGAAAGAAAAGCAACACTAAACTAAAACTCTAATATGGTATTTACCAACTCTACAGTCTTCAGGGTAAACTTTAGGCCACAGTAGTGGAGTGGTTCACATGCTGGGTGGCAACCTGAAAATGCTTCTTTTAAAGCCCACTGCCAACTCTCATTGAGCTGGCACTGCCAGCCGCACGGCCTGCCCCCTCTCCCACAGCCTTCCATGCTGTGCACACAATGCAGCCCACTCTCAGACTGGAACCAGTGTGCGAGTGTGTGTGAGAGAGGGAGATGGGGAGAAGTTCATGTGGCTTTCTGCAAACACACACACATTATTGGGACAGAGAGTTTTTTATGTGTGAATGAAACGAGGGGGACGGTGTGTGACACTTACTGTACTGAACCTTATTTGCCTCCACTGTAACTTCACTGAAAGCACGTTTGTGTATTTTATGTTGGTCTGGTTACCAACGCCTGAAGCGGCGATTCAACCGAGCACATGTCACTCTTTGTAACGGTTCAAATGAGTGTGAAAAACCTGCTTGATTTGAAGGATGGCCGTGCTTGTTAGCACTGTTCAATTAGTGAAGCAAATGTTTGGGCATGGCTTTCACAAGCTAAAAATATGCCAGTGCTGGTTTCAAAGAGAGATGATGATTGAATAAAACTCTGGCGATTGGATTGGATTAATCAGTGACCTGATTTAACTCTGCTTGAAAGAACGAAATGATTCACCAGTAGAAGATAAATTCTGTAGCCTCACAAAGAAGGTTAGTTGGCTCCAACTCGGGAAAGGGCTTTGTTTGACGATGGTCAGCCTGTATATAAATGACTAAAAGTGCTCCCTCTCACTAAAATGTCCCACTGATCAAGCAAGCGTGCATCATGCTAAACTGTCGTGGTCCCGGCTGCTAACTTTTTAGACATTTACAGCCATTTTAGCTGTGCAACCTTGTTGAAGTTGTCCACTGGCTGGCTTTGTTGAGCTAATACCACTGCTGTAGTATTGACTGCTAAAAGACCATCACTTTTCCAAATGTGGGTGACAGTGTAAAGGCACAAGGGTCTGTAAATCAGTTTCCGAACACCTTGGCATTGATTCAAAAAAGGTCTGAAAAGGTATAGTGTGAGATAAAATGTAATTTCTGCTGGCACAACCACTTCTTTTCGGGTGATAAACCTTTCATGATTGGACAAAATTGATCACTCACAACTTCACAATGATTTGCAGTGAGGTTTCTCTTTAAAGGATCTCAACTAGGATCAAACCATTCCCACAAAAACTCTCTTCACAGCACAACAGACACACCAGTTCCCCCTCTTTGTAGAGGTCAGGTGCTCAGGTCCGTGTAGTTATCTTGGTGTACGCTACACATATTCACACCAAACACGAGGGAAGCTGATTGATATTGCCCCATCTCACCAGTCTATATGGTTTTTGAACCAGTGTACTTGTATGTAAAGAAGGGTTTATGCACTAGATTTTTCCTAGTATGTCATTTTCAACAGCCACACATCCTGTCATTAGTTGCTTTAATTTACTTTTGACACAAATGCACACTGTTGATCATAGTTTCCATTTGTTTTTCCTGATGTTTTCTCCACAGATCTAAATGCAGTTGTCCATCTTGTCAGTGTTCCTACTGAAATAACTACCGGTTAAGCAATCTTTCTAACTCAAGCTCCTATCATCCATTCCCCAACAACGAACCCTCTTTCAAAAGTTGATATTTATCTTGTCATCCTGATACAAAGATGAAACATCTGGCCTTGCTTTACATTTTTATACTCCTGCATATTAATGGATGCTGTTTTCTTAACTTTTCTATGTTGTTCATTTTCATGGTTTCTTTCCCATATTTAACATGCTGTTACATAACATCCATTTCCAAATCTCAGTCATCAAATGAATTAACAAATGAATGAACCTTCTTTTTCCATTTAGACCATTGATGATTATAACCCAGAAGATCACCACACTGGCTTTTCAGCTCCATGATGGTAAGAAAAATAGATGTACTACCAAACACACATATATCATCATCAGCAGATGGTTGCAAGGCTTTTGTAGTTTCAGCAAAATGTTCATTACATGCAGGCCTTTTAGACTGAAGACTGTTGGACCCTGATGTAACCAAAGTTAAAGGTTTAACTTGTAACCATAGTAATACTACAGTCTTATTTAAATGTTGCAGTAACTCTTGACAGTCAAAATGTTTATAACACTTGAGTCCTACTACACTCAAACTGGCCTGATTATGCTTCAAAATTCTTTATTTAGGATCTCTTTGTTAAAACATTATTGTGCAAATGTGAATTAGTACAGCTGAATTTCCTATAAGATTGATCTTATTTTGCTTTCTGTTGCCTGATGGCTAAATATGTCATAACATGTAACTGAAAAACAGCCATTAAACAGAAAATGGTTAACATGTACATAGCTACCATTTTAACCTTGTTTTGGTTCTACAAAGCACTTAAATGTCTTTCTCATTCACCCATGCACACAGACCCCGATTCAGCACTTCTTATATGATCTCTGTATACAGTATTCACCACTTTTCCCTGCAAAAACACACATGAACATATCAGGAGCAATATGGGGTTCAAGGACACTTTGACACATGAGCATACCACCAACCTTCTGACTGGAAGTCAGCCACTCTACTAGCTGAGCATGGCTGCCCAAACTGTGGGTCACATAAAGCATTTACAGAATTTCGCTCTGTTTTAATAAAACCCTGATTTTCACAGCCTCGTTTGAAAAAAATTACTGTTCCAAAAACTTAAATACATCTGTGTAGTGAATTTTGTGATGCATACATGGTCGATGCTCTCCCGTAGAGAAAGAATTGGCAGGACATTTTATATTTTTTGCAATCCACGCATCACAGTGTCTTTCGTACTTCTGTGACTAACTTGCTTCCTGTTCTGTGCATGTTTACTGGAATAAAGACAGTGGTCCAATTAAATGATTAGTGTGTAGCCTACATGGTCAACTGCATGTAACAGGGCGGAGTGTGACCTTTGTGCTTTCTTTTAACTGTAACTTGTCCAAATGTTTACAGGAGAAAAACCAGTTAAAGTGCAATTTAACGCTGATGAAAAGTAAGAATGGGGAAAAAAGATAGAATAAAGCAATGTCTTCTCTCTTTTAGGTATGTGTAAAAAAAGTGAACATCTGACATCGGAGCAGAAGCTTCTGGCTATAAAGTAAGTTTTGACTTCAGGCTTTGAATTTTTAACAAACTTTTTTTTTTCTTCTGTTTTTAGTAACCTGATCGTTATATGCTACTTATGCCAAACATCATGGGCTACAATAAGGGTCATTAAGAATTGAAGGTTTTTTATTTGACATTTATATTCTTTCCCCTCACTTTCTCTCTTTTAAAATCCCCCCCGTTAAAACCAAGTTTTAAAACCTTTATTAACCTGTCTCTAATGTGTTTCTTATACGTTACAAGGAATATCATGAGTAAAGTCAGCCATTAATGTTGTGGCTAAGCATATTTGCTTTACAGAATGTCACATATACACCTGGAAAGGCAAAGTTAGGCAGCCTGTTTGTTCTGTGTAGACTATTTTTTAAAGATGTAATCTTGACTACTAGCTGTAGCCTACAGTCAGTAGCATGTACCAAGAAGCTACCAAGCTATTAGGAGGATTTAGGACAAGATAGTTGGAGAAGACAGTAGAAGCAAGGTGCAACATTAGTGACAATCTAAAAGCTCACAGCCGGCTAAGCGAGCTACAAGACCCCAGAGCTGGTTAAGAAACTAGCTGTTAGGTTCATTTGGCCAAGAACTTGCTGGAAGGTTGCTTGGCTGTTAATCTGGAAGCTAGCTAAACTCGCTTCCAGAAGGGAAGCTTTAGAGTTGCAGGAGCCAAAAGCCAGCCAAGCTAGCTAAGCCACAAAGAGTGGCTCCCAGTTCATGGATCCCCACAGACTTGGAGATCCAGGCTCATTTGCCCAAGGGCTAGCAGAGTTAGCTTACAAGTTCCAATTTGAGCGACCGCTTGCTCAACTCTCGGCAAATTTATTCAGAAACTCCAAAGCTGCAGGAGCCTAGGACCTGCCAAGCTTGCTCATCTAGTTGGGAGCTTGTGAGCATGCTAAGCTAATGCCAAATGAGCCCAGGGCTTGTGAGTAAGGATGGGAGTTGAGAGCTTGTTCTGCTCCTCAAGCTAGAAGCTTGCCTCCTTCAGCTCTCTGAAACCAGTGCTTTTCTAATTCTGGTGAAAGCCACAGGAAGTGAATACATTTTCAGCATGATACTTCTGATACATTAATTTAGCTTTTTCTTCTTAAGCTTTATTTTCTTGTTCAAACAAAATTAGCCTGGTATTGGAGGTAGTAAACAGAGCCACCATCAGCTGCTGGCAAGTGAAGATGCAGGCACAACTAGTTTCCACAAACCTATTCATTGAATAGGTAAAAGGATGGAGAGTCAGGGACTAGTCATCTTACGACCATGCCAGGTTTTTTGTGGCAAAAACCTTGAAATGTAAAATATTGAGGAACATGGATAGGTTTTTAATAGCATTATTACTGCCAGAGAGGGACTTCAAACCTGACATTTGTGGTGCCTACCATGTAGATTACAGCATGGAGTATCAGAGTGCATGAAAATAAACTCCTCGTGGAAAGAATAAATAACTCTTTTTTTTTTTTTTTAGCAACGAAGAACAGTGACACGGAGATGAAATTATGGTGAATAGCTTGTTTATGGAAAAAGCATGCTGGGAACTTAGAGAAGTGGCCTCATTTTGCATGAAACATCCTACATTTTTCTGCATGTTAAATGGAAAAATGACTTTGTGTACCATTGTGCATGTCATTTTAAAATACATGTTAAAATCATTAAATGCACCTCACTCATATAATAATCACTTCACTTGTAGATTGGGTGTTGTGTAATATTTGATACTTTAAGATTCTTGTACTACCTACAGGATTGAGCACTGCATACATCTGACATTTCTGATTCCAGTTTTATATAGCATGTCTCGCTGCACTGCCAACAATACGCAGCTGATTTTTTTGCTTTCATGACAGACAGATGCCCAGTTAGTCGTAACTTATGCTGTTGATCTTAAGTTTTTGGAACTGATTACCTTTTATGATGAGTTTTTGGTACCCAACTCAGGTTGTCTTAATGCTCTTTAACTGATGTGATTGGAGCCAAATCAAAAGCTGATTTAAAACAGTTTATTAATTTCTCATGCTTAAACTCAATCCAAAGGAAATATTCAGTTGTAATGTGTAGTGATCAGTTGTAGGTATTATAGTTTTCTGTATAGTTTTCAATTATCTCTCCTATTCTCTTTGCAGTGTGAGGCCTTCCCTCATTGAGTACCTCAGTTATAATCTGAACTTCCTGAGTGTCTTGGTGGGGCCTTGCAGTAACTATAAGAACTATACAGACTTCATAGAGGGAAGGCACATCAGCAGGAGGCTCAGACAGCACACTGGCTCATGTAATGGGCAGAATGGCTATGATAAGACTCTGGATGTATCACCTCATGTAAGTTTGTCCTGCAGTCACACAGAAATGATCATGAGGCGTTGTTTTATACGGTATTATCTTGTATTATCCAGAAATGTCAGAAGTATAGTATTATATTCCACATGCTGTCTGAAATTTTAATAAGTAAAGAATTATCATAATGTTTTAAGTTTAAGGATGTTGTTACAAGAAGAAATAGTTCATTACTAGTGTTGACAAGCTATAAAATAGTACAAACTAAACAGCTGGAGTTAGTCAACTGTAGACATGCAGAAGTCTGTCAGTCTATTTCAGCCAGAAAGAATAGCTTCTAGTTTAGAGTAAAATGTGTAAATTTGATAAATAGACATAGTGAAATAGCTCTGTTGAGTGTGTGATGGAATTTAGATTTTTGATAGGTACATCAAAATAGACATCTAGACTCTTGTATGTTGATAATGTGTCATGTAAAAATCAATTTCTCATTGTTATCTTTGGGGAAAAAGACTCCTTAGACTGCTCCGTGTTTTCTGACGACTGTTTTGTACGGAGCCCGTCTGGTGACAGCCACAGAAAAAAAATTTAACTCGTGGCCACGAGATACTAATGCGTGGGAACGAGATAATTAAGTCGTGGCCACGAGTTACTAATGCGTGGCC
>JBBBVU010000006.1:19009978-19030510 GCA_037177055.1 Atherinosoma microstoma | reverse complement strand
ATTATCATTGAAGAATTTATCACAAAAGTAATTCGAAAATGATCTAACACTAGAAATATGGATCAGTTCAAGCAACACTAAACCTCACTGGAAACTGAATTCTTTAACTCATCCATCAATATCTTATGGAAAACTGCAAGCACTAAAGTGTCCTCTGGAATTTCCTCATGTCAACCTCTCAGTCACAGCTTCACCCAAAACCTCACTAAGAACTCTACTGAGCCTCCTACTCAGCTATCTACTGGTACTTAAGTGCTGCTGACTCGCAGACTAATTCAGGTATAGAGTTTATAGAGCAGTGTGTTTCTAATAGGAAACACACAGGCTGTACTGCAAATGCAGCCATGAAGTACCCCGACAGGCGCTCTTCTGAGACTGTACAGCAGACAAACAGCCTTCACTCTCATTGCCATGAATCCATCAAAAACAATTCAATGTCCGATTCTTTCAACTCTCACCTTGACAAACTACCACAATAGCTCTATTTTCCAATGATGATTGAATGGCAGCAAAACTGTCTGTCTGCTGAGAAGATCACAGCAATATGACTAATGCATCACACTTACAGAACACAAAGGCTTCAGCATTTTCCATTTTCTCAGTGTCTTTAATGTTTGCATGATTTCTCTGACAATGATAAAGATTAACAATGTGTTATATTGGCAAATTGAAATAACAATAACTAATACACTGCATTCGCTGTGACACTGTTCTGATAAGCTTCTGCTTCTCACAAGATTAATTTCCATCCAGTGTTGCAATTATTTTTCACCGAAATCTTGTATTAATGATGGGAGAGTCCAACCACTGTGCTTCTATTCTTAAGTCTTCTCCAGTACATCCCAAAGATTCTCAGTGGGGTTCAGGTCGGGACTCTGTGATGGTGTTCATGCTCCCTGAACCCAAAAAAAAATCCATAGATGGAATAACTTGATCATTCAGTATATTCAGGTAGTCAGCTGACCTCATTCTTTGGGCACATAATGTTGCTGAACCTAGACCTGACCAACTGCAGCAAACCCAGATCATAGACTGCCCCCACAAGCTTGTACAGTAGGCACTAGGCATGATGGCTGCATCACTTCATCTGCTTCCCTTCTAACCCTGATGCTCCCATCACTCTGGAACAGGGTAAATCTGGACTCATCAGACCACACGACCTTCTTCCATTGCTTCAGAGTCCAATCTTCATGCTCCCTAGCAAATTAAAGCCTTTTTTTCTCCCATCAGCCTCACTGGTTAGTGGTTTTCTTATGGCTACACAGCTGTTCAGTCTCCTGAGTTACTTTTGCATTGTGAGCGTGTAAATGCTCTTACTTTCACAATTAAACATAGCCCTGAATTCTACTGGTGTTTTTCTTTGATTTAATTTCACCAAACGTTTGATCACCGATCACCATCATTCAGGGTTTTTTTACGACCACATTTCTTCCTAGAAGATGATGGTTCCCCTCTATCTTTCCAGTTTTTAATAATGCGTTGGACAGTTCTTAAGCCAATTTAAGTAGTTTCTGAATCTCCTTAGATGTTTTCCCTGCTTTATGCACACCAGTGATTTGACCCTTCTTAAACATACTAACATCTTTTCCATGATCACAGCATGTCTAGCGACATGGTTGTTTAAGAAATAAGAAGCTACTCATTGCATCAGTTGGGCTTAAATAACTTGTCAGCTGAAAGAAAATCACCCATGCAGTAATTATCCAATAGGAGACTCATTCCTCATAACTTTTTTTTGGCCAGGCAGTGTATATAACTTATTTTGGTTGAAGAAGTTGATTAGGTTGTAGATAAGGTAACAGATAAAGTCGCCACTAGGAGGCTTTGTGAAAAAAATTACAGTGAGAAATGAACTGACTGATACTTTAACAGTTGCTCCTAAAAGTTGTTTATTGAGATGAATCTTGGCTTTATTGAAGAAGAAATGCTACCGATGTTAGATATTTTTCTAATTTACAAGGATCAAATGTTTAATATGTGCAACTGTTCCGTTTATTCGTTGTCTATCATTTAGTCTTTATTAGAAGCTGTTTTTAATACATCTGGAAACACTGTATTGAATCAATGTCTATATGTTAATGTAAAACTTGCATACTGGAATACTTTTTCATTTGATTATTGATAAAATGATAAATTGGGTTCTAAATTACACTGAACAGCTTGAACTGCTGTCATTCTCAAACTTCTAATGATGTGCAAAATTCTAATATCAATCAGATCCCCTTAGCTCTGTGTCTTCATGTGCATGTGTGAAATCCTTACCCCAGTCCTGCCAGATCAGATACCAGGTTGCCAAGAGCAGCAGCTGCAGAAAATGTAAAAAGATAGACATGATTACAAAATAAATGACAGGGATTTAAAACTGACATAAAGGCAGCCAAAAGTTGCAATAAACAGAATATTACATGAGAAAACAGATAAGAGGCGCACACTCCATTTGACCACAAAGCTGCAGATGAACTGATTTAGTGGTAGTGTGGTATTCATATTAACAGGTTATCATCACATTGACTTTACAGACAAATAAACCTAAAGTTTCACAACTTTAATGAAACTAAGATGAAAAAAACTTGATACAAATAGGGAAGGAATTCTAATTAGTGGAAATTGTTGTTTTTGCAAATGTAATTCCCCTCATGTGCATAGAGGTGTTTCTCCTCAGGGTCATGGGCTTGCTCTACAAGATTAGGTGAAACATTTGGTAATAAGAGAGAGGTTCAGAGCAAACCCACTCCATTCCATACTAAAAGGAGCCAGCTGAGATTGTTTGAACTCCTGATAAGGATGCCTCCTGAGGGCTTCACTTTAGAGGTTTACCGACACGACCAGCTGGGTTGAGGCCATGCAGTCAATTCAAGACTTTCTGGGCACGATAATATTTCCCAGTTGGCATGGGATCAGCTGAAGATCGCCCAGGAGGAGCTGAAGGAATTTATTTAAGACGGGGACACCTGTGCTTTTTCTGCTCCCGATGCCGCTAAACTACCCTGAAATGGAATTAGTGGTTTGGAGAATGATGGTGAATGAATATGACTACTTGGCCTTCATTTGTAGCCATCTTGGCCTTTTTTTGGAGCCAGAAGTGACTCTTGGCATGATCAAATGGGAAGGTACAACCTTAACATTGGAAAGTCATTCTTTAGATGTCTCACGGCGAGGCAGTCTGAATAAAGTTCCCCTGGTTTTGCTGAAGCAACGTGATCTTTTTTTTTTTTTGTTTGTGACAAGTGTTTGCTCGAAGCTTCAGTCTACAATCTGGTTGATCTTTTTATTATTTTCCTCCTGAGAAGGGAAGAGCCCCATCATTAACCAAGTAAATAACAGATGTCGAAACTACTGTTGATGAACAGGCATCGGCCCAGATTCTTAACAAATAAGAATTCTGCTGGTTTGCATCTGGACAAGTACTTCGTTTAGAGGTTGATACCTAAAGTTATGATTGTTGGCTGAATATGGGTAATTACTATTGAATAAAATCTGATTGATAAACCCCCCAAAAAAGGCAGATAGACTTGACTCCACATGAATAATAAGAGCAGAACGTTGGAATAACTTATTAAACAGAGCAAAGAGCAGACCTGACTTATATCACATCTGAATATTTTCTGTTTCTGTCATTAAGAGGAGTAGTTCTGGAGTTTGATGAGCCACCATCTGGAGGATGATGAGTTAAAGAATCAACTTGTTCTGTTGCTTGTACATTACTGTGGAAGTATCTCCTCAGAGAGAAAATAAAACCTAGCTTTGTGTTCCCTCTGTTTTCCATGACCCTGAGTTCAGAGTATTACTAGAGCTGCCACAGCAGCAGCACAGAAACCCTCAGGGGGAAGAACACGATGTAGGAAAGCAATCGCTGCTATGGCAAAATTTTCCTTTAACTCTGGCCTGAGGTCCTGAGATTCTCCACCTGGTCTTTGAGCAACTGACACAATGAGATTACAAAGAGTATGTAATGTACCCAAAGTGTGCTCGCATATCTGACTAAATCACCTGCATAAATCACATAAATCACCACAGGATAAACTAGATATAACTCAAGAGTCTCTTATTATCATTCTGACAAATGTTTACGCTGGGTCTCAGTTGGTGTATGACTACAACCTCACAGATTCACATGCCTGCTGGAGCAAAACATCACAGTTAATAAGCTGCTGGCTATCATAGCGTAAGAGAAGAAAAGGAAAAACATTTGATTTTAGCTAAATAAGAGGATTATTTAGATATTTTCAGAAGGAGTGTTTGGAATGAGCAGCATCTCAGTCTGAGCAATTCAGTGAATAAGTTATTAAACTATGACCTTCTTAAAAAGATGTATGGTACTTCAAAGCTTCTCTTATTTATATAGAAGACAATGTCTTTAACTTTCTGGGACCTCTGTTACTGTGTCCTCACAATCAGATTTTAATGTTATTAACAGACTGGTGAAATGTACAGTCCAACTCAATAGAAAGATTTTCAAGCAGTTCTATGATGTAGTCTAACATGTAACTAATGCTGTGAGAAGATTCACTGTGCAAAAAAAGCTTGACATACCAGACCAAGTAGATGAAGGAAAGTAGGCAACATCGGCGACTTTTCCTGTAGCTTACTTTTTGATGCAGCTTACAATTTTTCTCGAAATCTTTTTAGACCTCCAAGAAAACCAGACACTGACAGCATGTACTATCAACTGCTGAATATTGTTGGACAAATGAGCCATGACACAATGCCTGCAAGGCTTCATGCAAAGACCATATAAGAGGTTATGTCCTCTGACTGGCAAAAGAACACCACCTTTCTATATTCGGAAGCTCTTTGCAGCAACATGCAGAAGTGCACCTACACACAGCAATGCATAAGTTGCTGTGAGTGTCAAAACTGGAAGCAGGAAACGTGTATTTAGTTGGATGCACTGCAAGATGGAATTGGGCTCTTTAGATGTATTACAGGAGCCAATAAAAATGTAATAATTATGCTTTAACTGATGAGGATGCGTCAGGATCATGGGTCTTGTATGGCAAGTCTCGACAGAACATGGTGACTTTGTTGTAGTCTTTAATAGGTTTCATCCTGTTTAGGGATTTTTCGCCTCATTACCTCTCTCTAAATGAAGTGATTAAGCCAAATAAGCAAACAGCCATTTATGGTGCAGCTTCCATCTTCATCAACATGGCTGAGACACATTTTCCTCCTAAGTGATTAGTGGTATTCACTACAGATTTGACAGAAGTGTTAAATCATTCTGCATCGGGTTAAAAACCTGCAACCTCTTGATTTTCAAACCCCACAATGTCCATAATCTGGTGGTAATGAAATCTTATGTTGTGGATGTGTGGGATCCGAGCTAGCTGAACATTTTAATAACCACAAATTTAAGAATTGTATCAGCTGCTGTAACTTGTTGTTAAACCCTTATTGAAAAATGTAACCACCATAGACTAACAAGCTCTGCTTCAAATGCTGCTGCTACTAAAACTGTAGGAGATCCTTTGTCAGAAACATGTGCAACATACTTCTCATCTACAGCATAACCCTGGTCAGATATTCCACATCTCTAATGCATGGGGACTGGAATACAAATATAAAGTTAAGTTATCTGCCTCCTCTGCTCTCTCACAACATAATTTCCTATTCCTCAACTGAGAGTCAGATCAGTTCTTAGTCTGTATGAGGTTGTAAACACGTACAGAAAAAAACTATCATTATAAGCAGCAAGAGACTTAGAAGAGCAGAGTATGTTCACGGTGTCACATAGATCACAACTAAAAATATCTGTTGCTTTATAACTCTTTTTTTATCTTTGTTTTTGGACATAAAACTCAAGCTAAAAAATAAGATGAAGCTGAACAAAAGAAAAACAGATTTTGAATACTGCTTGCCACTAGCTTAATATATGAAAGTACTGAAATACTGATAGAGTAAACAAATATTCAGCATTCGTTTATAACAACCAATAATGCATCCCATTAGCGTCCTATAAATATGTAAACAATATAAACAGAGACAGTTTTCCTGATTCCACTTGTAGCACTAGCATCCTTGGTGCTCCTCATCTTAAACTCCTCCACACTCACAGCGAGTGAGGGAGCAATTGTCTCTACTAGATACACTGAATAGGAACAAATGATACTATTAAAATGCAAATGTACTTCTTTGAGCTAAGTGCATATTACTGTTCCATTCAGCCTTTTGGTGAGCAGCATTACCATGATTATGAATTGTGCATAAGCTACACTGCTCTTTTTCTAATGCAGAGAAGAGGAATAACATTGGCCTCAGTGTGACTTTGTTGCACAGACATCATTGTGAGAAAGTATCTTAGTTCTAATTTTGGAGCTGGGAGTCCACTATGACCTGGAATGCCTTCAGTAATTATGACATAGACAGGAATTAAGTTTGCATCCTAGTTCAATAAAATGTTTTCCGAGGCTTAACTTTCTCTAATTGACTTAAACATTTTTCTCGAACCTACTTGATCTTACACAGTAATTATTCTTGAAGGCAGTTTGGATGCAAATACATACATCGGAAAGCAAAAGTGATATTTATGGCACATATCATGAATGAAATTCTCTGGACACATTTTGCATAATAATCATTAATCACAACAAAAACTTCCAACATAATATTACAAAACATATCAGTTCCTACAGATTAATGACATGAAACAAAATTTAAAGATGCTTTCAAAAGAAAAAAAAAGGGATTTTCTTACCTGCCATAGTTGAAATGCCAAGAATAACACCAATAGATAACTCAATCTGTGTGCCCTGAGAAGAACAAAGACAGATGACAGGAATGGCTGCAGGTCTTCACTTTAACCCAACTATAAGGTCTTAGCTGCATCCTAATTGTTTACTTGTCCCATATATATGGAAAGCATCCTGGAGACTTCAGGGGACATAAATTCAATCAGTCTGAAGACAGATTTTGAGGACATAGTACAGCCAGATTTTCAGGTTTACTTTTCATCATTTTGCTCGGTAAGGATTTCTTTGAACACCTTCACAAGGATTTAAAAGAGAATGAGCACACAATTTACTCAGGAACTGTTCAAAGACAAAAGGACAAGAAACTGCAGTGCAGCTATGAAAGAAACAAAAAATCAGATAAAAACATACTTATTTCCAAAGCTGAATACAGTATTATGAATATATTCACACTATTATTTTTATAAACAGATGCCTCCAGTGGAAATCAAATATACCCACTGAGCTATTATACACTGCCTGGCCAAAAAATAAGTCACCACCTGTATTTCACTAAGTAAATTCTGTAAGTACAAGCCTCCTATTAGATAATTACTGTGTAGATGATTATCATTCAGCTGGAAACAAGTTATTCAACCCCAACTGATGCAATGAGTAGCTTCTCATTCCCTAAACAACCATGTCAAAAGACACATCCTGTGGTCACAGAAAAGACTCTTCCTTCATCAATACAAGATCTTGGTGAAAAATGAATGCAAAACTGGATGGAAATAAATCTTGTGACATTGCAGAAGCTTATCGAAACAAGGCCACAGCAAATGCTGCCGTAATCAAAGCTAAAGGCGGTCAAAACTATATTAGAGTGTTTTTTTTTTGGGCCAGGCAGTGTATTAAGTTGACACTTACAGCAACAATCATGATGCAGTTGTCCAGGAATCCAAATCCAACAAAAGGGAGTGCATTGTGTAGCAGAACTGTGAACAAACAAACACAGACATCAAATTGATCAGAGAAAGTCAGCAAAGTGTATAGATTATCTTTCACTCTTTATTAACAACTGATATGCGTGAACCTGGCAGACAAGAACCCGAGAAAAAATGGAAATGCAATAAATGACCACATTTCTAAGAGATAACCACATTTTCAGATTACTTAGGGCAACAATGATTCATTTAATCTAAAGTAATTCAACACGCAAACACTTGTGTGTTGTGTATGTGTTGAGGAGGCACTGTGAGAGATGTCATAAGAACATAGAACACGACTCTATTTATATGTACTGTAAGTTTAAGTAATGCCAGGGCCACAAGATAAAGTATACAGTTTCCAATTCCCAACTTTTATATTACAAATAAGACAAGTTCTTAAATATGACAAAAAGGCTTAAAAAACCCAACCACACAGAACTCAGGGAGACACAGGTAAAGTAAGGAGTATTAGTGAATCAGTATAAGGTGATAGAGTGCAACACACAGTTAGATGCATCATAAACTGGAGAGCAAGTCCAGCTTGTTTTTAAATTAAAAAAGAGAAGAGCATCATAAAAAGCAAGCAGTTCTGTTCCCAGTAGTACAGTAAATAATTTTCTTCACTAGTGTCTGCATAGCATAGATAAAGGCAGACTGATGTACTGTAAGTGCTGTAAAACTGAATGTTAACATGTGATTAATCACCCCAGGATGGATCATGCTGATTTTAAATCATCATCATTAAAATACCTGTTTTAGATTAAGCTGTAATTCTGCAGCACATCTCCTTCATTACCTGTGGTCGTAAGAACACAGACTTCTGCCACAACAAAGGCAATTATACCCTATATACAAATAGAGATGAAACAACAAGAGCACCTCTGCTGCTGGTGTAGAGCCTTGCAGAATCAAATGTTTCTTATATATTATGAACAAACAGAAACTCCCATGAAGTCTAGTAGGTTGTAACAGCAGGATTTTAAAGTAATATAAGCAGGTGCCTGATAGTTACTGTACATTTTAACATTCTTACAGCTTTTAGTGGAGGGGAACACAAGAAAAACTTGAATTTTAAGTTAAAAGAAAGCACCTTTTATCAAATGAAATATTCTTCTTGCAGTGTGAGATCTTATTGTTGCACTTTCTGGAAAAAAAAATCAATGAATCTATGAAGCCTGAGGAGCACTTCAGTGTTGGTGAGAAATTTCTTATTAAAAGCTTAACCTTTGTTTTGTTTTTGTGTTTTTTTTTATTACAAAACTCTGTATCAGTTTATTTGTTTTGGCAGAATTCACAACTTAGTTATTTTCTTGACTGATGTGAAGTGATTCTAGTCAGCCTGTGACCTTTCATCTAATGCCACCATCGGGCTGAACTTTACTCTCTAAGTGTAGACGTTTAACTCTTCTCTCCTGGTCTGCCAGCTCCTTTTCTCTGTGCTTTCTAGTTAGTCTGATATTTTGATCTGACCTATCAAATCCACTATGATGGAAGGGAAATTCAGAGCTCTGGAGAATGGGAAATCTAAAGGGTCAAAATTCTGCAGGAGTCATTGTTCATACAGTATATATAGGAGCAAAAGGTCAACTGTTCAAGATTAGTGTTTATTATTATGATTATTTAAAAAAACAAAAGCATGTTTACTTAACTCTATAAATATAATTTTATTATTTTTTGACTAACATCTTTTCTATCTCATCACTCTAGGCTAGAAGAAACTGAAACATTTATCATTGTTTCAAATGTGTTTTACAAACTTTCAAAGAGTAACTGATGATGAGGAAGTAAGTGTAGGTATTAAATGCCTGTAAAAGCAAGTTTGCATTCACTGTCTGCATAGCAGACTACATGCTAAACATTTTTATTGCTTTGTGGTGTGTACATTTCTTAAAATAGAGTGAGTTGCTATGCCTTATTTTTTCAGTTATATAATTGTTCCCAACCCCAGAAATTCAGTCTTCATACATGTACTTTGCTTGTTTTCCTATTTGTGGAAGTCTTCCGTTCAGTCATTTGGGTGGAAACAGTAATAAACTTTGAATGACATTACCGAACTGAATAATAACTCCTTAATGCTTGAATTTATTTTCAATTATATAAAACTAAAATAAATACTTGAAAAAAACAAAACAATAAAAGAATTTAAAAAGACTGGAATAAAATAAAATACAAATAAATATCAAATAAATAACAATTGATAAATAAAGATGGATAATAAATGAATAATATAAAATAAATAGACAAATAAGAGTGATTAAAATCAAATAAATCAATAACGTTTATTAATTAGATTTATAAACAAAAGCCAGAAGTGGTTTGTCGCAAATTTGTGAGGGGTTTAGAAGAGTTTAGGAGCTTTCGTTGCATCGTGGCCAGACTGTACATTCATAATTTGCCGTAGTTGCATAGCCTCCTCTGTATTAAAAATCCAGAAAGATTCAGATTTGACAGTTTTGTTCAACTTATGTAATCCTTTTCTTGTTTGAGAAGGTTTGTATTACAGTACAGACACTTTGTATCATCCTTGTAATATCCTACTCATTAATCAACACTTGTCTTCATTAATCTTCCTGGTTGATTGACTATTTTATGAAGGATGTCAGAACAAGATTTTATCATCCAAGATGATAGAGCTTTCAAATCAATTTTACCAGGGAGGAACATATTACATATGTAACATCTATTTGGATAAAAGAAAAAAATAGACTTCTTACCATATCTTAACTGGGCTGCAGTAGGGGGCGCAATTTCCAGCTGCCCTGAAAAAGAAGGAGGAAGAAATAATATGAGTCTTCTTTGGTTTGCTTTTAAGTAGAGAGGGAAAGGCAGCATAAATGTGAAAGTTTGCAGAGGGCAAAGACCATCAGTCTGGACTTCTTGGACACAGAGAAGATGGAAAATGGCAGAAATTAAGAAAATTCTACCAATATAGCAGGGGGGATGAAAGGGAGTCTGAGTGTGAGAATGTGAATGACAAACAGAAACAGCGACATGGGTAGAAGATAGAAAGTGGGACATTTATCTGCTGTTATAAATACAATTTTAGACAATATAGCTTATAACTTTATTGATGTGGAATTTCACTGACTCATACGTTGGTGAGAATTTGGAGAATAAGGGTTGTAACCTCTATGTGAGATGGGACATTAGTGAAATATCTTATAAAGACTATATAATAAACTGTCAAACTGTGAGTGCCAATGTCACTGAGCTGTAAGGAACCACAATGACCTGCTGCTGTAAAACAAGAGATAACTAAATGTGCTTTAAGGCTGAGGATACAAGACAGGATTATTCCCTTTGCAAGTTCAGTGAAATTGGATTGACTGCCATAAGGTCAGTGGAAATGTAAGTCCACATAATGAAGTCTGTTCCATTACTTCCAGGTTACACTGCAGGGTGAAGCCAGACTGGAGGACATTTCATTTAATGATTGTGAAGGCTATACGGGACTCCCATCAGAGTCAACCACTGCAACACCCAAGAGACACAAACATACGAGCACTCCCCACACAGTCTCCGCTGGCCATGATACAAGTTAGACTACTACTGCCAAACATTGACTCTGGGAAATGTCCAGCCACATATGGTTGACCAATAATAGGAAAAACACAAAAATTGCCTTAATAAGGTGTTTGGGCAACACGTGTTACCAGAAAGGCTTCAGCATCAGATCTGGTGACATCAATCCTTTAATCACCATCTGCCTTATTTCCTCCATCCAGTTTCCCCCCCATATTTCCCCCTTCTGTCCTCTTCCGAATCAGTATCAGATTACGGTCCTCTTACAATCTTCAGCTCAACTGCATGCCATCTCATGTTCCTCATGCAATGGTAATCAATTGTTCATCTGAATGAAAGGGGCTTAACTGACCAGGTAAAATGCTGCAGCATGTTTATCATCTTTACTGAGACACATCTGTCATGGCCTCCTGCTGCTTGTGCATATTGAAATAATAAATATCCATTTCAGACTCTCCCCTATCCTACTCACAAAATCCTCACAGGTCCTTAATGATAATTATCCCTCTACAAAACAGAAACAAATTGGCAGTGATGAAGACTACCCACAAAGGAAGGATGTTTGGTACATGGAACCATTTTCAACAATTTGTCACTCCTGCAAGGCTCGTTTAAAAATTTAATAGAATTTTTGATAATAGACCTGTAGAAATCAGAGAGCAGATGTCAGAATAGCTTCTATATCAACAACATAATGTTTCTGACTGAATCATTTCTATTGCTATTTCTTTTTTGCTGTTTTGACACTTATATCTCAAAATAACATAACCCCTCTAACATCAAGTATAACTGACGATATTTTACAGAAGAATCAGTTGGTCATTAGGATAAACTTATTTTCAATATTTGTTTTTAAAACTTATGGAAACAGAACCCTTTAACTTCCCCTTCATAATCTAATGTTTACAATTGTTTAAACCCACAAAAATACATCACATTGATCTTAAGTTTGGGGATGAACCACCTCCCCGTCGAAACACTTGCAACATGTTACATAATTACCACATTTATTATCCTGACCATAGTAAAATATATTTAACTAGTTTAACTTCAAATATCTGCAAACACAGGGATTAGTCAGCTGACTATTCTTGTAAGGTTTTTTAAAATTGTAATTAATTGTTTATATAGATATATTTGATCTATGATCATTTTATTTATTGAGAAATAACCGTAGACTGAATAAAATGAGACATACAGTATAACTTAAAACCAAACAAACAAAAGTTTTGTATATAGTATCGTAGTTGCAGAAGGTGAAAACAGAAAGGCAGAAAGGAGAAGGGTAAAGAGACAAAAGAACAGAAATGAAATGAGGTAAGGGAAAAGACTTCTGTCAAAATTATAAAAGTGATTCCAACTACGATATAAACAATATCAGTGCCAAGAAATAAAGAAAGAGAAAGAAAGGGAAAAAAAGTAAATACATGAAAACTAAGACAAGGCACATCTCGACATCCAGCTGCTGCGTCTAAACATGAAGCAAAAAAAAGCATCATACAATCTATATAAGAGAACATAACAGATAATCATCAAGAGCACCTGGAGAGAAATAAGTACAGACACACCAACAGCTGTAACAACCAGCAGAAAGCAGATGGAAACAGGAGCAGCTCAGTGTGCATGTGAACATGTGAGAGCAACCTCGTGTCGGTGTCCATATTTATATCACTTAGGTCACCCAGTATACACAGTTTTGGACATGCAGGGATGTTACATCTGAGCCATGTTGATAAATTTTCACAAAACTTATTCCAGAACTTTTGGGCAGGTGCACAGAACCATAAAAGTAATCATCTGCTATGTAACCTGTGCACTGTGTGCAAAAGATTGAGTGATTAAGACCCATCTTGAAAAGCCTTTGTCCTTTGTAATGTGTTCCACGAAGGATTTTATATTGTTTAAGTTGTATTTGGACTATCAGTCATAATGAAGGCATTTAGACAAATTTATAGCAATAGCAATAATATAACTGTATTTCCTCCTAGCCCACACAACATTTGACAAGTAATGCATGAGAAATATCTAAAACCCGGGGTTGATGGCTTATATTTGCACATTCCTTTATGAGACGAAGGCAGTATTTTTGTTTTAAAGGTTAAAGTGACCTAATGTTGTCTCCTTGCAAGGTGTTACATCTCATAGATTTGTTTTAATAAAGAAGCATTTTTAGAAGTCAAACAAACTGTAAAGAGCTGAGATCATAAAAACTGGTTAAATTAATTTCTGTTGCAGCTGCTAGTCCTCCAGTAAATAAAATACTGTTGGATGTTTTGCTTTTAATTTGTTTTGTCTTTCCCTGCTAAAATATGTAAGTAGACAGAAAATAATGTGTTCTTACAAAAACAGCTTCTAACAACTTATAAGGACGAAACTGTGCAAATACGTCATATAAGTTGATTTATTTGCCTGTTTCTGACATTTTCCCCTGACATTTGGAAATGATGAAGCATAAATAAAAATAAAAATGCACTGCTTTAATGTCTCATTGGAAGTTACATTGAAAAAAAGGGAGAGAAAAAAAGATTAATGAGATACAGGATCCCTTCAAGATTTTTCTTTGCCAATTTGCTGGGCTTCATCCAAACATTCATTAGAGCTAAGATATATGGCACAGCTGTGTGTTGATCCCAGAACTCCTCCGGTCATCAGAGTATTGATTGCATGGTCTCGTATCCCCCAAAGCTGCTGTCTCCTGAGACTTTGATTTCAACAGACAGGAGTCGAGAACACATTTAATGGGCTGTGAGGAGACACTGACCAGGAGCATGATTAAATATCAAAGCAGTCAAGTTGAATTCTTCCCAGTCCTCTGTGCTTCTACTGTGGGATCATCAGTGCCTGCTGCAGATTGTGTTTACAACAGAAAATAGTCTTTGTCTCCACTTTGGTCACAGATTGTAGCAGCTTTTTGCTTGATTAGCATCAAATCTGTGAGGTGCTTACTGAACATTATGAAGTGGAAAATTCTTTACATAATATCTGTCTTCATAAGCCATCATTACAAGAAACACACAATACAATGTATCTGAGCAGCACAGTCAATTAAAAAGACCTACCATTAAAAATTACTTTGTAACTGTGACAGCGACAGTCTGATCATGTAGTCTGATCTAATATTTCACATCTTCATCTAATCATTGACATGCTTTATCTGACAGTCTGCTAAAGGTATAATTCATGTGGCCTAAATTCATCTACATCTGTGAATATCTAGCTTGAATTTGCTAGCCTGACAGAAGATCAAAATTGTTCTTAAATTGAAATATTTCTGTCATTAGTTGAATCTTACCTAACTTTCATTCCTTCCTCAGTCGCGTCTTTGCTATAACCCATGTCAGGCAGCCGCTAACATTGGCCTTTTTTGGTGTTGTTTAAAAATAAAAGCCATACTTTATCTTTGTTTCACCTTGATAAATGGCTCACTCCAGATAAAGTGCGAAGAGAGTTTTGGAAACATGAGATACCGAAAGAAAGAAAAAACCAAAGTAAAACCCAAAAACTGATGAATAAAAAGTCTGTCAGCTTATTCTGATTTCCCCTCGCCTCAATAAAAATGACAAATAAGGGTGGTGAAATTTTCTGCAAATTCAGGTATTTGTATCACAGAGGCAGAAATGAGAAGAGCTGCGAGGGCGGTTTTCATTATATTACTGTACATAGTAGCACAACACAGTGTTTGGGTACGTGCTTGTGTATGTGTGTGTGTGAGGCTTCCAGTGTTAGTGTGTGAATCTTGGCTTAATATGATAAAATTAAATTGAAGAAATACCCTTGTTTTCATTCAGGAGTTTATTGCTATTCTAATTCAAGGGATTCTTATTATCTGAGAGGGCATACTGTGCAAATTGATAAACAGGAGTATTATGAATCTGTGTCACTTGATTTAAAGATGCATATTCAGAGTTATGTGTGTGTATTTGTGAAAGGTTTAACAGAAGAAGGAACAACAGTATAGGCAAAAACCATTCAACAACTGCACATAAACTTGTTATTACCCTGTGAGACTGAAAAAGGGGAAATTAAACAGCAGCACACAGATATGGGCCTAATGGACAGACAGTCATTAGCAAAAACTAAATGGGATAAATGTGTGTGGAAGAACACAGCAGCAAAGCTGGATTTAAGTACCGTAGTTTGGTTTTAGGAGATTGGATAGAAGATCCATCGAAATCTAACAAATCAGTCAATTTCAAGAATTCAAGAACAATTATTTTTGTAAATACCAAGATGTACTGGCTTTATCATTGGAATGCTTGTCAGTAAATATGAAAACTCCTTTTAAGAGAGACTGATCTTAGACAACCACTGTTGGCTTTGATCGACCCCCTCACATATACCAGACGACTTGTGAGAAGGTTTGGTGTACAAGAAATGATTCCTTGTCTGCCGAGAGGAAATATTGAGGATCTTTTGAGTAAACGCCAAACTAACCAGCCAGTACATTTACGAGAGAAAAAAAATGACAAAGCATCAAACTGAACTATCAAACTTCAGTAATTCAGTGATCTATGTGTGGCAGGTACTGAATTAACTATGGCAATCTGCCAATACAGGTAGCTGTGGGGCACAGACAGATAAAAACACACAACCACAATATGTCTAAGGATCCCCCTAACAATTAGCAAACCACATGACATGGGAAGTAGTCTTGTTAACAGCTGTGACAGTGGAGCAGGTATTGTTTTCACATTCAGAGTATGTCCCTGTGTGTGACTCATCAAGTAAAGCCTGACACAAACATCTGCCAAAGTATTTGAAAACTCCTTTGAAGTAGTTCTTGCAAAAGTCAGTGTCTCCACAACCACAATTTGTCACTATGACACACACCCCCACACACAGATGCCTAGAGGCAAATCAACAAGGTGAAAAAAAACAAAGGTCAGAAATGCCTGCATTGCTTATCTCACACCGATCTGTTGTTAGCAGATCCAAACCCTGCTATAATCTTCTTGTTCACTGAAACAGTCCTCTGTCTTCACATGAGAGCAACATTTGTGTCCTATTTTGTTGACCTGGCTGTGTCAGACCACTACAGTGTGTTTTTTAATATCACAAGTTTCATCCAGCAGGAGGCCCCTGTGAGAACTGTGAGGAAGCGATACATTACTTCTGAAATGGCTGCAAATTTTACTGATATCTTATCCCAAACTCCTGCTCAGATCTGTCCTGCATCCTGTGATTTTATTGTTGATCATTTTAACAACAAACTGGAATCAGCAATCAATGCTGCAGCTCCATTAAAAATGAAAACAATAAGATCAAGATCAAACCACTGTCGAGAAATGTGGCGTTCCTTTTCACAGCTATGCTGATGATACGCAGCTTTACATGGCCGTGTCTCCTGATGACCTAGAGCCGGTTAACACCGTTTTAAACTGTATTTTAGATATAAAGTCAAGGATGGCAGAGAACTTCTTACAGCTCAACCAGGACAAGACTGAGGTTTTATTTTATTAAAATTACAACATTTTAATCCTTCTAACTGTGTGAGGAATCTGGGTGTTCTTTTTGACTCAGAGCTGAATTTTATTCCACATATTAAAAATGTCACAAAGATAGGATTTTATCATCTTAAAAACATCGCCGGAGTCCGCCCATTTCTCTATCTTGCCAGCACGAAGATGCTGATGCATGCTTTTAGTTCTAGTAGATTAGATTACTGTAATGTCCTGCTCTCTGGTCTTCCTAAAAAGAGTACATCCAGTTTGCAGTTCCTCCAGAACTCAGCGGCACGAGCTCTGACGAGGACCAGGGGGTGGGAACACATTACACCAGTTTTAAAATCCCTGCATTGGCTCCCCGTGCGTTTCAGGATTGATTTTAAGTTTCTTTGAGCGGTTTATAAATGTCTTAAAGGTCGTGGGCTTTATACAATATAAAATCCTTCATAGAACACATTACACAGGACAAAGGCTTTTCAAGATGGGTCTTATTTATCTGACCTGCTTTTAAACTATGAGCCCTTACTGTCCCTGAGGTCCTCTGGTACCGGCCTCTTAGTTGTTCCGAAGGTTAGGACCAAAACATACGGAGAGTCCTCATTTCACCACTATGGTCTTCATCTGTGGAACAGCCTGCCTCAGGGCCGCAGAGACTGTTGATGTTTTTAAAAAGAGGCTCAAGACCCATCTTTTTAGCTTAGCTTTTAACTAAATTATTTATTGTTTGCGTTTTAGTATCTTATTTTTCATCCATGCAGTTATTTCATTAATTCATTTGTGTTATCGTGTCTTATTTTATTTCAATCATGCTTTTATCTGTTACTGTCTTCCATTAAGGTGTGCATTTTGGCACCAACTCAAGGTAAACCCAGAATGAATGCAAAGCACTAAATACTGGTCTGGAGAGAAACAGTATCCTTAATATCTCAGCTATAAGTGCTGTCTTGAGTGTTGTGGGCCTGTGGTGAAGTCAGCAGCCATGGGAGAAGGAAGAAAGGTCACCTGCAGTGGCCTCAAAACAAGGACAGGACAGGACAGGGTGGTACAGTAGTTTGTTGCAAACCCTTCTCATATGAGGACAAAAGGAAGTGACAAAAAGAGAGAAAAGTCAAATACAAATGTAAAAAATATAAGCGAATAACTGCTTTGAGAAGACAAGAAGTTGTATTTAGAAATCCTGATATCACATGAAAAACAAAAAAGAAATTACCTTAAGATTAAGTGGGCAGGCTTAGATAAAGCAATATCACCTTAAACATCAAGCACATCTTACAGTGCATATTAATAATACCTGGGCTTCAGCAGTGGCTGGGTAACTTAACGCATGCCCCCGTCCATCGGTCCCACATTTATAAAAAAGGACCATATGAAGTGTCTTTTTTTCTCTGCTTGCCTATCTAATAGATTAAAATATTTCAATTGGTGCCACACAGCAAGCTGAAAGGGAAACTGTTTTATAAGACTTTTACAGATATGCAGAGGAAAAGCAAAGCAATGCAGCTTTATGTTGTCAGTCATAAATTGCAGAGCACAAACAGTAAAGCAATATGGCTAATGGGGAGACAGGTGGAAACAGGTGTGTTTGTGATGTCGCCCATTATTACCTCAAAGGTAACGAGCCATTTCATTGTCCATCCAAATTTTGCTAAATTACAGATAACATTCGATAAAATGTCCTTTTTCATGATATTTTCGGTAGTTCTGGTTCACTCAGTAAGTGTCGGTTACATACAGTATGCTACTCCAGCACCCTAAGCTGTTCCTCAGTCAACATCTTGTTCGTTTTTTCTTGTAACTTTTTTTAAAAAGTGCAAAATATCATGATTTTAACCTTCAAGCCGGATTGGGTTATGAACCAATTCATGGGGAAAAATGGACATATTATGAGCGCGGCTACAGCTGGAAGACTGCTGTGAGTTAACAGCTGGAAAATTCTCCAGCGAGATTCTGAAAATTGAAATCGTCTGTTGCAGAAAATTCCAGCAAATTGGTCATGTGTAATTACTCAATTTACCTGGAAAAAAAGCCAAACTAAAAGCTCATCACTGTCTAATCATTTTTCAGCATCAAAAACAGACGGTAGTTTTCGAATCACAAGCCAACATGTTTAGCACTAGCTACAGTTCTGTAAAATTTTCCACAAGGAACCACTTTTTTATGTCAAGACTGATCAGTTAAATGGCTGAAACTCATTGTTGGCAACAAAATGCACTCAATAAATAGGCACAGTATCTTATTACATTATCTACATGATGAGTGGTGATTTTTTGCTAATTTACCATAAACTGTCAGACTTGAAAAATCTGAAGGGAATCAGAATTGACTGTCTGGCATGTAAGTAACCAAAGTAATTTAGTGAGAATGGCTTGTTTTTCTGAGAGTCAAATATCAGCATGACGGCAGCATCTTGGCAGTGATGTGCAAATATGGAGCAGTACTGATGTCTCTACTCTTTTCCGCATCTGGGGGAGTAATATGTTATTGTGTGTGGGTCACAGTCAGTTATCTGTCAGCTTATACTACCATACTGTAGGAGCCTGCCTGAGTGAATTAGCATGACAATAACACTGTGAGCCAAGGCAGTTTAAAACATGAAAAGGCTATTTCAGGAAAGAAGGCTATAATATGAATTGGGGTGAAAGCCATTGGCTTCTCCATTCACCCCAAAAGGTGAAATAAAATACCATTATGGACCATGGCAACATATCGAGCACTGAAAACAGATAAACATGTCTTTTGTTGAAAGACACACAGCTTGAGAAAAATGAGGATGAATGTTTTGATGCAAGAGTCTTTAGACCTACTGCATCCCTCATCTGCAAAACACAAGGAAGAACTCAGAAGGAAAGGAAGGCGGTTATTATTGTTATTATGATTATTATGATTATTATTATTATTATTAAGGGAAAGCTTCATTTGTTTATTGATGTTGTGAAGTTTTAGTAAAGTACTCTCCGGGGTCACTGGGGAGATGACAAAAAAAAATCCATAAAAAACACCCAGACATCTCGATTCCTAGTTTGCATTTCCAATTAAGTCTCCCTTTCCGGAAAATTGCCTCTATCTCATCTCTTCTCATGCTTTCCTTTCACCAGCAGCCCTGAGGGAAAGTCATGTTTACAATGGATGTCACTCTGTACCTGGACACTGTCAATGACTGAGGTCCAGATGGAATAAAAAGGAACTCTGGTGATTTGTTTATTCATTTCTTTCACATTCGCTTCTTTTCTCCTCTCAGGCATTGACAAAATTAATCCACCTCTTCTCCTTTTCAACAGGTTGTGACAGATGTTGTTCTCTTATTTCAAACAATGTGTATAGGACATCAAGAGCTACAAACTGAACTGACAACTCATGTTGAAAGGTTTTCAGTTTATAATGATATGAGTTTTTCAATAATACCTTCAATAAATCTAGCAAGTAGTTGCAGGGACTCTTTTTATGCAACTTAGTTTGAGAGGTACTATTACATTTGAACATTAGCATAGTAATGTGCACCTCACTCCCATTTCTACATTTATGGCTACATTATGTGTATGAATGTTTGGTGGTGGTCAGAGAGGCAGTTGGAGCATATCGGCAGCCACGTCTCTGTCAGTCTGCCCCAGTGAAGCTGTGGCTACATACATAGCTTACCATCACCAAGTTGTAACATGAGTAAGAAGGGAGAGTCAAACAATTATTTTAAAGCGGCCTTTCATTTCTGCAAACTACATTATTTATAATTTTCTACTTAAATATGAATATCCCAGTCTTAGTATTATTTGGTTAATCATCTCTGATATTTTGCACAAATCATTTATTTGCTGTGTGTGATAATCAAAGCACAAAAGCCTATCTATCTATCTATCTATCTATCTATCTATCTATCTATCTATCTATCTATCTATCTATCTATCTATCTATCTA
>JBBBVU010000006.1:18991179-19007044 GCA_037177055.1 Atherinosoma microstoma | reverse complement strand
ATCATCATCATCATCATCATCATCATCATCATCATCATCATCATCATCATCATCATCATCATCATCATCATCATCTTTGTCACAACTATCATCTGCATAGTCACTGCTTTCAGATGTTAGAATACAGCCAAATTTGCCATCATAACCACTGAAGACAGCAGCTACATAACTGCACTTTTTACTGTATGTGTACTAGGACATGGAGGAAAATGGCTTCTATCATGTAATCAGTAATGTGAGGAATCAATACCATAATATATACTGCAAACTGTTACATCCTTCCCTCCCCCAGTTACATTTGTTGTTTTTATGCTGGCACTTACAGAGACTGAATTACGATGCCTGCAAACAGAAAAGGACAGAAGCTCCTGTGTTAGGACTGAACAGTCCTTTCATCACTGTCGCTGCATTGTACACAAGCTCAAATGTCACGTCATGAGATGAGTGATGTCAGGTAAGGCAAATTGACCTATGTGAAGTTGTAATTGCTTAAAGCAGAAGGTTTTTTTGTGTTTGGCGGTTTAAACTAGTCATGAAGACTGTATACCACTAAAATATTATACTTTAAAATTGTTACATTTAATTTGCACATAAACCAAATTTTTTCAAATCATAAGAAAAATCAAACACTACAATGTGTTCTTCCAATATTGCCCAGCTCCTCGGGCAAAGTTAAAAACTGCAGTGTGACTCACATCAGGGTCCTAAGTTTTTCCATTTCATTACCTTTTCATTTCCTTCTTGGGTTCTGTGGTCCCTGTCTATCTTTCTGGGTTTGCATGTGTGTGTCTGTAAGTGTGGGGACTCCCTCATGAGACCTGCTGCTGGTACACCTGCTCATCATCAACTCATGCATTAAAAAACCTTGGCCTCCCTTCCAGTCTCTGCCACAGTATTCTAAAACAGAAAGCTGGTAAATGCTTAATTCTCTAGTTGCTTAGTAATTGGTCCTTCTCTCTGTACTGTCTTAATTCCTTGCATCTCAAACTCTCCCTTACAGGCTTGCCAGCATGTCACCAGCCACCTTGTTGCCAACCAACCTGCTCGCTGCCTCCTTTCACATGCAAGCACACACACCTGCACACTTTCCGTCATCCTTCAAAGTGTCATTCTTCTCCTACTCTGTCACTGGCTCACTCACTCTACCTGTCTCCAGGTCCACAAATTCTCCTCCTTCAAGGACTAGTTCATTCATTAAACTTCTTAAACCTTTGCCCCCCCTGAGTAAGTCTTCTGCATTTGGTTCCACTTTTGGCTGCTTCTCAAGAAAAACTGCTTTTTGTTGGTAAGTGTACTGAAAGCAAATACATCTTGCATTGTAAACAAGCCAACAGCAGATTAAAATGTTAATATTAATGGCAGCCGAGGCTGTGATCTATGCATGTCATTGCTTCTTGTTATTCTAAGCTTCACCTGCTGTACAGTGAACCAGACTATTCATAGCAGTGGATGCATGTATGTTCAACATTCAGCACTCTGTTGCTACATGCTCTAAGGGAGTTTCATGAAGAAGAAGAATTCAATAAGCAAAAAGAAAGAACAGGACTAATGGCCAGAAGAGCATTAAATAATAAATGTATGATTTCTAAACGCTAATGGTGGACAGATACAGAATATTTTACTTTAAAAGATATCTGACACTATCCTGTAGAGTGAACCCAAGAAGCAAATCATTCGCCCATCATGTGAGATAAGAGTAAACAAAGGTCCACTGAAAACACTTCCCCCACAGTGCTTCAGGAACAAAGTGACACAACTATTTGTATCCTCAATCCTAATTCTTACAGCAGCTGATCTGAAGTTTATAATTTTTTTTAGAGTTGCAGTGTTAATGTGAATCCAATATTCAACAACTTGACGGTAATTAAATCCACAGCCATCAAAAAAATAAATTATGTGCATTTATCTTGTATGAAACAGCCTGGAGAGGAATATAAAGGATGAGGCAGGTCAGATAGGCTCATGTGCTGTATAACCTCTTCCTCATCACTCATACTGTTCCTTGTTGCTTTGCTCTCTTCTCCTCTACATTGATCGACTTCTTTCTCTCTTCATGAGGGCGATCCTCTGTGCCTTACATATCTTATTCTCTCAAGATTAAATTATTACATTTCACAGAATCAGAGTACTGCCTCAACCCTCACAAACCAACCAGCAACCTTGTTTTCACCATAACCCACTGGATTAAATGCAGAGGTGGAAAGTAACTAATTACATTTACTTAAGTTACTGTAAATGAGTAGTTTTTGTGAGTAATTTGTAATTTTGTAAGTAGTTTTTGAAATAAGTCATTTTACTTTTACTCAAGTACATTTTGACCCAAGTAACTTCACTTCATCACATTGGAAACCTCCGCCATTACTGAGTAAAAATATAATGAAAGGAGAGGAAAAAAAGCCTGAACAGCGTCATGCCGAACGCCACCGATTGTCAACCTCCGCAGCAGGTCTACTTGGGTGATGTTCATCTTAACGCCGTGTGTTTTTTTCTGTGCATCCCAATCTTTATGTTCATTGTTTGGTTAAAACCATCCTCGTTAAGCAAAACATGCTGTCATGATATCAATAATAAAAGTAACTAAGTAAATTTTACTTAAATTACATTTTAAATCAAAAACTTTTTTACTTTTACTCAAGTAGATTTTTAGGTGGATACTTTTACTTTTACTTGAGTAGAATTTAAGCAAACTAAAGATACTTTTACTTAATTATAATTTTTCAGTACTTTGTCCACCTCTGATTAAATGTACGGGCAAGACAGTGATTTAAAAGAATGTGGTAAAGACTAGAAGGTCTGAGATGCCAGAAAGTCCCAAGCTTGATCTAAAATTGTTCAAGTGGTCCAAACGAAATGAACAGATTTTCTGAAAAATGAAACAAGACAACTGGAAAATTATTCCCGGTGTGAGATAAAGATGAAATAAGAAAATAAGTCTGGGTAATCATTTCTCTAAATTGTATCCATTCGTTTGGCTTTTTACTCGCTCTTCTTTAGGTGACTGAAAACTATTAAATCACCTTTTTTCCCACAGAGATGACAAATCCCTAGTTCACCACTTGGACAAGACTCTCACCCACAAGTAATTTGAACTTTCCAATAAACCAGACCTATAACTCCCTGGACTGTGAAAAACGAATCAAAATAGAGGGAAAGAAGCTTGTATCCTCAGAGATACAGCCAGATACTAATTCAGTGTCCTGCTGGTCCAACAGATAGAAACAGCACCCATCCATCATCTATACCCACTTTATCCTGCAGAGAGGTGCTGGGGTGCTGCAGCCAAACCAAGCTGACACTTGGGAAGAGGGGGGGTACATCGTGGACAGGCAACCTAGCATACATGTCTGTGGGAGGAAACTATACACAGTAAGAAGAACCATTGTACCATCATGCTGCTCTAAAGTACACACTACAGGCTTATAAATGGAGCAAAGAGAGGTGGCTATATGTCAATTTTAACCGTCCTCACATTTAATAAAGAAATATTCCAAAGTTCCTGGTTCAGATAGAGGACTTTACAGGTAACAGAACTGTTCTGGTCAATAGATCCAATCCAGAGATCGTCTCAGGCTCAGGGCAGCACTTGGGAATTGAGCATTTCTTATAATGAATTTACCACATCATTTTCTTAAGACCTCTAACCACATTTTTCCAAGTGTCTGAAGTCTGCCGGACCTTATTATGCTTCAAACGATTACAATTAAAATACTGCTTCTACAACACCTCCAACATTACACCAACACCTCACATTAATTCACATTATGGCAGCATGTCCCTTTATGCTTGGACACAATAACTGTAGCTCCTGTCGATGCTGACATGATTTGTTTTTTTTTTTAAACTTTTTTAAACCCCAGAGTTACTTGTAATCATGTTAGTATCTTATAATGGCATGTGTTATTTAATCGGTTTAAAGCTGAAACCGCGGATCTGACATCCTGACAGTATATGATAACACTGAAAGGAACACTATGGCTGAACTGCAGTATATTATAGTATATTATAGCACAAACTCTCATCAGCTTACCTTGAGCGATGGCTATGGACTCGAACTTGTGGAGCTCCCGCAAAAGACAGGTGCGCTCAGACGGATGGAGGCTATAAATAAACTCCTTGGCTCCTCGGGGTGAGTTGAGCGGCTCCACGGGCTCCTTCAGGGGGTGTGTGCCCAGGTAACACCGCTGCACCAGCATGGAGAACGGTGGCTCCGATGCAAATGCTACAGCGGGTGTTTGGTGGTTTTTGAGTCCGGCTCTGGCCAGCCCACTCCCGGCTGTGAGGGAGAAGGCAGGCCGCAGGACTCTTTGCAGGCAGGGCAGCATCCCAGGGATGGAGGTAGAGCAAAACACCGGGAACCTGATGGAGAACAGCGGACGACAAAATGCCTGGTTATCACCACTGTGAAGCTGCACTCACCTAAACCACATGACATCACGCTTTATTTAATTATTTTATGATAATTTGACTTAATATTCGCACAAAGGTCGGGTGCATACCACACATCCTCCATCTGACAGTAAAACACGAGTCTGACCATATAAACGATAACTACGAACACACATTTAAGTTCACGGCATTTTTGGGAAGCAAAAAAACATTAAAAGCGTGTCCAAAAATCCAAGTGTAACTTGACTTATAGGACGCACCTCAGTCGATGCTCCGCTGTCCCGTCCGACGAGCTCCACCTGAAGCCTCGAGAATGCGGCAGCTGCTCCGGCGCATACGCCTCTGCTCACCCGCTCGGACAGTTTACAGTCGCGCTGCCTGAGACCTTAAACATTTAACTTGTTTCTGTAATTTTGTGGGGGGGAAAAAACCCATCACATTTTTACAATGGCAGTTGGGTTTGGTGTAACCTCTAGCTGACAGGATGGTGACAAGCGGGTGGGAGGGCTCTTAAGCGGACAGCGACCCTGGAAATATGTTCCAATGGCAGCGCTGCTTCCCTCCGTGCGTAGCTCTGACGGCACCGTCAGACGTACGCACAAACAATTAAGTGTTCGTACTGTATCACGTCTGCCATGACGTGAAAAATATACCAATTTGGTCCTTTTTTTATTCAAACTGTCTATTCTTTTAGTAGTTGATATAAAAATTATTTTCTTCTCTTTCTTTATTTGTGTTAATTTTCACTATACAAGGCATTTCTACAAGTTAATCACGTGATTAACCTTGGGAATTGACGGGTAGAAGGTCTCGCAAATCATAACCTGTCACTTGGTGAGTTAAATGACTGTAGGAAGAACCAGACGGGATTATTACACTTTTCTTACAGTAACAACATACAGGATGTAAACATATTAATTTACAGATTTAAAGGTGTGCTCGCGCCATCTGGGTGTGTGTCAACTCATCCCTATACTGTTATGCACGTGGGGTTATTGGAATCATTAAACTAGACCCTAGTCCACACCCAAAGGAAACATGACACCTTGTGGAAGTTATTTGTTTCGAGGAAGAAGGCTGTTCCTAAAAGGAAAGAGAAGAAGACTGGTGTTTCCTTTACACGTAGTCTAAGTACCCTGTGTGCGCGAGAGCGAGAGACTGGCTGTTTAATTGATTAACATAGTGTTTTCAGGTCTTTCAGGATAGCATGGACAGTAGTGATGCTTTATCCAAATGGAAAGTATAAATCAAGGTTGGGTATTGATTCTTTGCCAACAGCGACCCCTGGTGGCTACAATCAAACATTGGACTTTATTTGCATTCCCCCAATGAATGCTTTATTCGTAGAAAAACACCATACCATATCAGCATTGAGTATAACAAAATTACTACTTAAATCTCATCCATGAATTAGTATATAACCTCCAAATGCAGAATTACTCATGAACACTTGACTGTCTGATAAACTATAAAAATATGATAAAGAAAAAATGACCAGGAATGACCGTTGTTGATGATGATACTGGTATAAAAACATGGGTGGATGGTTATTGATTTAAATAGGGATACAGGGGCAGCGGGTCTGGGGATATTACTCAGACAAAAATGTTAACATTTTGAATAAAGTAACATTATTTGTAGACTACCTAACATGTTAAGCAAAGTGAAAAAATATACAATCACACTTGTCTAAAGTCTGACTAAGGGTGCTATTGAAATGAACAATGCCACAAGAGCAGCATATAAACAAGTGGATCACGATGGGTTATTTAATTTGAAATCTTTTTTTAAACATAGCCTAAAATGACATTGGAGAGTACTTGACCAGCTGTTATATCTGAGGGTTGCCCATCTCGGCCTCTTCACTATGTAGCAACAATCTCACTGCTGCAGAGAAGCTGCAGACCACACTTTGTGCTGCTGTTAGGTATGAAAAGGGCTCTATAAATAAAATGTGATTTGACACATTTTTTTTTTATCCCTACTCCTCAAAACTTACTGAATTTGAAAAATGGGTATTTAGATATAATATATAAGTCAAATTTCAGGAAAGTCCTGTGCAATGAACTTTTCATTTTGAGAGTAATGAATATAAATTGAGAGTGCTGTAAATATTTTGCATCAGTGTACCTTTGGAGGGTTGCAAATCATTCAAGGTCTGTGTACTGTTTACAGATGTTTTGACAGTGAAAACCTGTTAACAGATTTGACACAGACACAATCATTTACCTCTAATTATTTACCTCTTTTAAACTTGAAATGAAATACTTGCAGAAGATCCATGTCTTGTCTGTCTGAAATTGATCGACTTAGCCAGCCTAGTTGTCAATGACTATACAGCATTGTGGAAAAGTTCATAATAAATACTAAATGAACTTTGAGGTGGGAATGCCACGTTACTTTCTCACCCTGACATTTGCTTCAAACCTAAAGGGAAAAAACATTTTTTCATCATTAGGGAAGCAATCATGTCAAATAGTTGACACATTTATAGACCTACTGATTGAACTCTTGGAGAAACAAGAAACCAGACCAAGGCAAAATGAATATGTTTATTTCAATCTTTTTTTTATTATACTACTAAAGCTGTCAGGACAAAAAAACAAAACAACTTTTACTTCCTGAAACAAACTGCATTATAGCCTAAACTATACATGGACAGATAGAGAGATCAACTCTCTTCTAGAAGAAATAAGCTAAAAACTAAACTAGAAAAAAACTTCACAAACTAAATAATATACTTCTTATTCATAGGATATACTGACATTTGGCAATATATAATATATATTTATGCTAACAATTTAAATATGGGAATTTTAGGTTAATAATATATGTTTTGGACACGTGGATGGAAAAAAAATCAAAAGAAAACATTTAAGCTCAAGGGAACAGTTTAGATATTGTCCTTAGTTGTAGCAAAGACAGCTGTATCTTTCTTTCTTTTGTTTTTTGGGTCAGCCCAGTCTCAGTTCAGTCACATAAAAGCAAGTGTACAAGCAGGAAGTAAACTTTAAGCATTTAAAAAAAAATGAAATAAAAAAAACCCATAGCCATTCAGACGAAAACACACTTTTGTGTGATCAGCTTAACTTCCCAAAATCTGGACTCATAATACTGATACAAGTCGACAACCAAACTCAAATTAAAGGGCCTGTTTTTGTACCTGCCTAAATGTAGATAAACATTCACAATATCTGCAACAGAGAAATTTGAGGCTCATAGTGGTACAGATGCAAAATCACACTATTATTCTGGTATTCTATAAGTAAAAAAAATAGATATGCTGAGAGAGAAAAAAAAGGGATTTAAACACTGAAAAAGAAAATAAATTACAAATGTGAGTTCCAGGACTAACATACCACTAAATAATATTTACACTTTCATACATCTTGCAGTAGCCACAGTCTCACAGTGCTTAAACTGAAATGCAACCTAAAGGCAGACTATCATTAAGTGACACACACCAGTCTATTTAGCTTATTGTTGATGCTGCTGCCTGAGGATGAGCCTCATATCCCAAAATACTACTGCTCAGAATTAAAAAAAGAAAAAAAAAAGAAAATAGATTTATAAACATTTTTTTTAATTGATACAATGGATTTTGATGCAACTTCCTAGTTTTTAAAGTAATCTGTACACATTGAACTTGTCAACTTTGGCAGTATTATAAAAGATTAAACCAAGATAGAAGTGATAGTTGTAAAAATCAAATTGATCATGAGGATACTTGTTAAAAGAAGAAAAAATTAAACAAAACAGGAATGATAGCTTTTAACTGTTTGAGAACTTTCACAACATCAAAAATAGTTTTCCTCATCTTCTATTAAATTCTTAACATATTTTGTGTTTGGATATGGTGCATCCATACTGTGACATTAGTGGTGCAATCAATATTCGGGAAGTTGAAACATAGCCAATAAATGATAGAAAAAAGGGCTCATGTATATGATCATAAACCACTGAAAAGTTCTACAAAGCTCAGCATGTAGACTGCAGAAAAATGGGGTTGCTCAGGGAAAATTCAACCGATTCACATTAATATACAGTGTAGGATGATGCTTATCATATCCCATTTAGAGCATAAAACTGAATGAATTTAGCCGTCTGGAAAGCGAGGAGAAATGCTGAAAAGATACAAAGAACAAGAAGCACCAACACACTCCTTATCAGCTGAGTTGTGCAAAAATATTTACAATTATTCAATTAGTCTAAATACTGAACTAAGTAAAGCAATCAGGACACAACTCACTGTTTCTATCAATTTCACCTCTGATCACATTACAATGTAGTCTTGAACAAGTCAGATGTGGGTGAAACTCATGCTGCAACCCAAAGTCATCTCCTTTGCCTCGTAGTACCTCTCTGTGTTGGTCACATTTCGGCACACGTGGCTGAAATGACACACACTGCACTGGGGCCTCTACAGTTCAGAGGTTGCCATGCAACCAAAGGTCAGCCACTGTGATCAATACTCCTTGGAACACCAGCACATGGCTCTCTTGGTGCTGTGTAGTGCTTGGAGTGGTTATTGCCCAGTCACCAGGCAGTCACAATCCTTATCTATACCATGGTGGCACAATAAACTACAGAAACATTGAGACACAGTGGTTAAGTATCTCTGAGAGGAGGCATTCACATTGTCATTGTCCAACCTGGTTACAGAGCACACATGTGAATTATTTCTCTCCTGTCCACTTAAAGAAATCAACAAGCCATTGTTTTGCTATGTTATGCGGCCTTTTTTATTAACAAAATAACATACTAATCTTTTAAATGTCACTACATATATGATGGCCCAAACCTGCAGAAAGATCTGTATTTTGGTACTTTGGCTATAATCCTCAGTTTGGGGCTCTGTGCAAGATGTTAGGTCTTCTCCCAATGCTCATTAAAGTTGTATAATTACTCGGCCTGTACAAAGATTATCACAAGGTGGCTCCTGATCCATTTCTGGTATCAGCCTATATTTGGCTTTACATTTCTGAAGATCATGTTAAATTTGAATATCTACACCTGAACACTGCTGTTTCCATGTGCTGTAATTTTTCTGTAAATGCAAATGGTTTTTACTGATGAGAGATTAACAGGTGAAAATGCAGAAACAGAGACAGGATTCATCAGCTTTCTCTTGTTAGCATGATAAGCCTTTTCTTTTGGACATTGCAATGCTATGAGCAAGATCTTTGTCTAAAGCTTTTGACCTACTTTACAAATACTTTGCAGGGGGGAGCCCCACCTCTATAACAAAAGGTCACGTTTCTTATGACCTTTGCCTGTGTACGTGACGACGCCATCAAGCAATGCGTGGTGCGGAACGATCGTTGGTGAGGGTTCTTTTGAGCTTGACCCCTTTGCGGATGGCCAGCAGCATGTTTCCGTCCTCTTGTTCTCTGGCCTCCTCTCCTCCTCCCTGGAGCTGCTGGGTTAGCTGGTTGGGCAGGGGTACAGTCGGGGGGTTGGTCGATGCCTGACCGCTCCAGGACACCACAGGCAGTGTGCCGGCATCCTCAGGTCCTGCAGAAGTTGGAGAATCTGGGCTTTTCTCTTCTCTTCCTCCAATATCCTCTGCATTCTTGCTCCCATTAATTGCTCCTGGCACATCAGGCACTGTGGGAATTTTTACAGGCACGACAGGAGTGCGGATAGGAATGGGGCCTGAACCCACAGAGCCACATCGACGGGCAGAAGGTTTTGAAGAGGGGGTACGACGGATTGTGGCAACCCCAGGGGTGACAATAACTGGACCATGGCCTATAGAATAGGAACAGGGGCATTATTTTAGCTGGAATTAGGATAAAATATCTGATCTGAATAGGAACTTGTAATGATAAAAAACAAATGCTAAGAAAATTATTGATGACGTTTAAAATAAGTATTTCAAACAACAGCTTTTGTTACTGACATGACAAGATATTGAAATCAAAAAGAGAAAAATGGAAAGAAAAAAATCAGAACGAGAACAATTCTTCAACTGAAATAATATTAAAATAAAATTTATTTTCTTTGCATAAACTCTATAATCCCACAGCATCCAGAAGGTAAACTTTATTTATTCATTTATGTCAGTGTACATTTATGATAGTGTCAGTGCTGTCTGTACCTGGAGTTGGAGGATATGGCCCAGTGGAAGCTGACTGATAAGCTCCTGTATGGATTGGTGTGGAGGGATAGACCCCCCCGTGGTAGGGCCCATGTCCTGGATAAGGAGCCTGTGTGCTTGGCAGACCTGCTGTGGAGGCTGGCCGTTTGGTTTGGAACATGCGTCTATATGACTGACTGATGTCGCTGTTTCTGGGGATAGTGGAGGACTTATCAAAGTCAGGCTGCTGTTGCTGCTGCTCGGGCTCTTGGTCTCCAGCCATAGAGAAATAGTCGAAGTCTGATACTATAAAAAAATATTTAAGGAGATTAAAAATGATGAAAGACTAAAAGAAAACAAATGTTTGCAGTAAACTTTGCTACCTTGTGATGGTATAGTGTCTTCAGAGCAGCAGGGTGTGTTGGTCTGAGTGCTGTAGCCACTGGAGCACTGGATGGAGTCTCTACTAGACCTCTGGGTGTCCAGTTCCAGACCTCTGGATAAGGCCAGAGCCAGTTCATCATGGGCCTCAATATCACCAGCCTGGACAAAACCAGATGCAATCATGAGGAAAAAAACCCCAACAGACTTCTGACTGAATGAAACCAGGTACAATAGATTAAAGTCATTAAAGTCATTAGGTGCAACCCATTAAAGCCATTAAATGGGACCATTAACAGTAGGAGGCTATTCACATCATCTACATGCCATAACTGCAAAAACATCAGCCTGCTGGAGGTTCAATGCAAGGTCACCTGAGGCTCACATTAAACAGATGGCATTACATGTAAAATGACTTGCGTTTATAAGCTTCATCAATTACTGGCTAGAAACTTTGCAACTAATTTTATAGTTGTAGTTTCAGCAAATCACAGACGAGTTTTCAAGTGTAAAGTTGCCATATGAGAAGCATGTAAAGGGAGAAAAATGTTTCAAATCATATGTTCTTCATGGATGACTAATGACAAAATTAGCAACAAAAACAACGAATCAGAGTTGAACAGTTTATGGAGACCACCTCATTACATTTGTAATGTACTTCTTAAAGAAGAAGACATATAACATGGAGAGCTATCACTGTGGATAGTTCAGTCACTCAGTAACACATTTCTGTTTCTAAGAGCTGAAACAGTGAATGAATAACTGTCTGACTAAACAGAGACATGCTTGGTTAATTACCCCCACACATCTCACTCTGTAACTTAGTTCACAAAAAAATAAAGCTAAAGAACATGCTGTAGAAAGCAAAAGACTAAAACTGACCTTCAGAGGTGCAGGTACGATTCTGTTCTTCCCCTCTGATTGGCTTGGTGCTTGTAAGTCAGCTGGAGATGTTGCTGATGTTGAGGCCTGGCCTGATGGGGGACTGTTACCACTGTTCATATTCCCATTACTGCCCACCACAGCCGGAGTCTCCTTGTCTTTCTTCTTCCTCAATGTGTTGACCATAGGCTGGTCATAAGGCCCTGGCTTTGCCCAGTCCTGTAAACAGAGATGTTCATTGTTGATTTCTTATGTTTCTCTGATATGCTCTTCATGAGGGTAAAAAAATCTCTCACTCTTCAGTTTAATTCTGAACATGGAAGATTCCCCTTCAACGTAAAAGAAAACTACTGGGCTAAAATGTTTGATGCATACGCAAATAAGCAGTGGACAATGAAAACGGACATCGATCATCAAGTCTGAGGAGATGAACAAACCTTCCAGCTGGGAACTCGTGATGAAGGCACCATGGGGGACCCCACTGTGCAGTAGTGGGGGTAGTCTGGCAGCAAGGCTGAGGCAGGACGAGACCATGAACGAGAAGGGCAGGAGGTGGAGGTGGATGATGAGGAGGAGTGAGGGAAGAAGGGAAAGGCAGTGCCTGACACTGAGCCCAAACTGCCCCCATTGGTAAGCAGATATGGGGAAGTGGCTGGGCTGTAATGGTCGAAACCATTGGACAGCTGGTTGTAAGCATGTAAGCAGACAAACAAAATAAATAAAAAATGAATGGGATAAATTATTGAAACGATGAACTGTGGAAAATGAAAAACCAAAAACATAACACATCACTGAGGATAAATCACTCAAAGGAATACAAATAAAGGTATTCACATACATCAAAACAGAACACAAGATGGTTGCAAATGTTGAACTGAATTAAAAAAAAGATTAAACTGATGTTGCATGTTTAGGGAAGTTTGGTGGCTCCTTGGGTCCTTTTCACTTTTGTGATTAAACAAAAATTGATACCTGGTGTAAAGAAGTTTAAGGTTCAGCGTGAGTAAAATGCTGATGGGATTAATGGTGGAAGAGAGTTTTCACCTTGTCAGTAGCGTGCTGAGGTGCAGTAGCAGCAGCGAGAGAAGAGGGAGAGCTGCAGTCATTGAAAAGCTGCCCAGTCTCTGACATCTCAGAGGAGCCGGAACTGGGACAAAGCTGGTACAGGGAGGACAGCAGCAGTCAGGCAATGAAACGAGACCAGAAAGAGAAAAAGGGAGGGGGGAGAGGGAAGTTAAGACAGATAGACAAGTACAGAAAAGAAGAATTGAAAAACAGACTTTAGTAGGTAGATGGAGAAAAGTGGAGGGATCAGTTTGTTAGACAGCAGAGGCAACTTTCTTCTCAGCAGTGAGTGAGGATCTCAGCCATGTGACTCGAGAGATGGTGCACTGAGAGAAGAGTCAGTCCAGTTTTATTTGCATGAACAATAGCAGAGGTATGTTAGGTGCAGGCATTGCTAATGAGAACGTTCTTATTTGTAATTTATACAGTATCTCCACAAATGTGTGAAATTTAAAAGAAAATATTATGAATTGAAGCTTTAGTTATTTTACTAATGATGTTTCATTAATGTTTTTCTTGCCACCCTTCAGAAGAAGATCAGAGGTTGGAATCAACAATGGCTCTTTATCCTGTGAAGAAGTCAGGGATTAAAAACAGATGAAAATCAAAATCTATAGGAATAAGTAAAAAGGCTATCCTCATTCAAACATCAGCTACTGTAACTACAGCCAGAATGAGGTAATGAGAGGGCTGATTCCCAGGACTGTACTGTAAATGGGTCAGGGATAGGCTTGCCGAGCCACCTTCAGTGCATCATAAAAACTTGGAGCCTAACTATACCAGTGTGTTCTGGGCAGGGGGAAAACTGGTTGCTGGCGTGCACATCAACTTCAACTACTGCTGCTGCTCTCACGATTTGATTGCAAACCACAAAGCCCACACAGGCAATCCCCTGGACTATCTTACTGACAATCATCTCACAACCTTTGTCTGATGGTTAGATTAAACTGACAGAATGAGACCTGCTGATAGAGACATATTCTAAATTAATGTAAAAAACACCAGTGACAATGTAACATATAATTTCACTATGATTCATTTAATGAAAATACAACAGAAACTATGATCAAGCCTGGAAGTTTTGCCAAACCACAGTCTGTCACAGTGGTCGACTTTTTAATAGCAGGATGGGCCTGACCTGTTTTGCCCTGGGGTAGAAAGGAGGCAGACTAATTTCCTGCACATTTATGCTATAATAATAGCAGTAAAATGACTTCACCGCGATCACACACACTAACTGCTGCCAGATAAATGTCTGTCTTAGGGAGACTGAGTCTCACTTGGGAGCTGGATGCAAAATTATGGATGAGTGTGGGTATCAGTGGGGTTTTTTCTTACCTTTGTTTCAACTGGCATTGGTGAGGATGATTTGGATGATGTGTTTTGGTCTTGTGATGAAGAAATGAAGCCCGAGTCGTGGGAAGAGATGCTGGAGAGCCGAGCTGGGGCCTGCTGGGGTAATGTGGAGCTGCGATGTCGATGGCGAGGGTGGTGGTGGTGGAAGAGGTGGTGTGAAGAAGAGGAGGAAGAAGAGGAGGAAGGAGAATGAGAGTGAGAGCCACTGGATCCCCTGGAGTCACTACTGTTAACGCTGTTCAGACTACTGTGAAGGGGCAAGAAGCCAGGAATGAGGGGAGGACCAGATAAAGAAGTTTGGCAGTAACAGGGAGGGTAAAGAAAATCAAGTCCACCACAAGTTATGGATATAAGAGGGAATGTTAAGAGGAGATAAAAAAAGAAATAGGAGATAATAGAAAAGATATGGAAAGCAGAGGATTGGGGGAATGTGGAGGAGACAGGGTGGAAAACAATTAACACAGCAGACCAAGATGCAACGAGCAGTGACTGAAGCCAATCCCTCAAAACATACATAAGAGGTGTACAAAAAATAAGAGCAACATTAAGAAGGGATCTAATTATTGTTAGAATACATACAATGTATTAAAAATCAAGGCAAAAATATATAGCTGGCTTATGATGCTGGTGCTAGAGAGTAATGAGCAAGTATTCACTGAATGAATGAATGAGTATAATGAACAAATAAAAAAAACACACAAATGTGTGCATGAACCCCACACATTTACAAAACTGTGAAAAACTAAAACCGCCAACCCTTTATTTCATAAGTCAACATATCAAATGTTAAGGTCTGCTTTTTGAACAACTTTATCCCTTAACCGCAAAAATAAATAAAAAAGGCTAACCCCACCATTCATCATTCTGTAACATTATACAAGTAATTCAACTAGTCAATTAGTGAAGAATGATTCTTAATGGAAAATCGAAAACATCATTGGAAGATTCTACAGGATTCAAGAAAAACCTCTCCACAGGTCATTGAAAATAACATTACTGAATTACATTTTTGACCTTCACTAAAGCAACACAGTAGTAAACACATGTTCTTGACATACATTTTAGTAGAGCCATACTATATATGTACTCTTTTAAGGTCAAGGTAACCTTACTGATACCAGAAGGTATCTTATTGAATAATAACATTTCTTCATGTTAACGCTATATGTTGTTCTTGAATTTTTTTTATTAAATATAACTTTTAATTAATTCAAAATTCATTAAATTCAGCTTAAAACTGACATTTGACATGCCTCAGTTCAAAGCTTTTGGAAGCGAGGTTTCACAACAGCAGCTGCTCAACAAAGCTTTGTACAATCTGATGAAGTGAGAATCAATAGGATCAGCTGTTGTTTTGACCTGAAATTCTTACTTTACTTCCTTTTGGCAAGACTGTATAAAAGTCTTGATACAATCATTTTCATAATGACGATTGTATTAAAGTGCATTTTGCGACATTCCAACAGGATAGATACAAAGCACAAAACCAGAAAACAGATTTCTGTTTTAAAACCAAAGCAGTTTGGCAAAAAAAATTAAATAAAAAATCAACGGAGACAAAAAGGAGCGAGGACAGACTGAAGAAGACACAATCTGAACAGCTTCGGACCAAACGCTCTTATAAAGTTGATGTCTATTTTCTTAAAGGAGCTATATCATGAAAAATGGACTTTTATGAGCTTTTAACCATGTTAGTGTGTTATTTACTCATAAAAA
>JBBBVU010000006.1:18952193-18987940 GCA_037177055.1 Atherinosoma microstoma | reverse complement strand
ATTTATTTATTTATTTATTTATTTATTTATTTATTTATTTATTTATTTATTTATTTATTTATTTATTTATTTAATGTTATATAGAGATTCACACTTTCTACATGGTTGCAAACTTACATGACAAACAGCGCTGTTTGGATGTTGCTGCCTTTTGTTCTGTTTTACGTACAGATGATCCCACAATGCTTCAGTAATATTGAGGTCTGGGCTCCAGGTAGGATTCATCGCTCCATAAGACCTGTTGTCACTAATTTGTTTAGTCCAGTTCTTGTGTTATTTGGCATAGCTCAGCCTTTTTGTAGATGCAACCAAAGAAATGGGAACAAGTGGCAGGCTGCTCCTAACAAAGTGCCCAAAGATACCATTTAAAATTGGTTCTTTGTTAAGTTGTCTGTTCTGTGTCAACAACACAGCACTGGTTCATCCCCTGAGTTATGGGCCTGTTTATGCTGGAATGAGCCATAGATTTGTGTTTAGTGGTTAGCAGAATAAACTAAAGCTAAAAGAAAAACACATTCCTCTGAAAATGGTCAGGCACAAGAATTGGACTGAAATTGAACACAAAAAAACAACAACAACAAGAAAAAAAAAGCTTTGAAATACCTTCAGAAATCCTGGGGAACTTTTGCTCAAAATTACTTTAAAAGAATCGAAAGAAATGAAAGGTGACTCAAGACTTTTGCACAGTACTGTAGTTTTAAGCTAAAAATCAAGAAAACCATCATTCATTAAGTTGAATTCATCAATATAAATTGTCATTGGAAGAATCCCAGTTGAGCTAATATTTTGTATCTTCAGACAGTTATATTAAACATCCTTTCACTCTCAGCACTATTTTTTTCCACTTGTTTTAACTGAATAAGCTTTACTCACTCGCTGTCCTTTGAGCTTGATAAAGCAGGCATGTGAATAAGAATTAAGCTACATGCAGGCACTGTGAGGTTAAATAACACCTTTTTCAGAAATGGCCCCAGTTTTTCTTTTTAAACAAACGTTTTACGAAGAGAGCCGCCAAAGTTGCTCACTGTTCTTGGTCAGTCCCACTCAGTGCTGCAGAGACTGAGAAAAGAACCGTTTAGAGGTTTGACGGAGTTATGTAAGCTTGTATATTTGTATGTAGGTATCAAGCTGTTGCACACAGTCCTGTGGCTAGAGGGCACAGCTGTTCTAAAAGAAGAACTCTGCGGTTGTGCAGAAAGTGATGCACGCAGTGGAATGATGGACCCTACGGCAAACAGGAGCAGAGAAACAGCAGTGGGGACCGACGTCCCTCGCTATCGTTCTCTTCAACCCCGTCTTTCTTTGACAATCATTCTGTCTGTTGCCTTTTTTTATATTGTCTTCGACAAACTCTGTACTGCAAGGCTCTGTTTTATATCAGTGATATGTGATCGATATTGAAAGGAAATTAAATTCACATGCAATTCAAACAAAATGTGAGTTCATCTTGACATCTTGAAGAGAAATCTCTGTATGCGTGTTGTAAGGCTAAAGTCTGTATTGAAGAGCAGAGATCCTCGGGCAGCACTGCATTATAAACAGACTGTGTCTGTAATGGAAATCACTGCAGGGCTAAGCAACACAAATCCTCAAAAAGCTCTATTGCACAGAGACAAAAGAGCATATCTAAAAAAAAATCCAGGAAGGCCTTCACTAATGTCACTGATTGACCTCAATGATTCTCCTCCTCTCAATCTTGCAGGGCTGGATGAATGAAATCCACAGCTACGACCCAGAGATGTACCATGCCACCCTGACCCACTCTGTTTACGTCCGTTTAGAGGGCTCAGTTCTGCGTCTGTCCAAGCCCAACCGGAACATCTCCCGCCGTGCCACACACAACGAGCCTAAACCTGATGTCACTTACATCAGCCAGAAGATCTACGATCTGACTGAGAGCAAGGTGATGCACTTCTGGAAGCTTGTTGGTCAAGAAGAGAGATTTTTTGGTATTATTGTGAAAGCTGACTCCACATTTGTAATGAGATGAGATATTAACGTATGAAGTATACGTGTGTACGTGTGTCTCTGCTGGCTCCCTGGTGTATTTCTGTGCTTGATGTTAAGCTTAACAAATAGTGACATCAAGCACACGTCCCCTCACATCAGCTTTTGCCTGAGTGCATGCTTACTAATAGGCCATGTCCAGTGACAAATTTACTCATTTTCAGCGTCGCATGCTGTGTATAAACATCGAGTGAATATCATAGGTCACTGACCTTGAATAGACAAGTCTGTGTCTTTAGAATTAGAATTCAGAATTTATTATTTCACATATCTGAAGGGAGCATAGTAAGAAATAATATTTAATGTTGGTGTATTATGAAAACTTTCATTAGGATTGTGCTCATGATGCACATACACAACTCTCCTTTCTTGCGGATGCTTAGTTTTTCACGAGTATTACCCTCAAAAACACCACATGGCTACAACCTTCAGCTCATACAAAAAGATTGCAATTCTACAATTTGTGTTTGAGACTGACATAAGCTTGAAATATGCAAGCAGAACTGCATCTAGCTTGGCAATATATCGCAAAGCAATGCCTAATGGCAAACAAAGTGCTTTTTTAAAAAGCACGATATCAGTTGATACTTGAAAACCCTTTTGAATTTTGAATATTATTTCTTGAATATGAACAAAAAAGTGGATAAACAGATCCCATCCATCTATTTCATATACACACTATGGGGGGAAAGCTGGAGCCAGTACAAGCTGTCTTCAGGTGGAAGGTGGGGTGCATGTTGTACAGGTTTGTGTGGCTCTCAGTTTAAAGAAGGTGGAGGATTTTAGAAATTTCTGTCAGCACACAAGGAAAAACATGCAATCCTCCAAACACATAATAGCCTTCTAAAATGAATGGTTAGCTGAAAGTTAGCTTGAGCCTGGGCTTCCCTGCTTAGGCTGCTGCTCCCCCAACCTGACCCCGGATAAGCGGCAGAAGATGGATGGTTGGATGGATGAACGGACTAATGTTTTTTTTTCTGTCTAGCTTGGTACAGATTACATGGAGAAGTCTGATGAAAACAAGTTGTTATGGACAGATGTAACCTAAATATAACCTGTTAGATTGAATGTTTGGAGAAAGGAGAACACAGCAATCGAGCATGCAAACATAATCCCATATGTGGTTTTATCATAGTTGTTTTATATCAAGAACTTGTAAATAATGAGCTGAGGACATCTGTTAATGAGCTTCATCCTAAAAGAAAGTCCGGCAAGCGCATGTGGACACACATGTGGACACAATGACCCAAAACACACAAACACAACACAAATGCTGCCCCATCACCGTCATGTTACTGATTTTATTTACTCCATACATATACTCTACAGATCTACCTGATGCCCCAGAGCTTGGCTAGAAAGCGAGTTTGGAACAAGAAGTATCCCATCTGCATTGAGCTGGCCAAGCAGGAGGACTTCATGTCTAAGGCTCAGGGAGAAAGATCTGAATCTGGGGAGGACAAATCAATAGGGCTGGGTGAGAAGGTAGAACAAACAGACAAAGCTGAGAGAGCTGAAGGCTCAACATCAGCAGAGGAACCCAAGCGAAAAACCTCTGGAGGAGGGGATCTGACAATATACTTGTTCGGGAGAACCGGTCGGGAAAAGGAAGAATGGTTCCGGAGATTTCTTCTGGCGTCCAAAATGAAGTCAGAGGGAAAAGGTGGCAGTCTCTCTGGCTTCTGCAAGAGTGGTAAGTTTCAGGTTGAGTCGTGTACTCTGTCGCAGATAAAGGTGGAAACATGCACTGTAGCGTAGTTAGGGTTATCAAGCTCGCTCACCCTTTTCCACACATGTATTATAGTTGCATGGGCCCACATCACTACTCAGAGGACCCATTCTCTTGAGTATGTAACTGCACAGCGATCAGATCTGCGCATAAGCCTCAGCTTAGGGACCGCCAATCCCCTCAACTGACTGAACAGCTGAGTGTGAAGGGGTCAGCAGGATTACATGCACAGAGAAACAGCATATTATAGTATTGGTTTCCACACTGGGATATAATCCTGTAAGTATAAGGTGTTATACAAAGAGAAACTCTAGCATTGTGTAGGTCTAGCAATAAAAGCAGCACAGGGTGGACAGGATTACAGGGATCAAGCTCTTTTGTGAACATACGGAGCCATTATGAAAATGACTACATCTGTTTTAATATGATGCATGGAGAGGATGCAGTGTGTTATCCATAGCTAATTCAGTATTCAGTATGCTAATTCAGGACCGCAGTGCATTGTGAGAAGAGAATACAAAGGAGATGCTAATTATCTGAAGTTACTTAAAATCTCGAGCGTACATCATGTATGAAATGATGTATTGATCGGAATATCTGAAAATGTTGGTGGTGCATAATTTTCATTACAGTACTCCATCCCCTTTATTCTCTACGTCCTGCTTTTCCCTCTTCCACTTGTAGCCTTCTTGCCCTCCCACAGCCGCAGTGGCAGCACCCAGTCTGGTGGAGGCCTGGAGGCTGACAGCAGGAGCAGCAGCAGGGGAAGCCAGGAGGAGCTGTTTCAGCCTCGTCACAGAGAGACCTCCGCTTCTCTCTCCTGTGGATCTGCTGGAGGGATGAAGCAGAAGATGCTTTTGGACTATAATGTCTATATGGCTAAATATGTTAACCCTCAGGCACCACCAAGAAGCCCCGCTGAGAGCCCTGGAAACAGCCCTGAGAGCAGCCCTAAAACTACCAAAAAGGTGTGAGATGCAGGAATGCATATCAGGCTAAAAAGCAACTAAGAAATGTGGGAATCTGACCTGGAAAGGTCCCAAACACGCCCCCTGATTTGCATAATGTTAATTGAATTAGTCCATTGCCACTTAAAAATACTCCAGGGAGTTTTTTTGGGTCAAAAGTGGAGCAATGGCTTTTTATTTGTACTGCTGTTCTTTTGATGTGACTGTTGGTAGCATATAAAAAAAGCTATCTAGTCTGAGTAATGACTTTAGATCCTTGGACCCCTACTATGTGTTCCAACTACTATATATTTCTTCCCTACTTTTTGTGTGTTGTGATTGTATCCCAACATACAATTGGACAGTTGGATTGGACTGACAGACTTGTAATCACACTGGGTATGGCCCAAGATGCCTCTGTTAGATGGAAATTACGTGTTTTCTGCAAGGAAAGAAATAGTGGATCTCCTGAAAGCTCTAGCTTTTGCTTACGCTAACAGGAAGTTGCAAAGGAGGTCAGGGGGTCCCTGAGGCTTGACCATTCAGAACCATTGTGATTAATGTCCACACATTGTATCTAAAAAAGTAAGGCTAGATGTTGTTAATTCAACTTTGGCTTTATGGAAGAACAGGTCTCTGCTAAAATGCATTATTTTTGGTGAGAATCTCACTAATACAAGCATAAAACCAAGCATGGTTTCAGCATGGGATGGGGCAGGGGTCCACAGCTTTTTTGTATTTGCGTGAAGGGGGTCCTCAAGGAAAAAAGGTTGGGAACCACTGCTCTAGTGGACACTGTTATAAGAATAAATAAAGTTCAAGATTTGCTCAACTCTAAACCATGGACACAAACAGGGCATGAATCAAGCCAAAGATTGATGGAGACTATTCTTATACTTGATCTTAACTTCTTGGCTTCACTTAAATCAAGAAAATAAAAACTGCACCACATTTATCTGTCTTGTCCTTCAGTTACACAGAAGTTCAGAGGACACTGCAGAGCCTGAGGCCTGGGTCAATGCTTTTCTAGGAAGGATATTCTGGGACTTCCTGGGAGAGAAGTACTGGGCCAATGTGGTCTCCAAAAAGATCCAAATGAAGCTCAGTAAGATCAGGGTGAGTAGTGATACCAGTATAAGTAAGTTTACACACAAAAAACAAAAAAAAAAAACAAATATGAAAGATTTCAATGAGGTCACTTCAAGACAGACTTTTTAGTTTCTTTTGGCTGTATTGGTATCTCTACTTTTTTTTATTCCTTATACCCATCTTGTAAACTGTTTTTATGTCTTTCAGTTGCCATATGTGATGAATGAGCTGACTTTAACAGAGCTAGACATGGGATTTGCCATTCCTAAGATCCTCCATGCCACCAAACCATCTGTGGACCACCAAGGTAGAAAGAGAAACTACTTTAGCTATGTTCTGGGTTTCACTGTGTTGGACGGTCCCCTATGATAGCGATTCATTATCTTTCAGCCGTATTCTGTCTTCTCCACCTATGTTCCTCTTTATCTGTCATCATACCGCTACTTATCCCTTGCCTTTCTGAGACAATATTGCAGAACATGCTCTCACTCTTTTTTTTGCACCTCCATCCAATTCATCCTGTTCCCATTTTCTTCTTTGTTTCTCCTCTCACTGGATTAAGACATCTGATCTCCCCTGCAACCGTCTCCTCCTGTCTCCTCTAGAGTCTGCTTGCCTTGCAGTATTAAGCCACAGTAATTAAACTTCACGTCTTGGTTCCTCCTCATCCTTTACTTAGACACTGACTCATCCTGCCAGCCTTAAGCACCGGCTGAGGGACTAGTTTAACACAGTGACTTTTCAGAGATGTGAGCCGTTTTAATTCCAATTTAAGCAGCCGGTTTTGGGAGAAAATTAGAGAAGCTTTAGAAGAAGTCATGGAAGAGATTAGTTTGTCAGTATGTTTCAGTGATTAGCTGTAGTTATATTTTGCCTAAATAGTGAAAGTGATAAATGTGTTTTTCTAATACAGCCTCCCAGATATCCACTCACTGGTCACTTTAGTGGGTACACCAATGAGAATCTCCTGTTCCATCACAGTACAGTGAACTCATTGTCACATTCAAGAAACCAGTTTGAGACTATTTAAGCTTTGTGACATGGTGTATGATGGGTACACTGTAGTCATAAAGGGATGGACATGATCAGCAATAATTCTCAAGTAGGCTGTGGCTTTGAAACAATGCTCAATTGGAACTGAGGGGCCCAAAGTGTGCCAAGAAAAAAATCCCCCACCTCATTACACCAACAACAACCTGAACTGTTGATACAAGGCAGGATAGATCCATGTTTTCATGTTGTTAACACCAAATTATGCCCTACTATCTGAATGTTTCATATGAAGTGGAGACACACCGGACCAGACAGAGTTTTTCAAAAAAAATGTGTTCAATTTTAGAGAGCCTGTGTGAATTGTTGCCTCAGTTTCCTGTTCTTAGTTGAGAGGAGTGGGACCTGGTGTGGTCTTCTGCTGCCATAGCCCATCTGCTTTAAGATCTGGTGCGTTGAACATTCAGAGATGGTATTTTGCATACCTTGGTTGTAGAGAGTGGTTATTTTAGATTCCGTTGCTTTTCTATCATTTCAAACCAGTTTACCCATTCTCCTCTGACGTGAACAAGGCATTTTTGTCCAGACAATTCCTGCTCACTGGATATTTTCCAGTGCAGAGCCAGCCTTCTTGATTAGCTTGTGCCGTTTCTCAAAGTCTCTGGCTCAGATGCAGCTGCCCTAACAGATTGCTGCAAAGCAGAATGCGCTCTCCACCACAAACTTGTAGAAGATAGCCAATAACTTGCTGTGAACAGCAAAGGACCTAATCTTCCTCAAGCAGTAGATTCTTCTTTGTCCTTTTTCATAGATGGTCTTAATATTGAATATCCAGTTCAGTTAGTTGGCTCATTTCTGGTCCTCCTAAAATCCACAAAAACTTCCACTGTCTTGTTCATATCTCAGATGAATCAGAATCACTTTATTGCCATTGAACCAGCGTCCTGGCAAAACAAAATTTCTTCCAGTACAAACTGTCCAAGCATGATCAGGTAGACTGAGGCAGCAGCCGCAGAGCAGCGCACCTTGTTGATAAATCATGATATATCATCACAGTTGCTGACTTTTGAACGTAATGCTGATAACTAGCATGATGGTACATCTCATCTTTATCCTTAAGATGCAGCCTCCATTATTTTCAAAAAGTATTGAAAGTTTTCATTTGCTAGACCACGGCACAGTTTTCCACTTTCTTTCTATCCATCTTAAATGGGTTTGGGCCCAGAGACAGTGTCTGATGTCTTTTTACTCTTGATAAGAGTTTTTATTTGCGCTTTGTAGATGCAAAGTGTTCATGAACCCAAACAGTAATTTCCTCTGCAGAATTGTGTCCGGTTTTAATACAGTGCTGCCTGATGTTGCAAAGATCATCCACATTCAAATCTCAGTTTTCAACCTTGCGGATTCTTTGAAATCACAGTACATGGTGAAATATTCAAATTGCATTACTGAGGCATTTGTCTATGCACATTGCACTGTAAAACCTCTTCCCAGCTTTCCTGTACTTTTGAATAGGTACTGACCTATTGCCAATCAGCCTAACAGGCTGTGAACTGTTCAACCAGGTATTTTTAGAATTACACAACTTTTCGCTGTTCCAGCCTTTTTGGAAACATGTTGCCTGCATCGAATTCAGATATAAGAGATCTTTTGTAGCATTTTATATTCCACCAGTTTTAAACCAGCTTAATTTACTTTTTCTGAATTGTGTTTCTGTGATGTGTTGCACATGAACCTTTGTGAAACACAAACAAATTATGGAACATGGATAGAAATTGAGACTGGAAGATAAAGAAGAGGAATAGAAAACATCAGTTATCAGCTGCAGAAGGAAGTATCCATGAAAAGTCAGTCAATAATGAGCCATGCATGTAACCTTTTCAGTGTTTGCAAGAGGACAGGTCTTCCTGGAAGCCGATGTGAGATTTCTCACAAATTAAAAACCTGGGAAACGATTTTTGTTCCTGTAAAAGGTGTAGCAGTCAGAGTGATTTATTCCTGCCTCTAATGTGGTATTAAGGGGGATGTAAACAATCATATATATACATTTCTCTCATCGTCTGTTCCAGGCCTGTGGTTTGATCTGGAGGTCTCCTACGGGGGCTCCTTCCTCATGACACTAGAGACCAAGCTGAACCTGGCCCGTCTGGGAAAAGAGGGCGAGGGGCTCGGAGAGCATGGGAAAGAGTGGTAAGTAATTTCTTCTTTTAATAATATTACTTCTGAAACAAAGTCTGATTTGAACACGGCTTACTGATTTTTGAGCGTGATCCTCTGCAGTTTCTCCAAATTATTATTATTATTTTGTTTATTTTTTGATTGACATTCTCAATGATGGGCCAAAATAAAGTGGTTTAGGATTTTTGCTAAACAAACAGCTCTGAGCTGTATTGTAGTTGTGGACAGATTTGCCTATAGAGCCATGTTAGCTGTTACGTGTGTTTTTCACAATTCGTACCCTTTTTTTGTGTTGGCTCTTCCTCCCCTCTCTTCATATACTAATCCCCCCTTTTGGATGCCTACAATTATGGATTTGTCCAATGAATGGTGAGTTTGGGAATGAATGTTTATGACTGCTTGCCACTAAAATAATATATTTTGTTTTGCATTTTAATTATTGAATCTTAAGTGGAATGAATCAGTGAAGATTAAGTTACTGTGATATATAATTTAGTCAGGATTCATTTAATTGGAAATGGTATTGATTTATAATTGTTCTGTGCAAAGCTGTCAGGGCGTGATTTTCCAGGAGTTTATAATTCTGTGTGTGTGTGTGTGTGTGTGTGCAACAGGCCAAGGCCACGGACATACTGTCTGGCAGACAGCGATGAGGAGTCATCGAGTGCTGGCTCATCGGATGAGGAGGACCCCCCAGAACTCCTCAGTGACAAGCCTACTCTGCCTGGAGCTGAGGGGTGAGCAAATGTCTTGTTATCACTACATCAGCATGTATCTGAATTGAAAAATGGGCTGTACAAGATTCATACTGACGTGTTAAAGCTGCATTTTTTTTCCCCCTCTCAGTCCACCCACCCACTCAGCAAAGCACATTTAGAGGCTTGCTATTGATTTAATGGATCACCTACAGTCACTCTCTTCCATCGTGGGTGCTGAGTAGTGAGAGATGCTGTTATGAATAAATGATGAACCTGACTCACTCCTCATCCTCCCCCCCTCCTCCTCTGCTTCCATCCTCTGCTCTCATAGCTATGTAGGAGGCCACAGACCCAGCAAGATCATGCGCTTTGTGGACAAGATAGCCAAGTCCAAGTACTTCCAGAAGGCCACAGAGACTGAGTTCATTAAGAAGAAGATGGAGGAGGTATCCAACACACCCCTGCTGCTCACTGTTGAGGTGCAAGAGTGCCGGGGGACACTGGCCGTCAACATACCACCTCCCCCCACAGACAGAATATGGTACGTTCAAAAGTACACCAAAAAACTTGCTTGTAAGCAGTCCACCTGCTGTTATGAAGGCCTAAAAGATGAACACAGCTCCCTCTGCTGGGCAAATGTAGACATGCATACAATGATGGACTGCAAATGTTTAATTATTTTAACATCTAAGAACTGAGTGGACTTCTCAGTGAAGGTGTGTGGCATTATGACCTTAACAAAACTACACAGGAAACAAAACAAACATGAAAATAATCCAGCCATATCCTGATGATTATAGTCAGTTGCAGCCTGTCATTCCTGCCTCCAAATTATATTCAAGCATTTTGAATTGACCTAAAATTCGGATTTTTTACACCTGATTCCAAGCTGAGCAAACAGCATACTTAAGGCTTAAAGAATACTGCTTTTTCATAACCTCCTACCATATATTCCAGTAATACAACTGTGCTAGAACCCATGGTGACGTGGGGCCTGCAAAAATAGATAATCGACAATCTTGCAAAAAGAATCAGCTCAGTCGATGCTACTCTAAACCAGTCATCGAGGATAAAATGGCATTCTGATCTGACTCCATTTACAAAATGCAACATGTGCAATCTTCTGTCTGAGCTAAGCTCTCTGAATAAAGGATACATATGCTTGATGGAATTAATTCATTTTAATGATATAATTACAACACTTCCATACACAAGCACATTATTCATTAACACAAACATATGTTTCGATTTATAAATGGGGTTTACTGAGGATTAATGGATAATTTAAATTTCAAATGGCCTACAAGAACAAAAGCAACTGAGACCTATAAAAGAAACAAAAATTTTTACCTGGCAGCCGAATCTAAGCGAATTAATAGACAGCTTTGCATAGCGAATGCACCTGTAATCTATGTTAAACTTGTGGCTCTGGCAGAGACAACTGTGTTTTTACCAGCTCTTTTCTCATCTGTGTTAACGCCAGTAATTATGCTTTGATCTGTATAATCCAGTTGTAGTTCAGCTTGCATTAGATGGTGTCATAATTTTCCTGAATATGTCCTTTTGTTGTTCAGGTATGGTTTTCGGAGTCCTCCTCATCTGGAGCTGAAAGCTCGGCCTAAACTCGGTGAAAGGGAGGTCACTCTGGTTCATGTGACAGAGTGGATTGAGAAGAAGCTGGATCAGGAGTTCCAGGTATTTAAAGCTCATCTCTGCATTACAATCTTTGCTCAGTGTGGATGAGAATTTAGGTTATGAAAGCAGACTTCTTTATTAATTTACGACTTCCCATTTACATTGACTTAGAAGCTGTGTGCCTGTGGCTTTCTCAACCAGCCTAGCCAGGGTAATGATATGCCTACTGGCTGCTAGATAACTGCCCTTATGCACACCTGCAAACTACTGCAGCAGAGTGTCGCCGTCAGATCTACCACACATCTACATTTATCTCTGCCTGACTCCTCTGGAGGTGTAATTTTTGCACCACTCCCTCTGAACTATGTGTTAGCAAACGCCTGTGATCTTACACCTAACAAAACAGGGCAATTTTTATATTTGTTAAAAGATTTTTGTCATTTGATTATATTTTCTAGATTTATTCTATTCATATTATTGTGTCCATTTCCCAGAACAGCCACTCAAAATACCTTTTTTCTCCCACAGAAAATATTTGTGATGCCAAACATGGATGACTTATGGCTACCCATAATGCACTCTGCCATGGATCCGCGTTCAAACGCCAACTTGATGACTGTGATAAACGATGCCTTGCAGGATCCAGAACAGGAGGATTCTGAGGTCTCTGATGTGTGAAGACAGCTGTTCAGTGACTGACATGTTATCACCATGATGACATATAAAGCCCCCATTGCCTCTCAAAAAACAAGGTGCAACAACGGACATGGCCAACTTTTCAATATTTTTAACCATTTTCAGTCATGAAATAAGCCCACAAAACAGAAAAAAAGAAGCCCTAATGAACTTTTTTTTAAAGCAACAGAATGACTCAGAGGTATTTGAATTAAAATTGTTGCGGCATGATGAGACTGTTTAACGCAAAGATGGCATGGTGGATTGACAAATAGCCATCTGATTCAACCAGAGGAACCACAATACCTGTGAAGTACAGCTGCACCAAACATGATAGTTGTACAGTGCAAACTTTCTGTTTTACATTTCTATCCAGGCAGTTTATCATTGCTAGGAGTCTGAAAACTAAGAAGACACTGAATGAAAATGTGTACAACAATTGACAGAATTATCCTAAATCTCTAAGATGATTTTTGCTTAAAGCCCCTGCATCTGTTAATGCACACGTCACAGGGATACCACCGCCCTCTTATCAACCACTCACTGCTACCTGGCACTTTTTATGCAAACCGATCAATGGCACTGTGTCCATAAACGACTTTTAGCATGGACACAGTCCTGTCATACAGGCTGTGTGCTTTTGACTGTGGGTTAGTAAATTCTATCTGCAAACACAGTGGTCCAACTTTGCCTAGGCCTGTTGAATGTATAGTGTAGGAGTGCAACTCCCTGGCTGTGCGCAAAGTAGTTCAGTCACTGACATGCTTTTAGCAACATGTTCGAATTGCTCTTTCCATGTTTTATTTGGGGTTGAGTAAAAGTAATACTTTGTAAATCTTTTTTGCCAAAGCAATCTTTCAGTCACATTTTGAAGGAAAGGTGTAAGGTGGCAAATAAAGCAATCAGTTTGTTATTTTCTGCTCTTGAGGCTACTTCAGTGCTGTACAACCAGTGTTTTAATAATCAAAGCTGGAAATTCATAGGATAGAAAAATACTCTGCAGGGAGTTTTCTTCTAGGCAGCAAGAGACTGAACCCATCTCAAACACAAGTAGATAAATCTAAGATTTGTAGATGAAATAAGCCTACTTCTACTGTTTTATCTCAATAAACAGCATTCTGGATATCAGCCATATTATTTCATGTTGTTAGCTTCCAGTTAATGAATGCTATTTTGTTATATTTTACAAGTATTTATTGATTTGCTTTTGTGCGTTGTCCGTGTTAAAGAGCAACAACACGAGTAAGCTCGAACCACAGGAACTTTTTGATCTGCCAGGACACCCATCTGCTTCCCAGGTGACTTTTTAGTTTATATGTTTTCTGTTCAGACATGTGTTGGCTAGTGTACGAGGCAGAAAGTGCCTTTAAAATAATTAAACATTCCTTCATAGTGAGCCACCACATTTCTTGCATTAGTTGAGGGAAGAGAAAAGTCTTTGTGCCATTATCGTCCGTCAGGACATGCCCTCTAGTTTTCACGTCGGTGTCGTTCATTTGCACAGTGATAAAAATATCAAACATTGCTGTTGTGTTCAGTGATGTCGCAGAATGTTACGGTTCTGATCATTGTGGATCAATAAAAACTTTTGCTTGGATGAATGTTTCGTGATTCTACTCTGTTAAGCCATTATTATAGATGTGTTTAAGTTCTGGGCTGCAACAGTTGTTACATCACATCAATTTCCACCTGTGTGGTTTATTAAAGTCCATAAAAGGTGAGCGAACACTGAAAATGCCTTGGATGGTTACCACACTCCCTTTAAAATTTACCCAACCTACAACTATTTTATAAAGTTTCATACCCAAAACAATTTGAACCGTTTCAGGGAAGGTGCAGAGAATAGATGTGAAGAAATATTACAGAGTATATACAATCAATGGGGTACTGCATATCATATAATTAGGATACTTGGGTGAAACTCAAAAGGTAATTGGTGGTTTTAACTTTCTTTGAAACTAATAACTGCCAAAGTCCCTTTAAAAAAAAAAAACTACCATCTATTCAGGATGAATATCAGTATTGGCAGTCTTAGCCAATGTATATGGTTTATAGCAGAGATATTCAATTTGGTCCTACGAGGTCCACAATCCAGCAGGTTTTCCATGTACCCCTGCTCCAGCACACCTGACTCAAGTTAATGAGTAATTGTGCAGAACTTGATTGGCTGTTAGAGCCATTTAATTTGATGCAGGTGTGTTGAAGCAGGAACACATTGAAAACATGCTGGATTGCGGACCTCGTAGGACCGAATTGAATATCACTGTAATAGAGGATACCCTGAGGCCTAATCAGGCCCTCTTGAGTTCTTTAAGGAGGCAGGAAGGCTGGCGACTGCCCATGACTGAATGATATACAGTGGGCCTCAAAGGCATTATCTAACCACTCAAGCTACAGTTACACACAAACATGTACACAATTTTAACTTTGATATATCAAGGTTGAGCCCACAGCGAACAACTCTGTAGTCTTTCTGTCTGGTCTTATGTCTGGGCAAAGATAAACTGGCGTTTTTCGTTGACATCTGTTGTAAGGCCCTACAACATGCAAATCAGTCATAAAGAAACAAAGAGTTACATCCTTGAGTCCTCATATGTAAATCAGTACAGACTCATCTATATGTTACTCATAACAGAAAGAGAAGTTATATTTCTTCATCCATCCATTAGTCAGCTGGAATATAATAAAAATGTTTTGAAGCCCATATATAGATACTAGAATATCAAAACGACAAATGAAAACATTATGGAGCAGTTTGAGTCCTACGAGAAATTCAGTTTCCATATGTGAAGAGAATGCATTTACCGAACTTGGTGGAGTGAGTTCAATGTTGGACTCGCAAGAATGCGAGTTATGCAAGCCTTTATGACAGGTCCCACTATATTACATTATACAGACCGTGATAAAGTAAATCGACTGTAGCCTTACTGGGAAGCACCATTGCAGCATATACTTTCAGTCTTATATTGATCCAAAGGGAACTTTTGGAGTAGTCTGGTGTACAATCATATTGTGCAAGGGTTTGTGAAGACATGGCTGTATGACTGAATCCGAAAATGATACGACAGGCCTCACTCATTAACCTCCTTTCCACAGCAGGACCAAACTCCTTAATGATGTCCCTGCAGGCAAAATCTTTTTCCATCGTGTTGCTTTGGAAATTATTTGTAATTTGGGTTGACATTTCAAAGATGCTTCACTCACTAGTTGTAAACAGATGATATCATTACTGAAACGTAATACAAACATCATTTATGATGTAAATCAATAAAGTAAAATTGCCAACAGCTGAAACTGCTGAATGTAAACTGTGATAAAATTCCCTCTACATGGCATAACAACACAAAACTCGGAGTGAATGCAGGCTCAGCTGTACAGTTCATGACATACAGCATATGTTTTGAACTTTAGGTCTCAGAGAAAAGCAGCTTTAAAAGCATTTAAGCCAAGGATGCTGTGGTGCCTGGTTGAAAGCACAATGAACCCTAGGTTTTGCCCACTAATTCAAATACTAGGAATCTGTTTTCTCAACGAAACCAAAGTGGTTTTGGAAAGGCACTGCTGTAAGCTGAGGTACTTTGTCTGAGACAGATGGAAAGCCAAATATTTTCTTTTTTGCTGTTTTTGTAGAGCCCGAGAGGAACTTGAGCATTTCTTCCACTAGCCCTTCTGTTAAGTGTTGACCTATGAAGAACTATCTTAAGCTTTATCTAATTATGGCAACAAGTTGTAATCTACTACATACATGCAAGACCACTGATTTTATGCAGACTAATTAAGTATTCTCTTTAAAGTGAATCATATCTATGACGCTTCTAATCATGATAAGTCACGTAATGAAAAATAAATGTTTGATTTGAACCAGAAACCATAATCACAGAGTTGATGTAAAAGATATAATTGAAGTAATGGAGTGTGTTTCATACATGTGAAAGGACACCAATGTGTTGAGACAATGCAGGCACATCCTGACAGGAAATTTAAACTTGTGGTAAAGAAATGGGTTGGTAGTGCCGAGTTTGAGCTGCTGTGATGTTATAACTTTGTTTCTATGGATTCTTCCATGGTTTCTCCGCATTCCTGATCTCTATGCTACAAACTATCAACCACAAGTAAACACTAAAGTTCGTTGAAGATCTGTGTTGAGTGTCTGTATAGTAAACAATTCCACACATTTTTCAGTTTTCACTCTTTACAGACAAATAGCCACTTGTGATACTGCTGGACTGAATATATTACAGTTTTACAACTTCAGGATGACATGTGATAATATCTGTAACAACAAGACCATTTTACATGAGATTTATCATAAAGGTGACTTGTTATCCAATTTGTTTGAAAGGAAAAGGTAGAGCATCAAGTTGGAAAAATTGTCTGAGGAAAAAGAAGAGTAAGATAAAGAGTAAGGAGGAGTAAGATCATTTAATTAGACACTAAATTCTAAACTGCAGATGTTCAGCACATTATCACTTACAAAATGTCCTTCTATTAGCACAGCAAGGTTACACAAATTACGGTAACGCAAAACCCAAGATTGAAGAGTTGGACTTTAAATGTACTGTATACTAATTTGAAGTTTTGACTCAAGGGGCTGAAGTGGCCCCTCAGGCTGCGCACATGTAGATACATGTGAAAACACAAATAAGATTAACTGCTCCAGCTTTCACATGGCCAGTGATTAAATTACAGTGCAATTACAGGCTGTTTTTTAGTGCTGCTAAGGTCTCAGGTCAGAAAAACACCCTCACAAGACAGATATCAAGCATCAGATCATGACTAACCAACATAAGCACACAGATGGAGCGTTATATCTCTGAAAAAGTAGAGGGCCCCTTTTCCAAGCAGCCTGTATGAATCTATAATCTTTTTCTGTTTAATTCAAACATCTGTGTGCACCACTGTAAGTTGGAGACACTATAAGTTCAACGAAAACACTTTCCAAAGAACATTTCATGGATTTAGTTATTTTTGAGGCAGCTAAATGAATATTTTTGGGTAGCACGTTGTTCAAGCAGTTATCACTGTCACCTCACGACGAGAATGTGGCTTGTAAAACCTTTAAGTGGGGAATTTGCTTGTTCTCCATGTGTCTGCTTGGTGTCTGGTCTTGCTTCCTTCCACAAGCCAAAGACATTTTGTTCTGTAAATCGATGATTGTAAATTTGCTGCAGGTAAAAATGTGAGTGTGCATGGTAGTCTGTCTTTGTGCAGTTCCTGTATTAGCCTGCCTTTCCCCTATATCAAATGGATTCGACTCCAGCCCCCTGTGACCCTGGTCAGGGTGAAGGATGAATAGAAATGGGATGGATGGATAGATAGATAACTTTCCTTCCTGTCAGGAACAGTATAAATTGCTTGGTTCCAGTGGGAGGTGTAATTCTGCAGATAAACACATCATGACACACTACTAGTTGCTGTAGTTATACTATGGCCAAAAATATGCCTACAATTTAAAGTGTTACTTCATCATCAGCTCAGAGCCTGGCTCCACCCAATACATAATTTTGAAGAATGCCAAAAACTGAACAAGTGGCTGAACTGGGTTCTGGGAGGAAAGAGTAGAGAGAAGGGGTAATGTGCAAGGTGCTGCCTTGCACCATCTTATCTGCTCTGTTCAGAGAAAAATAAAATAGTGAAGGCACCTGTAACAGAATGGTTCAAGTGGAAGATCTTTCTCCCTATACAATCCCCTGAGGTTGACATGTGTGTTGTGGAGGGCCATAGAAATGTATCAGTTTGAGCTGTTGGCTCCTCCTCCAGCAATGTCAGAAATCGTGGATATGTGAGCCAAGACTAGAGTTGAAGAAACATTTAAGTAGCTATTTCTGTCAAATGCTTAAGCTCAAAGATTGATGAGTTACATGTCAGCTCAGTCACATGGTTTTGATTATAGTTCACACAACATGTGCAGTATAAAAACAAAAAGGAAATGCAGACATTAAATGCAATGGCAATAACAGAGAAAAAAAGGACAGAGGTTAACAGGCCAAAGTAAAAAATATGAACCATGACTTTCTGTACCCTAAAGTATTAACTTATAGACCAAAGATTCATAAACTAATATGATTAATTGAAGTTATGTATGTCATGACAAGTAATAACTGTAAATACAGCAGCAGTAACCACAGCTATGGAAGAATTCTGATTCAATAGCACAATATATGCAATAATATTTGAATAAAACTCAATGCCTACAGGAGCTACTTCACAATTCAATCAAGATACTTAATTTAGAATTACAGCATAAACAAAAGTGAGTCTACTCCATAAACTGACTTACCTAGATTATCAGCTGCAGCGCAGCATAAGGTGAGGGATGCAGTGAAAAAAGGGGAATAGGGAGAGGAAAAAAGATCCATGTCAACCGAAAGGCTGTTTGCACTAAACTCTAATCCTTCCTTTAAATATGCAGTTCTGGATGTCTGTTGAATCTTAAAGAAAATGGAAAGCTAAAGGCAAATCACTAACATCACTGCCCAACCTTTCCCTCTACTTTAAAAAAGATCCTGATGCAGATGGTGGATTACTTTATGTTCTTCTTTGAACAGAATTTCTGCTGTTTTATTTTATTCCAGTAGTAAGTTTATATGTTGATTCATCTGTCTAAGATATAAAAACATTCAAATTAGTTATGGCTACTGTTTCTTTTTTCAAAAGGATGCAGGCCTGTTAGTCAGTGAACTAAAAGTCTTCATAAGTTATGTTAACCAAACAAATGTTAGGTAGCAGAGTTAAATCGTGAGCTCAGTTTGCAGAATCACTGACTTTACTGCATGTTTCTTTTGCGCCCCCCTTCTTAACATTTTTTAATTTTAGTAACAAAAATCCTAAAAATAAAACTACAACCCTCCTCTAAATAACTAAAGTGACAGTCAACATATTATTTTCTCTATGTACTCAATTTTTGCATCTAAGTAGGTGAATGTGTGTGTAGATCCTGAGCCAAGCAAACAGCAGAGGGGAACAGCCCTTACCCTCTTAAAGAGTGTTTACCAAGTAAGGTAATGTTTAGCTTTACTAGATCTGCACAACTGAGTAATACACATGTCATCCAATGAAAAACTAATTTGTACCATTTTGACATGTTAAAAGGCACTTGGCTTCTGTAATCAAATAAGAATTCTTTTTTGTTAACAAAAGAAATGACTGAAACCTGGACAATATTTTAAACAAAACCAGCTGAAGTATTTCACCTGGAGATGAGCTACTTTTTTTTTCTACCCTACTGTAAACTACTATTTAACAGCTTCTAGACAAAATACTTAAAGAAGATAAATCACTGCACAATTCATTAAAAGGTCAATGGAAAACCCCATTACTCTTAGGCCTGGTAAAGGATAGGAGTAACAAAGCATCAATGGCAAAATTACCAACTCAATATCAACAACCTTTTTTTTCCTCCCACTGTTGTAGAAAACACAAATGATCTTTCAGTGTGAGGAATATGAAATATTCCAGCTGCATGCTTCTAGACAGAGCATGGAATTAGCTCAGAGCAAAAAGCATTTAACCTGTTAGTTTACAAATTCACTCAAATATGCTTCAGACTGATGCATTCCAGAGAGTTAGTTCAATACTCCATGTGTTACATGAGTAGTAGGTTTTTATGAGTGCATAATAAAGATATAAAGTAACTGAATATGGTGAGTGACGCTCATCTACTTTTCATACTCGAGTCAAAATTTGACTTTTAATAATTGTTAGTGAGATAATCAGATTGTTAGTAAAAACTTGGTCTCCATCAATGACAGACTCCAGTAATGTACATTGCTGGGTTTTTTGCTTAATTCATAAGGCTCTAGTTAAAAAATCTGTTTTTTTTTTTTACCTTTCTTTGCCTTTTTCTGAAGTTTCAGCGTGTCTGATGACTTCTTCTTAATTTCCTGTCGAGCTCTTTTGTACTCTGTTTAAAATAGGCAAGGTAAAAGAGGTCAACCAACTGTTTAAAAGTAAATTGAATACTGTTTAACAAATTGAAAATAAAACGGTGGAACAAAGTGATAAACAAAAATAGTGTGACAACAGAAATATCACTCTGTTTAAAGTCAGTACCTAATTTAGTCAAATACAAAGTGAATAGAGCTAAAAAAAAATAAGAAAACCAAGATTTTACACTGCCTGACAGGATTTGTGTGTGATTCAACTTGTTTATCCCACCTTTTGCATGGTCCTTGTCCAAAGTGTTAACACCTCGTTTCCACTCCTCCATCTGTTCTTGTAGAGGGTTGATTAGACCCTCCAAGAAGCACCTGTAAAAACAGCAGGTTGTTCACTTGTGGTCAATTTCAAGGTGAATCTGACTAAATCATTTGCAGTTTTTGTTTGGACAGGTAAACATTTTTGTTCTTCAGATAAGATAATAATTTTCAATGAAAGGACCAGGTCTCAGCTTTGACTGGAATAAAGTGACATTATTATCAAAAAGAGAAGTGCAAGGGAAAATAAGTCATTTTAACTAACAGCACAGGGGTACATCTTTCATCCAGCTGAACCAGGAACCAGATAGTCTGACTTGTAAAACTTACAAAATATCAAGTCTAGTTTGTTTATTTGGCATATAATCTTGTGTCAATCATTAACACGCAGAGGGAAGGAGGGGGGAGGATACAGACTGTGAGAAAAGAAAGTCTGCCTGTGTGTGATTGTGCATTACATGAGGAAGTAAGAAGCCTGTGCAGTCACGTCTGTCAATCATTACCCAACTGTGTACATCTTTCAAGACGTGTTTGTGTGTTTCAGTGTCTGTGTGTGAGAGGTGGACAGCTGCAGTGTTGGTGCATGAAACTAAAATTAGACTACTCCCGCTTGCAGACATTGCCACAAAGTGTGTGTCAGTGGGTGGCTGGTGATCACAGCCCTTAAGTGCACAGCCCCTGCTATGGAGATCCAAATGGAATCTGTACTGAAAAGCCAAGTGAAATTAAAGAGCTCCTTGTCTATAATGTGTGTGTACAACAGAGTTATGGTGTGTGCGTCTTTTACTGAGACATTATAGATGCATCTGCTGCCAGACACGGCCTCTTTTCAAGCATTCCACAACAAGGGGCAGGATCACCCACACACCCAAAATGTCAAATCATGGAGGGTTTGGTGAGGTAACAATTCAACTATAAACTGTTTTATTGGTGCTGGACTGCAAGTAGAGCAGCTTGGATTAGAGAACATTGAATGGTGTAATATTCCTTACATGGAGAACTGTTTGAGTTTAGCCTCAATGCTGCGATGTCTCAAACACATCCTGGTCAATGCTGATCCAATGTCTCGAGTGCCACCTGGAAGATATAAGAAAGGAGACAGAAAACAAACAAAAATCACTCATATTCTTCTTCATAAGCAAACTTAGAAATGGTGGGAATCACATTTAACTTAACCATCATCAATAGTCCGTAGAAAGGGACATGATGCTCAAAATATATCAGTGGTCAAACTATTCCATGAAAAAAATATTTGATGGGAGTAAGAAACACAAAAACAACAACACATAGATAAAAGCAACAAAATACAGTTTTTAACAAACTTTCTTTTCTTTTCCAGTTTCACCTTATAAACATGGACGTCTATGAAAGGGGTAATGAAACCGAGAAATGTAATTGTGACCTTTTCTTGTTAAACACCAACTCTGTTTTTCTGATTAATTCTTTCTAATAAGCAATGCTTAAATGGTTGGATTTCTATAGCTAAAATAGATATTTGAATGCCCTATGTTTTCATTTCCTGCTTGAAAAGATGCATCTGCATGCACTGATCCGAATATATTGCCTTATGTCTTATGAAAGTACAATAAAAGCCTTTGACATTTATGGTAAAGTCAGTGGGCTGCTGATGCTGTATGACAAATTGATCTCCTTCAAAACTAGAAGAACCTTTAAAAAAACCATCAGTAGAATTTCTACTACAGATTCCAGTTCTACTGTTGTCTGTGATGGGAGGTTGGACCTGGAACCTAGTGTACGTTCTTGGCCCTTGTATTGGTTTCTTCTACAAAGCCTCACTAGTTACAATAAGGATCTGAAGCTGACTGACAGAACTATTGTCTAACTTGCTAGTTTCTCTGTTGGATCACTGTATTTGTGCATGTAATGTTAAAGACATAAGTCTTTTAGTGTGTCATATAGCACACAGACAGCAGAAAAGAGACCTTGCATTAAAACTATAGACTTTCTGCCCTATGTATCAGAGACAGAGAGATACTGTGTGTGTGTGTGAGTTTGTGTTTGGCTGTGATAATCGGATGTGGAGTGTAAAATACCCTCCAACAGAGCAAACCATTCTAATGTCAGCATTGTCCTTACTGCATGCAGAGATACATGCAGAGCTGTCACTCACTCACAGCCACTCACAGTCAGATCCACAACACACATTTGGAAACAACCGTCTTTGACTCTAAGGCGAGACAACACATATGCAAAAGGATGTTGATTTGGCCTCTTACATTAACACCGAAATTATGTCAGGAATCCAATAGCTATGACTTCAAAATGCCAGCTTTAAACTCTTGAATGTATTTCAGGCTCCTGAAATTAAATAATGTGTTACATTGTGCATTATTGTTTGTTTTCTTTATTTCTAGAATGACCAAGTATGAACTGTAAACTGACCGAAATTGTTGTCATGAAAATATATCTAGAAAAAAAACAAACAAAATCTCTAATTTAGTTAAAGAGCAGATTTTTGGACATCATCGTCTTGCTCTTATAAACCACCAGTCAGTGCTCTGTTTTTGACATCTGAAAGATTAACAAAACAGAGGCAAACCAGACAGATACTAGCTTAAAGTCTATTAACCATTCCAGATGGCAAATTTCTATGTTAAAACTATGGCTAATTTCCTCTCAGTCCCACTGAGCCCAGTGCTATTCCAATATTTGCCCTTTGCCCATTCATTCCTCCTTTAAGTGCGCTTGTTTTAACAGAGGGTGTGGCTATTACAAAAACCTCTCTGTTATACAACACCAAAATGCCCATTCATTCCTGCGTTGACATTTTAAGTCATCGTATCCATCCATCTGTGCACATCTCCCTTACTGTGACTGCTTGTTATTTTAGAGGGTGTGGTCCATTGATGTCACACTGCCACAGAGAGACCACACACCCAAAAAGAGAGGAGTTAGTTTTTAATTATAAAGTTACTGAAGCTGTCAAGGAAAGCGTTTGGTTTCAGCTGATTATTAATTTGATCCAACCCCACCCACCCCCTTGGATTCAATATCAGGAATAAAATGAGAGAATCACAATCTACTCTGGGGTTATGCACAATGCAAAGAAACATTGTACTTTTTTATGCACAGTCAAGTCAGACTTGGTGTAATTCCCTTCATCTCCATTTAAAGAGCTCCCATAACTGTTAGTTGTTCTTTTATAGCAATTTGCATAAGTCTAACAAACGTATCTCATGTTGTTAGAAAAAGCAAGTAAAACTTCCAAAAAACTAAGCCAGACATGGAAAAGCCCTCAGATAATTGGACTAATTACAATAATCGTAAAAAAAAAAATCATTCAGCTGTATCGTGGGAGCAACTAACATCTCATATTTTTTCTCAATGTTTTCTTCCTTTCACAGTGGGTAGCTAGCCTGTGTGGCCTCTGCTTTGTCTGCCAGTTACTGTGGAAACTGTACAATATGTGTGTTGCATTTGTAAGATTTTGTGAATAATTAACTATGACTACTATTTTGTTTATTTTGATGCTGTTATATTTTGAGAAATATTCCAATTAATTACAAGATTGATTTCAAACATGTTACCTTTTATGAAATTACAGATAATATGCAGTCACAAGAGCTGTTAGGCATTAGGAAGTCAGCTAAAAGTAAATATCAAACCAATCTGCCCTGTTTGTGTTAACATTGTTTTGAATAAAGTGGCTGCTAACACATGACACATCGTCTACTTTGTCTAGCTCTGAGTGACCCTAGAAATAGAAAATAGCTGCAATGGCAGCTCCAGTTGTCTGTGGCACAGGAGGCACTGACAAACACTCACAAAAAGCAAGCTTCCACTGTCTCACAAGCAGGACGGACCACTTGTGTGCGTTTGTGTGCCTAGTGACATAGCTGGCTGTCAGTAGACATAGCTGCTGTGTAACATGCTTATTTCGAAAGCTTATAATTATCCTTGCGCCACCAACCTAACCAGCTGGAAAGACACACACAGACTCGAAGAATCTATAAGCTCTATTGTCTGTATGGCCAATAATAAACTGACATTTTTTCATGAAGCTAGTGGGTAAATTTTGAAGTTCTAACAACTGAGAAAATGGAGTAAAATTAACTAAGAAACATGTAAATGTTTTACGGTATTCATTTGGTGCATGATTTTATCATCTTCTCATTAGCCCACAGAAATACTGCATGTATTCAAAAAAAGTACTGGGTACTTTCTAATTCAAGCTATTTTTAACGATTAACCAATGAGGACAGATTACAAATGAGATGTGTTTTTACTTTGACTGTCAGTTATACCAAGAAACCACTCAGTTTTTCAAAACAAAGCTTTTATTACATAGTCTCAGATATTTAATCTTTCTGTCTGAGCGAGAGTAAGGACTCTATAAGGACAATTGTGGCAGTGGTGATAGTTTTCCCTCTGTGTATGCATGTGTGGGTAATGAGGGTGAGAAAGAGGGAGATAGGATGGCAATTTGATGTCAGGTTGCCAAGCCTGTCCCTGTCCTCAACCCCCTTCCAGACTGTTCCTTGGAATGTCACACTGTGCTGACACAGAGAGTGTGTTTAAGTGTGTGTTTTTGCACTTTGTCAGAGAGCATTTGAAAGAGACGTCTTCTAAAGTCCAGTGAATTAGGAAGTTTAGGTGTAAATGTAATGGAAACATTCTTTGAAAAGAACCAGATTTAAGTATCTTCATGGTTAGCTTTCATTTGATCATGAAAACTTTTTAGTTAAAGTATGGCGCAGCACAAAAAAACCCTGTGAGTAGCTACTCTTTATACTACACTTGAAAGGATAATCTTCCTATAAACCCACTTGCTAGACAACTGTCCCAAAGACAGCAGGTTGCGTAATACATCCTTTCGACAGGATGAATGAAAGATGGAAGGACAAAGTTCTTTTCTTTGGCTATGCTCATACAACGGGATTCATTTTCAGGTTGCTGGTGAAATGTGACACAGTTTGATGGAATCTGAAACCATTAATAAGAATGGCATCAATGCAGCAGGAAGCAATATGATACAGTATGGCCCACTGCTATAAGCAAGCCGCTTTGAAACCTACAATAAAACCTGAAATACAAAAACAGTGTTTTATTTAGGCAATGATATTGCATAGTTAAACCTAGGAATGGCATTTTGAGGCGAGACACAACAGTTTTCAAGCATTACATTTCTAGGACGGCTGAAGGATGACCCATCTGATTTAACACATAACTTTGTTTTCGGTCTGTGCACAAGTTGCACTGATCAGTGCGCCACATAGCAGTGGCTCATGTTGCACATCTGAATGAACTGATAAATTGTGCAGAGACAGGACTCAGAGTGGAGATCAATCAACAAAATCATGAATTTTGGAGAAGTTTGCTTCTGACATCCTGTCTCTGTGAAGGAGAACACTACAGCAGAAGGGGATACAGCCTTGCACATCACCTAAAACCAACCAGAAACACATCAGGACAGTGGCAGGCATGGGGAAAATAAATCTCTCCATCTTGTCAGTTTTGTTGTGTTAGAAATCTTCTGCTTTGTTGTTTCTATGAACTTGACTGGGTCTGATGTCTAGTAGTGTTTTATTACAAAAATGTGTTAAATTTTACAATCTAAAAGTTTAGAGGCTGTTTTCTCATAAAAAAAAATTTTTCATACTCTGGGTCAAAAATCTCTACTTCAGCAGCACTTTTAGATTCCAAATTACTTTCCAGTTTTGTTTCCGTCCGTGTTTTTAAAACTTTTACAGAACATGTTTTTAAATATCTTATTCCCAGCCCAACTTATAGAGCAATTCATCCCAAAAATTATAATGAAAATGGAGGTTTTCATAGTTGATGACAGTATTTTCTGATTTGTGAAGCGATACATATCCAAAGTCCCCTCCGTAAAATCCCTTTGACTCTAATATGTTAACAATCTCCAACAAGAACTTTGAATCTGGTTTGAACCAGTGTTCAGATTTTTTTCTTGAAATCCATACAAAACAATACACTCGTGTATATTTAAACATGCATTTTCAGAAAGCAAGTAATACAAAAAATATTATGTCTTAATGTAGGTAATAAACAGGAAAATGTTATGATTATACTTGTTAGTTATAAATACCTTATTTACCTCTAATGTCTTGCCTAAATACAAAAAACTCACAGCAGATCCTCTTTTCTTTCAATCAGTCACAAATGAGCACTACAAAACATAAAGCTTGCAACATGAAAAATACATTGATATTTTATCTGTTTGAAGGACCCTATTTAATGAAAAGAAATAAAAACTAGAAGAAAAAGTGTTTTCAAACCGATGTCTGCCAGTCCCTGCTGTGCTATGGATGGATGGAGGCAAATCTGATAAGAAGAGATTTACAAGCAATGTAGGGAAAAAACACAGAGGAGCAAAGGGAGGGAATGGTCAAAAGGTGAGTCTATATCCATATACATACACATTCATATGAAAATCTGAACGATGGAATGTGAAAAATAAATGGAGAAAGAGAAAGTTTCAGGAAGTAGTTTTTACACAACCAATGTGCATGGGCACCAGATGGCTGTTGTTAACTTCGGGCCAGTGGTTACACAGATAAGAGGCTGAGGACTATATGCAGCTGGATACACACACGCACATGCAGTATATTCTCCCAGATGGACAGAGGTAAGGCGATCTCTTCACCAGTTAATTAAAGATCAGGATAAACATGAAAGCTACCCTAAACCAGCTAAATTTGAAAATCTAGCTGGTTTAGCATAGTGAGCTTTCATGTTTTTCTTCTTCATGATAGTCTTAAATAATTTTTACACAAATTCACACTAATACCAAGAGTAACATGCATGTATAGCCCCTTTCAAACCCGCATCACTTTCTTTTTATCTGACAGCAGCTGAACAGACAGGGTAGTTGAAGTAGGGCTGAACCATTTGACTTCCTATTATGTGCAATTCTCAGCCATCCTACAGATTGACTCATTAAATGAAAACAGTGTTGTCCAAACCGTCACACTTCTGGTTTTATTATCCATTATCAGATGCAGCACACACATGAAAGGGGAAAAAATGCTGAATCTGAAAAAAAAAGAGGTAACAGGAGCCTCTCAACTTTGATTCATACACAGGGCAGACAGCATGGAGGCAGTTGTGATGGTGACCCAGGTAAAGTAAAATGACTTAATTTCTGTGTTTCATTTATCTACATATCTTTTAAAAAATTAAAGCTTAAGCACTTTTCAGACATGAGGAACATATTACTATCTTAAACGGGGTAAAATATAATATTTAAAATGTCAATATAACAGCAAAAAAACTTTTTTCTATATTGTTAAATAGCTCCATAATGATGATCTTACCAGAGTCCACATCATATTTTGTGTGCCTGTATCTTTTTAATTCACATGTTTTGGTCCTGTGAGGGTCATGTGTGTTTTCTTGCATGTTTTCATGTCAAAATAGAAAAAGTTCTTTGGGTAAAAAGATTCCCATAAAGAGCGCAAGATTGGAATCCAAATTTGTTGAAATAATTGTAACAGACAAGAGATTAATAAACCACTTTAAAGTTTAATCACCATTTTATACTTATTTAAAAATAAATAGGTAGTTTTAGTGTTTAGAAAATGCATGCATCTTGACAAATCACAAACACTTACAGAGTCCAACTTGAGCAGTTGGCATGCCCAGATTGAGCCACCTACACAGTACAGATACAAGCTGGCGTTTCATTCACTGATTTATTTGTCTACTCTGTCAGTCTGGTAAGCTACTGTTTATATCAAATTACATGAAAAAAAAAAAATTGCCGATTGCGAAAGATTTAATTTAAAGAATCTGGAAACTGAAGAAGCTAGTCTAAGTACACTGACCAAGCAATGACCCTCAATATTATTCATCCTATGCAAAGGGAATAAGCAAGCCCATGTGCACGGATATCAGTTGGCATTATCTCAAAGGCCAACCCATTAATGGTCTTTTCTATTAGCAGGCCTGGCCTTCTTGGGAAGATCATCTCTTTATTCATCAATAGCTGCTGACAGAAAGTCAGCTTGTCTGTCTTGTGTTACCTACCCACACATACAAACACACACTCACCAGTCAGTAAGTCTAGCTAAATGAACACCAACATGTACGACATGTGGGCGAGCAAACACACACGCACCTGCTGTAGTGTGACGAGTGCTGACACTGAAACACTCTGGACTGTCTGACTATAGTTCCCAACAGCTGCCACACATAGACAGGAGAAGAGAGGAAGAAGCTATGAAGGCAAATGAGGAATAATTGTTTTCAGACACTTTTATTTTAGTGCATTATGAACCCATTCATCAACTTGACTACCTTTGGACAAGAGTTTTGTACACTCAGTCATACTGTAGTAAATAAGTCACTATACAGTGAGCGTCCTGGAATTAAAAGATACTGACATCACAGGGCTAATATTATTAATGCCATATGAATATGCTCTGAGAGTATATGAAGGTCCAAAAATTAAAGACTAATGCAAAAATCATTATTCACTCTGTATTTCATGAGCTCTCTGTGAGGTAGCGGTCAATTAAACATTTTGTTTTTATAGCAGTGTCGGTAAAGCAGCTGCCAGTGTTAATCAGAAACTAAAATATTGATAATAAAATCTGCTGATGAAAAATTGCTGCAACAGATGTTGAATACAGATAAACCCATGATGCTGCTATCAGTGCATCAAAGAAATGGGGCACAATAACATTTGCAGGCCGACCTCTGAGTGACTTTAGTGAATGACAGCTGAATGTGTAGGTTAATGACAGTATTGATCTACAATGGTAACAGGCCAGCAAAGTGCCAGATTGCACCACTGCTTACATTTTTACAAAGTCATTTAGAATCCATAAACAAAAGTGTAAATATGAATGTGTGTCAGTGTGCCACTGCAATGCAGTGAAATGCATCCTGAATAGAAATGCATGACTGGTATTACCCTTCCTTTTCTTTACATTGCTCTACTCTCCTTAAAGCTGTAGTTTCTTGTCCTATCTATCTGCTGTCCTCTCTTCTCTTTGTGTGGTTTTTCTTTCCCTTTCTGTGCTGGTTGTTTTTCCTCTGACTTCCCCCACATTTTCCCTCTATGTTTTTATCATGTCCTTTTAATTACCTGTGTGCTTCCAACCATCTCATCAATGGTGGGGTTTTTTATAGACTTTTGTACAGTTTGAAACAAAGCAAAGCTAAGTGTCATTACCAGTAATTGTGTTAGTGTGCCACTGTGGAGCTTCTGTATAGTATTTTCTTATAGCCACAATACAAAAGAATACTGTGTAAAATTAAGAACATTCCTCCCTCAAGTGGAAGAATGAAACTAACATAAGATAAGACAACACATTAGTGAATTTGTGGCAATTACAGACTTGGATGTGAAGGAAGGGGAAATGAAAAAAGAGTTTGACAGTAGTTGAGTTCTGCTGTGTTAATGCTAACAAGGTGTTGAAGCTGAAGATGAACAAAAAAAGATGGCAAACAAATGCACCCATTTCCCTGTCTGTCGTACTTTTAATAATACTAAACTGTATCTTCACTTTCCTCCTCTAAAATCCTCCCCTTTTCACAGTTTCTGTCTCAAATTCTGTCATGGATGGTTACCAAAGCAATGGATGATAACCAATTAAGATAAGAATCAAAGCCTCTTGTCTACAAAAATGCCACCATCACCACTTTCTGTGGTGTGCTATGTGGGTCATTATGTGTAATGTGGGACATGTGATGCATGTCTATTGCACAAGCAGATCTCATTTTTTTCTAATTCTGCTACATGTTAAGTTACAGATGTGTAGTAAAAGTAGATTTAAAAGTAATATATTTTGTGGGTATAAAACTAACTAAAAATACCAATATAACAATACCAAAATAATGCAAATACATTTTTTGGATTAGCACACAGCACTGTTGTCAGCATTTTACACCTTAGAATTCAGGAGTGCAGAAGAAAAATAAGGGGGTGGTATATTGATAGGAATCCTGTACCACCAAATAATCTCCTGGCAAACTTAATATGCAAATGTATGCTAATTGGCCCACTGTATTCTTACAGATGGATGTCACAGGCGCATGTGTTGACTTTCAGTGAACATTTTAGTAGAAATGAAGGCCATTTATTTGAATGTATTTCTTCAATTTAATTTCTTTAAATACATTTTGCCTTTTATATCTGATCTTGTGCTACAGTGTAGACATGTTTTTTTTTGTTTAGTTTTTGCTTTGAGTTTTTCTACGTACCATGTTGTTTTTTTTGTTCCCACCCCTTGTCTCAGATGTTCGTGTGAAAGCAGTGTCATAATGTTATCACAGCCCTTTGTTTAATCCAGTCAATAAGCAGTTGGCTAGTTCAACGAGCAGTCAAAGTCAAGACCAACATAAACTCCCATATAGAAGCATAGAATATGCCATGGGAAAGTACATGGTAATAATTCCGTCTGTATCTTTGCAAATGTCCTTTCCACTGACAGTAAGAGATATTCACATATGCAAACATTTATCATCTTTATGGCACACAGTAAAAAAAAGAAAGAAAAAACTTCCACAGTTCGAGTAATCTTAACATACGGTGGCAGATGCATGTCCTCTCATTATGTTTTTGTCTTCAGTTGTGACTTTAAGAACACAGCTTAATGGAGAAAAACAGTATGTATTGAAGCAAAATATTCTGTGATATGCTTAGGGCAGATGAATAAAGATGCACAAACATGTGATGACAAAGGATTCTAGGCTCAGACAGCTACTTTCCATTTTAACATCACCAACAACTGTCAAACCTTTATTGTTGGACAGTGAATGCATAATTATTCTATGCAGATTGTAACAGCATAACAGCAGCTATACATCTGCAGCCCAGACTCTGACCAATTAAAGACAGCAGTGAGGGGATTTAAGCATGTCATGAGATGGCCAGAAAGAGATGGAGAGAAAGAGTGAAAGAATATATTACCCAAGAGCCCTCTCTTGCTCTTTTCTGGGCTTTGATGCCCCACTTTCCCTCTAATTTTTCTTTTCTGGTCTGACACACATTGTACACAGAAAGGATTTACTTGAACTAAATTGGTTGGTTATTTTAGTACTGACTCCCTTGTTTATGGTATGCACTATACAGAACAGAGAAGCAGTGGCAGTGATAGCTGCAACCCAAAAAAAACAACAACCATGAATTCAATTAAAATAAAATAAAAGTTAAAAGAAGTCCTCTTTCAATTTCATAGAACTTTATACTTTCTCAGACACTGAATTCACCATTTGGTACAAGTCAGCAATTACCTGGGGATCCTGAACTACCAAGGACCCAATAAAATATCCCATCAACTTACTGTAGGGGTTGTAATTTCACTTTTTATCACATAACTATGTGTTCCTCAAAAAGCACATTATCTAAAAGGAACTTTAAGAGGTTTCATTGATAAAAAGAAGATGATAGTTAAGCTGCTTTATTTACACTCCATGATAACTAAAAGAGTGCTGCTTAATGTGAGCCTGTCCAAGTTAGTGACAAAAAAACAAAATAAAACCACGTTTGCCAATATAAGTTTTGTCATAATACAATTTCAATTTGATTTGATTCAGGAAACAGCGATCAATATGACACAATATTACATGACGATTTGACACAAAGACCTCTATTCATTTCGAATAACAAAAAGCAACTAATAAATATGTAAATATAATTATTATAAATATAATTACCCCCCACCCCCAAACTTAAAGGGATTTTAGTGGACAACTAAATTAATAGACACAGACATTAATATTGTAAACTCAAGCTCTAGTAATATGTGTATATATATAAATATATATATATATAGACATATCAACATCTCATACCCTATCTTTAAATTTTGTTGACCTTTTATCTTCTACGAGGGACCTGGACTTATAAGCTTTTAACAAAAATCTGCATTTCCCCTACCATTACATTACGTGGGTGCCCCGACCCCCTAACATCACCCCCTGTCACCCTTTGAAGATCAAATTAATTTAATTTTCAATCATTGCTCAATCATTGTTTATTTTCTAGATTAAATTATTTAATATTCAATTAATATTTCATTCTATTATCATTCCAGTTATTTTTTATTTGCGCTAGATCATAACAGAGGTAATTTAAGGTTACTTTTCCCCAAGAATAGGTTTATATTTTGTCCTTTTATTATAAAAACTAAATAGTGTGAAGTTATTCATTTCATCTATACAACAACGTCATTACATCACGTCATGTCTCTACAAGGTGTGACACACACACACACACACACACACACACAAAAACAAAAAACAAAACGCATGCACTCAGGAGAGTTTTCTGGATCGGCAGAGAAGTGTATTGTCTTGTATGCTGTGAGTGAGAGAAGATAAACTACAAAGAGAATCACATGTAGATGGCTTAAAACCCTGCTGTAACAATTTGTACTCTGTCTTTAAAATATGGAGATAGCCATTTTGTAATTCGGGGTACATTGTGTATATTCAATATATTGCCCACCCCTACAATAAAGCAGAATTTAATTGTAAACCTTACTCTTACTCAGAGTCTCAGACGAAAGAGTTTAAGTACTTAGTTATAATAACCAAGGTAGTACAGGGTGACTAATCGCAGCTACACACCACACCTATATAGGTATCCTCTTCATCAAATTAACATTTGGTTGTTTGAACAAAAAAGTGTAAAAAGAATTACACATTTTTCTTGAGTGTCTTGCAATTGATTACTGTATCAATGTTTGAAAGATATTTTCAATATAGATCAATGCCATTGGATCGTTGATCCAGTTTAATTGATCTATCACCATACATCAATACATTGATTCAATGTTCAAAGTATTGGTGTACATTTATGTAATGTCACACCTCTAATGAATACTTGGCACAATTTAAGAGAAACTACCAATGCCCACAGCTATAGTTGTTTATTAATTTAGATCCCCATTAGCTGCAGTATCACTGCAGCTATTCTTCCTGGGGTCCAACACAGTTATACATACAAGACATAAAAGAAATACTATACAGTATTTAAAAACAAAAACAATTTTAGATCCATTGTCACCAATAACAAATATGGCATAAACAGATGTGGAGGTTCAGATAGTTTTAATCAGACTCAAAGTTTCTTAAAATACTTATTTTGATAGATACTGTTTTGCAAATCTTTTGAATTGATTTTTCTCAAGTTTGAGCTTGATTTGTTTGGGAAGTCTATTCCACACATTCATACCTCTGAAAGTAACAGTGTTTTTTTTTTTACTGCGTTTGTAATGTGATGTTGCCCTCAGCAGCATGCCTGGTACTGTAATTATGCATTTCATCCAGATCAGTGTGTGTGCGTGCCGATGTGTATATGGTAGAATCAGCAGCGTACATAACATTTGCTTAAAATATATGGTAGATCATTTGTAAAAATAGAAAATAATAATGGACCGAGACAACTCCCTTGTGGTACTCCACATGATGTGTTTTTGACCTTGGAGAAACTGCCATTAAAAAACACTGTCTGTGCTCTGTTTATAGGTAGCTGTAAAACCAGGTGATAGCTGACTGCTCAAAGCCATAACACAAGAGTTTTCTCAATAATAGTTTGTGATCAATGTCAAAGGCAGCAGAGAAATCTAGAAAAACAGTACCAACTATATTCTTCTTTTCAATCTCTCTGAGCCAGTCATCAGACATGTGAGTCAATGCCGTTGTGGTGGAGTGGCTTTTTCTATATGCATGTTGAAAACCTGTCATCAAGTTGTTCATAGAAAAATAATAATTAATTTGATCATAGACAATAGACTGTTATTTTAGCTAATACTGATAAAATATGAATGGGATTACTATTTGAACTACAGACAGGCAGGTTGTTGTTTTTCTGCAGAGGGACTATTTTAGCCTGTTTCCAAGCCTGTGGACATGTACAGCAGGTGAAACTGAGGTTGATAATATAGGTTATGGTGGGAACAATATAATCAAGTGAACTGTGATTCATCGTTCTTGAGGAAAACCGGTCTACTAAACCTTACTCTTGTTTAAAACTGCCTGACTGAGTGAGAACTACTTAAAAGAATTAGCAATAAACAGTTATTAGATAAATATGGGCTGAAAAATGGTGAAAAATAAGGGAGGTGGAGGGTCCCATGGCTAGTCTTTGGTGCTGGGACATGGTCAGAACGTACAAAAGTCTGATGTCCCAGTTAATTATTTACAATAAGGAGGACAGAGGTTCATATTTCAACTGCAATGTCTAAATAAACTAAAGTCTGAGTCACCTGGTCTGAGTCATGTTTACCTTGTACACAACTCTACAGTCAAAGTTCAGGCAGTAAATCAGTCATTCTTTTATAAAAAACAAAAAAAGGAAAAGTGCGAGGACGAGACGTTCAACTCAAAAGACCTTAGATACAACTATAATCAGGTCTGACAAACCGAGAACATAACCACTAAAAACAAATTAAAACAGAAACAGAAAAAAGGCAATCTTTGTTTCAACATGAAAAACATGCAGATAAAAACTGGTAATTCAAGTTAGGAGGGTGGATAAGGTACATTTACAGTTAATTACAGGCTTGTAGACAACTGCTCTTAAGAAATTAAACAAAAAAAAAAAATCTAGTGATTAATACTGACAAGACACATTATTGACCAGGACAGGGAAGTTTTAATTTTCTTTTTTTTTTTTTTAAACATTCATTCATTCTTCAGATTCAGCATTTTATTCTCATCTGCACAACAAGTGGAAATTTACACAGAGAATGTGCACCTAATTCAGACTGACACAAGTTTTGTTTCTTCTTACTTAACACAATTATAAACATGACTGTCGGTGGTATCATTAACAGACACATGAAAGCAATGATGAACCTAACTTACCACTTACTTGAAACCAAACAGGGCATCCAAAATATCCACAACGTCTGGCTTTTAACCCTCTGCACTCAGTATGTGAATGTGCCTGTGACCTTTCCTCTCCCTGTAGGGAGGGAGACTGAGAGGCCTCCGGTCTGTGAGATACTGGTGATAATTTAAACCAGAGACATGCTAGAGAGACTGAACTGTTTGTCAGTGCAACAAAACACTGCTTTGTTTGCAAAAATGACCACCAGATTACATCTACCATGTAGATGTCAGAGCCTGTGCATGCATTTGTTGTGTGTGTGTGCTTGTGTATAAGAGCCCGCCTGGGTACACACACTTCACACAAATACATCATTCATGCAGCATTTTATTAAGTATCTATGGGATGATTGGAAACAGTTCCACCTATAAAAGCTTACTATATCAACCTGAGTGAGTCACTTTAATATATTGAACTTCACCATTATTTACACAGCTATTAACCAAAAGAATGAGCATATTTTTTTCACTAACTCATTGGTGAAGTCATTAAATCTAGCGAAAGAAAGTTGTATTATATACTTCCTTCAAGGAGTTAAACACATTAGGGATCGACCGATATTGTTTTTTGGGGCCGATACCGATGCAGATTATTGGTGCTTCAGGAGACCGATAACCGATATTTAGGGCCGATATTCATTTGCAGTAAAGATTAAAATTTTGGTGTCAAAATTGAGAATTACATACAGGATAAAACTGAATAAAGTATACTGGTCATTTGTTTTTGTACACTGTGAAAATATGTGATATAAAGACCTTTAAACTGTTGGTGAATAAC